>VXBX01009584.1:887058-1012766 GCA_013400415.1 Scytalopus superciliaris | reverse complement strand
TTTTTTTTTTTAGCTTTTACATTGTAGGTTAAAAAGCTGAAAGCATATGGTAGCAATTTTTTAACCTCTATACATGAGGTGCTTGTCAACGGAGGTCCATACGTCCAAAGCTAGTTAATAACAGCTGCAGGCCAAAGTTCCTTTAAGAGCTATTGCCACGTTCCAAGGTTCTCAAAGACTTTGAACAAGTGAAGTTGGCCACAAGGGAAAGCAGCAGGTCTGCATTCTGCTTGTTAAGTGAACCCTGTTTGAACGGAAAAAAATGTGGCAGAAAGTCAGAATTTTCATGCTATAAAACTTGACCATAAAATATGAGATAGGATTGGCTAGTAGGCTGTTGCAGTTTTAGCCTAAATGAACCATTTGCTCCAATCTAAAACTCTATTTTGCTGATTTCTGCAATGAACATAGTTAATTGTTTTTTTTTTTTTTTGAAGAAAAGTTCGAAGACTGATTATACCAAATACTTTTTTTTTTAAAGAATACAGAGAATCTCAAAATATAGAAATGCAATCGTGTTTGCATTTGAATTTTGTATATAAAAATGGGATGCAGAAAAGAAGAAGAAAAAAATTACAATTCTCTCGACCTCGTGGTGCTTTCTCCGTTTTATATTCCTGTCCATTTTGCCATGTCCTTTTCAAAGCCATAGTGAATTGTAATTAAGAGAACTCCCTCTAGACAGCTTTCCATGCAGTTTGTAGTTGCTTGGCAGTTTGGAAGAAGTCCAGACTTAAAATCTGAAATCACTTTCTCAAAAGATACGCTCTGTATAGTTTTGCCTATTGGTTGAAAGTCTTCATGGTATATTAAAGCCTTTATCAAAAAATGCTCTTTAGAAGCATTTAGAGGGAACAAGACTGTCTGTCTGGTTATCTGCCAGTAATAAAGTATCAATAAACAATAGTCATCATTGTTGTTCAAGTAGTGTATAAGGCAGGATGCTTGACAGAGAATATGTTTTGTGCTCTATACCGGAATGGGGCTGGATCAAAAGCTGAGATTTGCGATGGATTTGTAGGACACTGAGTGCCCCTAGGTGGTCACTGCTAAAAGTACAGCAGGAACAGTCTCCCCTGCACATCTGGCTCCTGAGGAGGGGCAGCTTACCTCTGCTGGGCACTGGGCATGCATCCCGCCCACAGTAACATGTTTTTGGGGTGTGTTACAGTTAAAGAAGCACTTCTCTCCCTTTGATAAGTCTCCACTTTACAGGAGAACGTTTGTGTGGTATTAATTTTAATCTGGCAATTGCTGACATACTGAAGTGGCAGTCTATCATTACTCCCACTTACGGCTCCAATTTAGCCCTTGTCATTGCAGTTGTCAGTATCAATTGGGGATTAGAGGGGGTTATGACATGCAGAGCGGATGGTCAGTGGATAAGTACCACTTTTCATTCCTTTTTAACACAATCTTTTTATTATCTAGCTCATTGATGCAGTTTTGTTACTGCTTTTCAGATTTTTTATATACATAAAATGTTTTGGGGCTAAATTGTTTCTGGAGTCATTTTTGGGTACTTTGCATTCCTTTTCTCTACTGGATTTGGAATATGTAAGCAATTAAAAGACACAGAAGTTTTACCATTTCTGAAATACACATTTCTAAAGTTACACACTCAGTTGTTTTGAAAATGCCTATTTATATTGCAGTGATCCTTAGAGATGATGTGCACTGTGAGACATGTACACTAGTGTGTCATTGATTTGCCATTGTGAGATAAGCAAGCATTAATAATGGAAATACATTTTCCCAAGATTGAAGAGCCAATTCCAAATGGCAAGGTTTTAAAAACAAATAGTGCAATGCTATGTAATAACACAATTTATTATAATTCTCACCAGATAAATGGTGTCTCAAATCTCCAAGTATGGTATGTGAGAAAAGAAACTTTGTATTTTATTCTAAGAGTTAGCTTTTCACTGACAGACATTTCTGCAGGGAAGGAGGGGCAAAAAAATAAATATAGGTGAATCACACTTTTACTCTCTGAGAATTCTGGTGAATTTGCTTCTATGGTAACCAATTAGCCAGAGCTTATTACTCATGTAAAACAGGAACTGTTTGCATTTTAAAAACCTTCATTTGCAAAACAGCATGTCTAAATGATAAAGTTAAATTTCTTTCCCAAGACCACAAGTCTTCTTTGTAGGTGGAAACAACTGAGTGTACAGTTTAAAAAGCGAGGGGAAAGGCACTCCTAGGCAGCAGCATCCATCCACACTAAAAGCAAATATTTGTTTTTGGAGGAGAGAATGGCTGTCCCCGGAGCAGCCAGCTTAGCAAAAGCAGGAATGGAAGGGCAGAGCTCATCTTTTATGGAAGTCAGATAAATTTCATGCTCTTTAAGATCGACTGTGACTGCAGGCTTTTCACCAAAATCTGGCTCCTTCCCCAGTGTGAACGAAATAGGAAAAGTGATTAAAGTTCACTCAGTACCGGACAGCAGGAGGCAACCGCTCCGGTATCTTCAGCTGAGGCAGAGGGTGAGAGGGCTCTTTAATAAGGCTTGTGAGGCTTCTTTGAAGAAAAGAAGTAGGACTCACAGGGCCTCTAGATACCTACACTAACATAGTTCATTTCCGGTACTTCATATGGCTTCTTTGACTCATTGTAATATTGTCATCCCCTTCATTAAAATGTTCATTATGAAAGGGGAAAGAGAGAAAATGTGAGCAAAGGGCCCTGGGCTGCCTCAGATAATAAAATGAAAATATTGGACCTTACAAATTGTCCCATCTTGTGACGGATGGGAGTCTTGAGCATCCTGACAAGTCTTGAAAGGCTGAAGTGGCTAGCACATCTTTCCAGATCCTGCCTTTTGGCTTTTTCCCCTCTGCCTCCATCTCTTTTTCTCTTTATCCCTGTTTTAAGTTGTGCAATCAGTATTCACACATTCTTATAACTAATAGGATTAGAGGCGTTGCAAAGGGATTTGAACAAGATAATTAGTTTACTGCTTAGCCCACAATATAACAGGCAAAACCCCTCTGAGAAGAGACGGACAAAATGGGTCAGAAAATGTGTGGGAAATGAGGTAAGGCCTCTCAAACAGGGCCTCAATCAGCTACACCATTATGAAAGGATCCTGGAGTATTCATTCATTGCTGCAGACTGTTGACTTTTTTGGCTTGGCCACCGGAGGTGTCAAGAAAAGAGACCAAGCTGAGCAGTGAGAAATGTTGCTGGATACCACAGAGCCTGTTTCAAGTGCTTAAATGCAGTTTAACGTTCCTTGCCACCATGCCACATAGAGCACCACTGGAAAATCGAAGCACACAGCCTTGAGCACTTTGCAAAGCTGAGGCTGTAAAAGCAAAGCTTCTTGTAAACCTTGGGCTGGATCACATACTCAGAAACAGGCAACTGGAGTACCAAATCAAGAAAACTTACTTTGCATTTAATATCATGTTTGAACCTCTATCTAGCAGTTTTTTAAAACATCAATTTTCTAGCAGTGAGTATAAGCATTGCATTTAAATATATCTGTTCCAGTTTGAAGCTGTGTCACACAGAAGCCCCCAAGTCGAGTCGCTCACTATCCCCTACTTGATACGAGTATGATGTGTGAATTACTGAGTGATGGTATTTGGTTTCCAAAGGAGTAGCAGGAAATGCNTTTTTGACTGTGAAACTTGTGTGAACCACCAGCCTGATCAAAGCTGCCAGAAATTGTTAGAAGACATGTTGACTTGGGCCTGCCTGTGTCTGATAACTTAGAGGTGCCTCCTCTCCAGTGGAAAAAACAGCAGGAGCTTCTCTAATGAACTGTCCGGCAGCTCCATTTTGCAGTGTATATACAACCAGAGGTGAGGGGAGGTTAATCCATAGGGGAACTAGTTAGAAAAGCAAAGTGAAAAATACGAGGGAGCTGTATGACCAAAATTCAACTTGAAGATGGTTGCTACACATTCTGTTTCTGTTAATGAAACTGTCCATTCAATCTGTTACTTTTTGTGTGAGTGTGTAAGTTTTAAAATACTTCAGACTGTGGTGCAGGAGTAGGCACTATGTACAGTACAGAATGTCATATTACCTGTAGCAAATTGACCTTCTATTCATTTTAAATACCTGTATCTTATTTCTGAAGGAGATTAGATTCCTAATCTTGAGATTAGGCTAAATTTTATTTCAGCATGGGTATTTATTACTATAATCTTTATCTGTTCATAAGTGTAAGGAAGACAAAGACGTTCGCTGTTAGACATGTACAGACCTGGTAGTAATATAAAATCCTTTCACTGTAATCCTGGCTGTTGTGATTTTCATTGTTAAGCACATTTACCCCAGAGGTTTATCCTGATTTTATTTAAAAAAAGAATAAAAATCCTGTCAGTTTCTCTTTGTTGTTTAAATGCTTTTTCTCTGTTTCCCTGTTCAACTGCAAGCTACGATGTCATCTCTGCCTCAAGTGGGAATTTCTGTTTTGTGTTGCTTTTATTGCATATATGGAAAAGGGAATCATGAATATTAAAAATACTGTAGAAAACAGACACTGAGATATTTGCTGGTTCTTCAGGGCAAGCATTGTACTATATATAACATTTGTTTACGTGTGTGGAGGGTAATCACCCACTAGAAATAGTGTGCCCCTAATTAAAAAACTAAAACCAAAACAAGAAAACCCCACAAGCAGAAATGGGTGTAGGTATACAGAAGTCTATATAAAACCTTTCTTCCTGTTCTATATAAAAAAGATGTGTTAATCAGTATTATAAATAATAAGTATCTCTAATGAAATTTCAGCTAGGCTGAAGAAAAAGATTAAAGAGAAATTCAGGAGAATAAAATACATATCTTAAAGTTCATCAGAGCATTTTTAAGCTTAGACTTAACACCTGAGTAAAATCAGTATGACCAACACACAGACTCTAATTTATTTTGTATGGCCAGGCTATTTTGAATGCTAGCTTTTAATCTGGTAAATCCTTTTCCTTATGGTACCAGTATTTTAAGCTCTATTTAGGATAGGGTTATCTAATATCTCTTTTCAAGTTTATATTTCTATATGGGGTTTTTTGTTTGTTTAAACTGTTCAATTAATACAGTTCATCAGAACCATTCAGGAGTTATTTTCCATTCAGATATTTGTGTGATACATTATATCAGTGCAGAAAATTTGGCATATTTTCATTTTTTATCGATGTGGTTGGGAAGATAATTAACAGAGGGCAAGAGACGTATGGAAGAAGAAACTGAAAAAATAAATAAAATATACTGCAGATATGAGGCTTAGTTAGATCTTAGTTAGTTATCCCTACTGAATGCTGAATTTGATCTTTTCATTTTCACAGATTGCAGACCTTTCATTTTCATCCACACTGTAGTTAAAATTGATACTAAGGGAAAATATTTGAATATTTGTATCCCTGTTTGGAGCAAATGTTTGTAGACATATTCTCATGACTCTCTGCTTCTTTTAGCAGTTTTAGTGTGTTTTTAGATTGCACATCTGAACTCAGTACCACTGCAGTTTGGCTCTTAGACTTACACAGTTGGAAGTCAAGGGTGAATTCTTATCTGTGTTTACTCTTCCAGTAATATATATATATATATATATATGTACTTTTCCAGTGTATGTGTTAACTATTTTTGATTCTTCCCAGAATGCTGTTCTTGCTATCACAGTTCCTCTGTTATTCTACAGGGATGCAGACCTGATACAAAATCTTGGAGTATATTCTTGAAAAGTCAGTCCTCCTGAAATACTGACCTTCCACCACTAAGCTTTGATCTACCTGGCCACTGGAAGAGATTTCTGTCTCTGAGAAAAATCCCTTTAACATTATCATAAAGAGTGCTACAGAGAAGCATGTGAGGACTTTGCAGTTTCAAAATTATTTTCTTACAGGGAGTAACTGGGAATTGACAAGTTTTATCCCTGTTCCTCAAAGAAAACCCAAACAATGGCACCAAAACCTTGAGTTTCGTTAAATATAAAAGATAGTTTTGTTAAGGACTTGTACATGGTCTAGTTGCCTGAAATAGTGGTTTTGATGTCATAATAATTTGTCATGGGGCAAGATGAAAATTTATAGATTGATTATGGAAAACTTTTTTTTAAATTATTCTTCTTGTTTCATCTTTGCATCTGAGGGGAATTTTGGTTTTGTTCATATACATTTAAATTAGGGAAGCCTATAGTAAAATGTGTTTGCTGTTGTTTCTCGGTAAGTAGTTTGTGATTCAAAGATATATGTGATCACATGTTGTAACACTAAACTTAGGAGTAGGTACAATGAATTCAGTGGGATTTAAGCACATATGTTAAATTGTACATGCTTCAGTGCTTTCCTGAATTAGGATGAGATTATTTGTATGTTTGTGATTAAGAAGAGCTATGTTTGAGTTAGTGCAGTTTTCCATCCTACATTTTTGAACGTGCTGCACCATAGCCTGTACAATTCATGCTGTCAAGTCCATCTTACAATATGCAACAGATTTTCATTTAGTTGATAATTAAAAGCTTTGAAGAGTAATGCATTTGTTTGTTTTCAGGATTGGTAGGGATGAGAAGCATTCCCTTAAATATACTTCATTCCTAACCAATCAAAATTGGAGGTATTGATTAGTTTTAAAAAAATCCAGCAAACATAACAAAATGAAAACCAAAACCAAATCAAAGAAGCCCTAGAAATTACTATTAAAGAGTTTGGAGTATTGAGGGAGTTTTTTGAGTTTGGGGTTTAAGTACTCCCTGGTTTTGTGAATGAGGAATGAACAGGATTGGCTCAGGCATGTCTGTGGGCTGAGGGGAAGATGTGCAAAAAGTGATTTTGCTCCCACTGTTGGAACATGTGTTCATTGAAAATGGTTTCACTCTGTAAGAAGCGCAGCAGAAGCTGACCTCAAACTTTTCTGCCTGTTTTCAAGGAAGACACTTTCTGTCTTGAAAAGGTTTCTTCCAAGAAGACATAAGTACTGATGTCTCTCCTCCAAATCAACTTTAACACGTAGAATAGATGATTGAAACAAAGCTGTGGTGGGCCTGAATTTACTAAAACTTCTTTTTAAATTAGGGAAATCACATTGTGTATTTCTTGTGCATTGGTTAAAAATTGAAGCAGGAGATCATGCTGACAAACAAAGTGAATGGGAACAGGAGACTGTTACTCTGAATTAGAATTGATGTGCACACAGGTAAACCCAGATGATCAAACCATGGCTAAGGTATTAAGGAAAGGTTTATTCCAAAGTCAGAAACTAAGAACTGGTAAGAAAAATGGAGCAGGGGCAAAAAGCAGCTCCGGGTGTCCTGTTCCTGTGCCTTTATAACAACACCTTTTGCATGTGCATAACTTCAAAGCCATAATCACCTCTGTGTTTTACGGTTTCTTTCTCTCCCCAAGAGGCCTCCAACAAATGTGAGAACTTTTATCTCTTCTTGCAACAGGGGACTTAATTTCTCAAAACAGACAGGCAAAAATAGGTAGTGCTGTGCATGTGAAAGAATTTTCTCCCAGACTGCGTTTTTTCTAGGCCTAGTTTTCCCAGCAGCAAAAACCTCCTTGAGTGAAACTCTTTTTCCTCCTCAAATAAATCTTCCACGTTTAACTTTCTTTCCCTACATTCTGTGATTTAATACATTCTCCTAACTATGTTAGATATATAACTCTATAGAAATTTTAGCTCTTTACTGCCATGAAGCTGTGACTTAAGTGATATATCTTCAATAATTCTGCAGTATTTTGATTCATAAAAGTTGAGTAGATTGGAAGGGGCTTAAAAAATGCATTTTAGTAGGCTTTTTGACAGATGTGATTTAAAAGCTTAGAGAAAGCAATGCACCTGTCACTTTTAATTGCAGAAAGCTTTCCATCTATTAACTTTATTTTGCCAGAGCCTTCTAATGAAAAAGTTGCAGTATCTACTTTAATTTAATTTTCATTGGGTTTTCCAGAAGAGCAATTAATTTTTCAAACTTCCAATTATTAAGTTGTGCTTCAGAAAGCAGTCTGTCTATCTTATATACCATTAAGTTTCATCATATTCTTGTCATACCTTAGGAACATCTTGATATCCTCGAAGAAGTGTGGCAGTGAAATGTAGACATATTGTCTGTAGCACTAGGTAGGGTTTACAAATACAAATGTTCGTATGATTGGGTTATTCTTATCCATCATTAGCTTGCATCTCTCTGGAGCTGTAAGTACATCTGTGCTTGGCAGGCTTGTGTTATCACTGGTGCATATGGGGACCATGTGTCAGTCTTCCAACAAAGATATATTGCCTCGTGTAGGAGCAGGATTGGATATGCTTGTATTTCAGCCTCTAAATCAATTGCTGGGACCTTTGCTACAGATGTTGGGAGCTGCAGGTCTGTAAAAGAGTATACTGTAATGTGAACTGAAACAGAAGAATAAGCATGAGAGGGAATTAACCATATGGCAACAGATAACAAGTGCAGTGGAGCCTGCAAAGAAGTAAATCCTCACACCTTCTCAGCTATCTGTGTAAATATTGTTTAAATTCAGTCACCTCAGAGCTCAGAGCTGGTCTTGTTCTCAGAGGAGATCTGTTCTTACTCAGTTGAAAGAGTGAGTACAGATGCGCTTGCTCTTGTAAGATGCATTTCCCAGTACTTTTGACCTGGTGAAACTCTTCTTGAATTCCCTAGAAATACAAATGGATTTACACAGACTGCTTTAGCAGAAAAACTGGCTGTGTAGTGCTGAGATGTTGTTCCCTTCAATGGCTCTTGTTGATACAAGCACAATGCCATGTATTCTTAAATTTAGGCTTATTACTTAAATTCCTCTTTAAATTTATACTTTAAATAAAATGCAATCAGTCTAAGTACTTAAATATATTTCCTTACTAGTCTTCAAGCAATAAGGAAGCTCATATATTGTTTGTTGGGGTTTTTTAAAGTGCATTTAATAGCTCTTTCTTTTCATTAGCATAACTGTCCTCAGTCTCTGTGTGGTCACCTAGACCTCTCATTTCTGAAATTACCTGTTTACTCACCACAAGACTGTGTAATATCTTATGAATGGAGACATCGCTGTCACCCTTATTCATCCCAGGTATGCTGTGCTCTCATTTGATTGCAGTTGCTTAACTGATATCCATCCCATCCAACTGCCTTTGTGTGCCCTCAAATAGCAAAACAGACACCCCCCCCCAAAGTAAAAAAACCCACAAACAGCAACAAAAAAGAAAGCCTACCACACCCCCACACATAATTGCTCTTTATCCTAATTATTAGGGCTTCTCAATAGCATTTTCTGTATAGTTACTTGAGCGAAAGCTCCATCAACTTAGAAGAGTCTGGAAATTGATTGAAGGGAAAGAATTTTGCATGGAAGCAATTTGGATAAAAAGACTTGGAAACATACAGATAGAGGGAAAAAGTCTGAAAGGAGGCAAGATGGGTTTTTAAAGTGCAATTAAGAGCAGCTCTTCTTCCTGGTGTCAATGAAAAAGTGCAGTCCTGGAACAGAATATCAGCCTTGTGGACTTCTAGCTTAAAAAAATGCCTGAATGAAAATTATTCCTAATGCAAGCTTTTTGAAAGTTTGAAAGGGAAAGGGGGATGAATATGGCAGAAGTAACAGTAGAATTTAAGCTTTTCTTGAAAAAAGTATTGAATTCCAGTTTACATTGATCATTTTTTTCCTAGAACATTTAAATGTAATTTACGTATTGGTATTGTGGCAGTAGCACACAGCCAGAGCTGTAACATGCAGTGGCATTTTTCACATTCTTACATGTGGAAGCACTCTGATCCAGGTTTTCACTCATGGTTGGTCTTTTTAGTTTGCTATTGATGAAGAAATACATTGTGCTCAGTTCATTCTGGACTGACCAGATTTCTTTTATTTGCTTCTGTACATTTTTACCATTTTTACATGAGTTTTCAATTGTAAATGGCCCCTGAGTCCAGCTAGGATGCACTCTTCTTGTTTTACAGACCAGTTGTACTGCCTTTGCTGTATTCTCAGCTACTTTTACTACAGGAATCCACCTCTTGAAATTTTGATTCTTTGCATAGCACTGAGAGGGAAGAGGCAGGAACAACCCAGAAAGATAAGGCAGGCTTAAAGAGAAAGAGAAGCCTGGAGGTCTTGAACAGAAGCTTGAGGCTTGACACTTTTGGGATGCTCAGCTAGAATATTAAAGTAATTTAATCATGATCACTGGAAGTTTTAGTTCCAAGGACTTGAATATATCAGTAATTGCCCTGAAATTTTCCAACTATTTTCTTTTTCTCCAAAGAGCTTTTAATTGACCTGTATTAACCAGCACATACACAGCACACAAGAAATAGAATAAACAAAAAATCCAGTCAAATCCAATTACTCAAATAACTAAGCTTATTATTACCATTTTATAGTTTACTATCGGTGAAGTGGAGGATGATATGAACACCTTTCTTGTCCTTTCTGTTATTAATTTATTCATAGAACAGCATAAAGTCCTAGTTTTTGGTCCAGAAACCCAGTGGTGCTAGTCACTGTACAAACACAGAGTAAGAAAAATACCAACCCATCAACCCCCAGTAAAACAAAACAGTTTCAGTGACAGATATTACAGTCTAAGAAATGACAGATGGGTATTAGCAGATGGGTGAAGCCCAGGAAAATAGTGATATTATACTGGTTGTCTTGATAAGCATTAATAGTGACGATAGCTTAGCTTTTGTCAATTTGTTTTAATCATCCATGCTAATCCTTTTATAATTTTCTTTGGTGTCTTTTGTTATTTGTAGCATAATTTTTGACACTGAAAGGCAGCAGCCTCAAAGCTTGAAGCAACACTGCTTCACATATATTATGCAACTACACACATATTGTATAAAGATAAGACTGTACAATAAATCTGTCTTATTAAGCAATCGGTCCATCTCAAGAGACTATCCCCAAATTGCATCATTCAACTCAACTGAAGGAACAGTGAGCACAGTGCTATTCAACATTAATGGTCTGCAAGAGCTTTTCTAGTTTACTCCAAATTTTGCCTGTCCTCTGACAAATTGTTCAAGGTTAGTTTTACTGTTAGGAAACATTTGAAGTACTCAGCTTATTATTAGAGTAAAAGTTTGGAGCTATACTTCATGAAAAATGTCTGTGCCCAGGAATGTAATTATTACTCTGTATTGGAATACCAGCTATGCATAATGGGGTTGGGTCAGGAGTCCTCTCTGCTCTGTTTTGAAGGTAGAGAGAAATTGCAATGGCTCACTAAGTGATATTTCAGAAGAGAATATACAGGGTTATAAACTGTGTAGTGAAAATAGACAATGTACCAGACAATCTTTCAATCAGTTCCTAAACATGCTTATAGTTTCAAATCCGAAGCAGGTGAAACAAATATTAAAGACAAGTTGACAGCTGTAAATTTTTTCTAAAAAAGAAGTTTTGTTACTGGGAAAAGTAGTGATAGATTTTTCAGATACTGTTGAAGAGGTCTTTTGGAAAGTTAAGTATGCCATCTCATTTATTCTTAATGTGAGCAGATCCCCAGCCAAGCCAAATGGATGTTTCAGCCATGCATATGCTGAGTGTCTAACGTACCAGAAGAAGTGAAAGTTACCTGGCAGCATCTTGCTTTATTCTTTTAAAGTTCTTAACTTACAGTGCATTTTCAAGTCTGTCAAGTGTAATAATTGATTAAAAATTAATCACCAAATCACCTGTCAGAGACTGGTAAAATGAAAATAGCTGAATCTTCACTATTTCCATACAAAGAAATGGTCTTTTGTGGCCTTGTGTGAAAAAATGGCACATGAAGTTTAAAGTTATTTTCTATTTCACCTTCAATTCCAACCTTGTTAAATAAAAAGAAGGGGACAATGCATGAGCAAAAGCCATATCTAATCTAAACTTCTCCTGGTAGAACTTGAGGCCATTTCCTCTTGTCCTGTCACTTGTTGCCTGGGAGGAGAGACCAACCCCCACCTGGCTACAACCTCCTTTCAGGTAGTTGTAGAGAACCATAAGGACTCCCTGACCCTCCTTCTCTCCAGGCTGAACACCCCCAGCTCCTTCAGCTGCTCCTCATCAGACTTCTGCTCCAGACCCTTCACCAGCTCTGTAGCCCTTTGGAAATGCTCTGGCACCTCAATGTCTTTCTTGTAGTGCGGGGCTCAAAACTGAAGACATTACTTGAGGTGCAGCTTCACCATATGGATGTACATCCAGATGGGTAAAAAGTTAGCTCCCACTCTGCAAACTCCAGCTGGGGTTGTGGGTCAGTGATACCCTCACACATTGCAGCTGTGCTGCAGTCAGGGCACTCTTGGGGGAATGATATTGCTATTAGGCATGCACAACAAGCAGCAATCAGTAAATGTCACTCAGTACCTTCCTTCAGCCTGATCAATTTGAAACTCTATGGGGGATAAAGAATTGTCTAGTTTTTCTTTGGGGGAGTGAGGAGTGTTCTTAAGAGCCTCAAGTTTTTCTATCAAAAGAATTACACCGAAGCCAAATTTGAAGTAGCATTGCAAATCTTTCTTTGAAATTGTAGGTGGTCCTTTCCTCTTCAGGAGCTACAACATGTAATTATTTCCTTTTTTTGTTTGTTTTGTTTTTTGTAGTCTAAACAAAAGAGAATTACATATTAATTAAGTGGAACAGACTAATAAAGACTGCTTTCCTTTTCAAAAATAATTTCTAGGACTCCAATAAAATACATGTGTGGTCCTAATACTCTTATTTTATTGCACAATTAGCATTTGCCATGCTAAGCCACTCTAGCACAATAAAGAGTAAATGGTGAATGACCTTAAGAAATTATTTTCTGTAGTATCAGAGTATACAAATTGATTTAAGTGCACTTTTGGAGACATTGTAGAGTAGAATTGATTTTGCAGCCCACGGATTAACTTTTATGCCAAGAATAAGATTTAAGGTTTTGTCGTACTCCAAACCCAAAATGTGATCCTAATAAAAGTTAAAAAACCTAGTACTTGTACTCTGTTCTATTTTTATTCTTCTGTAAGAACTAATTACTGAGAGTTAGTTATAAATAAGCTATGTATTACATTGCATTGGTACGAGGAGTCAGGCCGTTGCTCAAAGAAAAAAAGATTAGTACGAATTGTCAGAATTAATATTTTTGATGACTCATTCTAAATGTTAAGGTTGAAGGTACTGATAAACTCTGGAGATTGCCAGGCTACCAGTACTATGATTGTGTAGTGTGTTACTTTTTCTGTTGCTGTATGTACTGTATGTTCTGTACTGTATGATAAAATGATTTCTCCCTCTGCTTTAATAAATAAATAAATAGATAAAGTGTATTAAAAGTTCTGCTGCTTAAATAATGCAGATAATAATATACCAAAAGCTATAATAAGAAGTACATTTTGATTCTGTAACAGATTTCTAAATGGGTAACATTTAAAAAACCTCAAGCATTAAGAATGAAAGAAACATCAATGGTATCATCAAAAGTGCTATCATTAAAAACTGAGACATGAAAGTAGGCAGGGAAATTCAGCCTGAATACTCTTAGAAAAGAAAAAGATGTATTCTGTACCATGGGAATTGCTGTGATTCAAATAATTCAGTCCATGTTGCAGTGATGATTGCCCTGTGTTGTGAAATTCTAAATATTCACTTGGGCAATGTAGCACACCATGGCATAGGGAGTGATCCTGCTTTAGCGTGCGAATAGGTTACGTGCCTACTATGTACATAATCAGAATCTCTAGGGAGTCAACAGAGCAAATGGAAATTAGTGATGCAGAGAGAACCTGCAATTTTGTGATCTAAATTTTTCTCATCTGTTTTGTGTTCCTCAGCATGGTACTGATACATGCTACCACAGATACATACTGCCTTGGTTTCTCCATTGGTAAAAGGAGGTTAATAGTACCTTTCTCATACATGAAATTTTATTCCTTTTATGGGAAACATCAGCAATAATGATTTACATAATGTTTGAAATTATAACTCATAGGTTTTATCTTCATAAAAGTATAAATAAGTGCCGTAGAGACATATTGGCTACTGCTGATAGTATTGGACACTAGCTGCAATGAATGGTTTACTGAAGAACAGAAAAAAAATCACTGCAATTAATAGGAGGCTAAATGGTTTGTTTCGTATTGAAAGAATAATGGTACAGCAGAGTGGTTGGTTGTTTTGTTTCTTTGTTTGTTTTGTTTTTTCAGAACAAGAGTTTAGTCTGTGTTGTTAAGCAAATATATATTTAAACATTCCCTTGTTCTGTCTGTCTTAATTGATCCATAGATCTGCCAGAAAGCTGTGCCTTGCTAAAAGGACATGACAAGCCATTTGGGTACAAGATTATCTTCATAAATAAGTGATGCGGGACTGTAACTTATTATACAGTTACTCTACAAAGCAAATGTATGTCAGTATTCTAACAATTAACTGGATAAGCCTCATTTGATTGATGGGAAAGGTAGTTGCTTGTTTGTATATATTAATGTATTTGCTGAACATGGGATAAACCCTGTTGTGTTATAGATTAAAACATTCATGTCTTATTTAGTAAGCTCATGTTACAATACGATGGAATGATGGAATTCCAAATAGGCTTCAATAGGTTCTGTTCACCTGAGCTACTAATTTTAGAACTGTCTGTCCAGGATACTCCCCCTGCATTAACACCACGATGTTCAGTAGCATTTGTGTTCTTGAAGACTTTGTACTTTGGTTTGATTCTCATTACATTGTTCTGAAAATAATTTTCAAGCTTACATACTTTATCCTAATTCAATAAAACCAGTGATTGCCAAAACGTGACTTTGTAGTATTCAGAAAAGGTCCTAGTCATACTGGAACTTTGTGATTTAGGAGTATGGTTGTATGGTGACAAATGAAGATTCATGAGCAGAAAAAAAAAAAATTGGATCAGAAGTTTTCCATGATAAATCATGCCACCTAATACAGAGCAGAAATACACATTTATTATTCAGATTTAGAAAGTGGAAAACTAGTATTTTAGGAGTGAAATCCAAATCAGAGTTCCATTGAAACATGAAAAACCTGCTTTGGCATTTCATTCTCTCCTCTTTGCATTGGAAAGCCCATGGCTACAGCAGCTTTCGCAGAGGCAGCTGTCAGACTTAATGATAACATGAAATAATCTTTCCCCATACTTCTCAGGGGACATATCAAGACATAGGTGACACCTGGGGCTGTGGCTCCCTTCTCTTATGCTGTAACAGTGCAATATGTTCTCACCTTCCAGATCTCAAATTTTACTGCTGGTATCTTCAGTGCCATGCAGTGAGGCAGAGTGCCTTGTTTTCCCTGAGATGAAAGCCGGGGGAATAAATAATAGCTCTTGCAACCTTGGTCTTGCTGTGGAATAAACTTTGAGGTTATAGATGATGTGCCTCATTAATGTGGATGTGAGTGGAGAAGTATCTCGGGCCATGCAAGACCTCACAGGTATCTTAGGGAAGTCCAGGATCCAGCGAGTAGCCTGTGCCAGAGGATGTTTCACAGGCTCTTTCTGCAAGGAGCTCCTTAATAAACAGGCAGTGTCTCTTTTCTCCCTGCCACCTTGGACAGGCATGGGGGATTTCATGAAGAATATAGTTGATGTTAAAATCATGTTTTCCAGTAATAGAGAAGTGCCAAGTAAGTCTTCATTCATGTCACTTATGCGTAAATAATTGTTAAGGATGCTGGTCATGGAATAACCACCTTCTGAGATATTTTTATGAACTAGCATAAATAAACTGCTAAGTATTCAATACTTAGTTTGACAGTATTTCTCCCTTTTCCTTTAAAAATCAGGACACATTACTCATTGCCAGTACTCAGTATTTTGCAAAGTAGAGAATGGCAGTATAGATTTATGATATCGCTGGTCAGACACAGAGGGAGGTTAAACCATAGAGGAAAAACAAAATTACAAGTAATTAAATTTACAAGTAGGTTTGCTGTCTTCAAAAGATTTGTTTCAGAACAAGCAGTGGTTTAGCCACACAAGAGAACGTTGATACAGCCTTAGCAGTGTATAATACAGATATTATATGTGGTGGTTCAATTTATATAATTAAAAATTAAGTGCTCCTTTTCAAGGTATATAGGTTATTCAACTGCAAATCATACATGGTGAGTAATAAAATAGCTGCAATGCAGTACTGTTTGCATTTTTTAAGAGCCGAAGCACTCTGTCAGGATCATTAATTTCAGGTTATCTAAGGGCTTCAGATAAAAAAGCAAAACTGTATATAAGTTTTTGAGGTTTTCTGGGGGGTAGGTTATTATTTTCTATTGGTATGAATTTGAAATGTTCGGAGGATTCTAAGCTGTGGGTTTTTTCCCCTGATACACTTCTATCTACTAACCAGTAAATATGATCCATCCTGTTCTTAGGAAGGACTCACTAGTAGCAAAGTTTTTGGCAAGGTCTTTCTGCTATTTCCACACAGTATTATGATTACCAATGTATTATGAGGAAAAAAACCCCAAAAACTGAATACTTAAAATTAAGGTGCTTTTTGGGAGAAGGTGGAGTGGAGGTTTTCTTTTTGGGAGGGGTTTTTTTTTTTTTCCTATTTCATTGGTTTGTGAAATACAGAAATCTACATTTTTTTTAGGCATAATTTCAAATTAGACAAGTTTGGTTGCTTTGTCAGAATAACAGAATTAAATCTTTAATCTTTGAAAATAAATTTAAAAGCTGAGGCATATGTGCTTATCGGTGTACATTGCATATAAATTGCCTTGATCCTGTTTGTTTAAAAATATTTTTTGTAAGCACACTAATTCCAGAACTTACTTAATCACAGATCTTAGAGGGGCTGTAGTATTTCTGGTTTTATTGATGAGTTTGAATACTTGGATAGACTATGTTAATTATAAAAAATAGTAATTATTTAGGTGCAACACATTTAGTCTCTTATTTAGAAACACACACCTGACCTTCTGTGGGGAAAAAAAGTGGTATGCAAGTCTTTCAAATAATTGCTGTAGTTGAACAGAAATTCAGAAATCTTTGTACAGTTTCCTCTGTGTATCTTCATTTAGAGTGGGATTCAGCTTTGTTTGGTGTATGGATTTGGTTTTCTGGTTTTACATTTGTGAAAATGCGGTTGCAGCCAGAATATTACAACTCAGAAGAATGTTTGACATGTATACAACTTAAACATACCTGAAACAAACTGGTAACCAGGCTGGTTCAGTTGCATCTAGAGCAGCAGAGATGCTCTTTTGTGCCTCCCCTAAAAAGAGCCTCTGTCAGTGGCTGCCAGTCTAACTCACCCAGATGCATTTGTGTCCAAATCTGCTATTTTACCCCAGTATTACAGTGCCACCTTCGGACTTGAGGAAACAAATCCAAGAGCTGTCCATGAGGACATCTCACATTCACAGAGGCTGAAGTTACACCTGGTCCCGAGCACAGTTTTGGTAATGCCAGGGCAAGGAGATGCAGTGGAGGCCAAGGGATGAAGGTGCTCTGCCCATCAGTGAATGACATGAGTGAGGCCCATAAAGTTGCACTAAGGAATTTTTCTGAAAGGCCAAAGTCTATGGTACTCTACTTCAGACTTAATGATTCAGAATATATCTCTCTAGGAATGATAAAATAGTGTCAAGAACAATTTAGATGAAATGTCAGCTAGAATCTGCACAAAGATGAATTTGTCAAAACATCTTACCAGATCACTGTGCTCTATTAAAAAAAAAAAGAAAAAAAAAAAAAAAAGAATTCTATCAGACAGCTTTGTCTTTTTCATTCTAGCTATATACAAAACATTTTTTAATCAAGTGTGTTATTCCAGCAGAGGGGTGCTGAATTTTGATGTGAGGTGTAGTAATAAGCTGTAACAATTTGTTCCAATGAAAGTATCTTGGTCAGGTTACTGCTTTCAAATGTGAAGCGAATTAATGCCTTTTTTCAAAAACACAACTCTTTTTTTCTTGTAAAAGCAGGATGTTTTTTTTCATGACTTAAATTTTATTGACCCTATTTCATTTTAAGGGTACCAAGTGCCATCATAAAATATATTCTGTATTCAAATGCTGCCTGTTTTTGAAATGGGAGATGAAGTCCTCATAGTTATTAATGAAGGAAGACAATGATCATCAGGCTGAAAAGATTTGCACCTTTCTTCAGGTGCAGAATATAAGATGCAAAGTCAAATCAATCTAATATAATGGCCTGCAAAACCATCTGGTTTTATCTACAAAATAGATTTTTGCCCCATTTCCCCTGAAAGTCACAGTGCGCATTGTACTGCTTGTGACCTTTTTTTTGAGCAGTCTAAGAATCGCAGAGGAATGGGTTCAAACATCTATAAAAAAGACCACACAGCAGCTTCAGAGTGGCAAAATGTAGGTTTAATTTATGCAAGAAAAAGTTAGATGTTTATTTAAGCTCCTCAAGGTTTTTATAAGGAATTTTTTTTTTAGACTGAGCAGATGAAAACTTGAAGCAATCAGTAAATAATTGCTAAGAACTTTTCTTCGATAAGGAGACATAATTTTGGGTTGAAAATCATATTTTTTATGAGAGGTAGAATTTTGCAGTGTAGAAATGAACTTACACTTTTGTTACAGAAACAGTTCCAAGAAAGTTTCACAAAGGCAGCTGATGCATTGCAAAAAATTACTCTTGGAAAAAACATTCGCCAACCTTACTTAGCTCTCCGCGTTTAGAGGGATGCTTTGAACAGCACCTTGTATAGCAAGGTTGGGAACCTTTACAGTCAAGTAGTTTGCAATTGAAATGTGCTAAAATTAGCAGGGAACACTATACTTGAGTCTACTTGAGCCTGTGCTACATGGAGATGGTGTTAACTGTGTGGACCCAGCAGTAAATCTAGCATGCAATTAGTTAGTCTTTTGCACAGACATACACACAGATGTACCTGTGCAAGCATCCAACCTCACTCTATTGTTTGTTGAGGAACCTGGCACAGTAGCTGTCACTTGTAAGTCCTTGTCTTTGTGCTAGGATTTGTCTTTAGTCAAGGAAAGAAAGATTTTGACCATTGATATTTTCTATTAGATTTTTTAAAATAATTTACATGTCTCAATATTGCTCATATTCCACTTTTTTAAAAATTACATAAAATGGTGAATGATGATACTCTATCAAATGCCATAAAAAGCTTAATGCACTGTTACCCATTATCTCCTGCAGTATATATTTATGAGTATGGCAGTGGTTTACATAGATATATACATATATCTGCGTAATAAAATAATCATTGATCGTGGTACAAATCACTACTGCTAGCTTAACCACTTCACACACAATTTTCATATAGGTAAAATGTATTAGGCAATTACAGAGAAGTGTAAATATAGATATTTGCATTTTATGCTTATAAGGGAATTTTTTTTCAAGGAAGTAGGCTGTTAAATCATGTTACCGTAACAAACGCTGAAGGCTGCTTTTTCATTCATTGCCACTGAATTTATTGTCAGAGCAGTTCAGTCATATCCCATTTCAAGATTACTTAGGTGTCTTGAAAATTAAATCACAGCTCACAGATTCTCTTTTTTTTCACACACAATTAATAGTAGTAAGATTGGGTCTAGTTTTAAGTATACTTGGCAAGACATTGCAGTGCAATTACGTGCATGAACTATGAAAGATTTAGTAAATAGAAAGTGATTTTCTGTAAATTAGCAATGAATTGAATAAAGCAAAATTGCTGTCAATATATGTGGTATTATTTTCAAAAGAATTATATTTATATAAATTTTGTTTAAGTTGGCCAGTGTGGGATTTTATAAAGTCCTCAAAATTTTTTTTGCATGTTCGTAAATCTGAAAGAGATATTCAGGAGTGATTGCTCAGAACTGGAAATATGGGCTCATGCTAGATTACATTTTAGAGAAAGTGTGTTTGTGTCTAATCAGCTAAATGATTCTTGCTTATTCACTTAACCTGAGCTAGATATCTTATTTCTATGTGCAATTTTGCAATGTTTCTCTAAAAGTTTTCTCTGAAAAAGATCATCTAAAGATTTCTCTAAAACACAAGACATAGTGAAACTTCTGTTAGGGGTTGGATTACATTTGGTCTGTTTTTGGAGTGAAGATCCATGTTTGGTTTTAGCAAAATGTAATCTAGTTAAGCACAAGAAAACTGCTGCAAGTGGACTGAAAAATCTCAGTTATAGAGACACCTGTATGTATCTATTTTGTTTGTACATTTTAGTCAGATGCTCAATCAAGCTTCCTCATGTAACTTCTTGTGTTCTTCATATTTGGTATAGGTAGGTGCATCTTGGAAGGCTTCCAAAAGAAAGCCTGATTTCGTAATTTTAATACACCAAGGTAGATAGATCCCTTTGAAGGCCTTCAGATATTTGTGTACATTGTGTGATAGGTCTGTTTGGTCTGGGGTAGCAAACTATTGTCTGAAGTGATACCTCCAAACTGTTGCACTGCATTGCTTGTTACTGGTACATACCATAACTGAAAAGCTCTGTATTCCAGTTTGCTTTTGGTTTTTTGTTTGTTTGTTTGTTTGTTTGTTTTTGTTTGGTTGGTTTTGTNTGGGGGGTTTTGTTTGGTTTTTTTCTGTCTCCTCTGCTACTGTCTACTTCAGTTCTTTCGATTTTATTTCCAGTATTGAACAGTGAAGGACAAAAATGTGTCTGAATCTCAGGGAAGAAAAGGGCTATTTATTCATAATGATAGCAAAAAAACCCTACTGAATAATAATTTCGTAAGCATTTTAATAATATTTCTCTTTTGAAAAAGGTAATAGTGTCAGATACTGTGGTACAGATGGTCGTGCAGGGATTTTGTGGAAGAGCATTAGATATCTGCTGCAGGATGTTTTTGAATACCTTCTTTTAAAATATACGGTCCTTTTCTTTTAAAATATATGGTGCTTACCGCTCTGAAACGAAAGTCAGAAACCTGTTGATCTCACATATTACACAGCTTCATAGTTGTTTCTCAACAGCTGTCTATTTGTTCTTTCTGCTGGATTTCAGTCTTCCTTACATAAAACTGAACATAGTATCAAACATTTGATGTCGTGGATTTGGAATGGCTGAAAAGTGAAAACACTCAGTTAAAAAATAATTTTTTTGTGCCTTCATTGTTAAATTATTGTTTGGCATATATGTTGCTGTTTTGTAAAGGAACTACTTAGTGGAACACAGATAAGTTGACTATTGTTGCTACTACTTTTTCTTCAATTGCACATCAGTTAAGGTAATAAAGTAAGCTTCATTGGAAACATTGACTGAACAATAATGACTGAAATTATTTTCTTTTATTGTCTTTGTGTTTTACACAGAACTAGATACATATATGGCATTTTAAAATTTGATTTTTTTTTTTTTTCCTTAGTGATCTTAGTGAAAATCAGATTCAAGCAATACCAAGGAAGGCATTCCGAGGAGCAGTAGACATAAAAAATCTGTAAGTATTTTCTTCCTTCTTCAATATATTCTGATGATAATGTTTTGTCAATACATTGTCCTTTTGTTTTATCAGATACCTGTTTTTTTGGACACTATTATAGATACTTAAGGAATCTCTGCATGAAACCAATACTTACCATTTGTTTTGGCAAAATACTTTCATGTATATTAAACATCCTAAAATTGCCCTATGTGAAGTGTAAAACATCGAAATAGAGTTGAAGACAGCATGGCAGTATAACTATTATTTAACTGAGTTTAATATTTAAATGTCAGGCAATTTGAAGTATTATATTTTTTCACATGGAAAAAAATCATTTTGCCTTGGTTCAAGAGTTTGCCATTGGTTTGCTTGTATAAAATAAAGAAAATTCTTGCTATTATCTAGTTTTGCTAGCATTTATTTTTCTACTTGTGTGACTATTTTTTTTTACACCATTTGTTTCTGTGGTCTTTTCTGAAAGAAAGATACTCACTTTCCTGGAGATGGTGACCCTGAAGTTCATGGGCAGGTTTTGAATTATCGGCTCTAAAATGTGGAAATATGTGAGTTTCAAGGCAAAGCAAAGCAGTGACTTTTGAACTTTCTGTTTAGAGTGGTAGATCAGTTTAGTGGACCGAACAAGCTGAACAATCTGAAGACTGTGATTAACTTCTGTAGTAGGAAATGTAAGGTCATGCCCTCAAAAGCTATAACCCTTCCTGTAAGCTAAAGACTCATCACTTATAAACAACCAACAAGGTCAGAGGACATACAGTATTGGGTTCCAGAAAGACCGTGGAGCTTCCAGCATGATGCAACTATGAAAAAGTATGATTTCTATCTTATGTGACATCAATAGATATATGGAAATATTAGGCTATTATAGGATATTTTAAAGTAATTTCTGTTTAAACACTTTTATTAATTGAGGTTGCCAGTGTTATAAAGAAAGACGAAATTTCTAGTTGGACTGCTTTTTATGTTCAAAAACATGCAAGTATCTTTGTTACTTTGTTTAACTGACATTTTATGAGGTTTTATTCAGAACTGGTCCCATCATTATTCATGGTCAAAAAGAGTCTTGGCTGCAAGGAGAATGCATTTTTCTACATATTTGAAAATTTATACAACTACAGAAAGGAACTTTTGTAGTAAAAATAACATCATCATACTGGCAAAGCAGTAGTTTAGAATATAGGTGTACTTATATATGGTGAGATAGCTCCAGTCAGAAACTACATTGGGATGGTAATCTTTATCTGAGATACTATTTTTATCTTAGTGCGTATTTTCAAGCTAAGGATCCTTAATTATGTCTAAAACTTGAATAAAATAGTAGATCTTCCCTGTAAAGCCTTTCTCTTTCTGAGAGATGATTAAAAAAAAAAAAAATCATGAAGGCCATAGCATTGCCACGAAGTCCAAATCATAACAATTTTTTATTGTGATAGAATAAATACTACAGATACCTCCTTACTAGTGGTCCCAGGAAAAAAAAAAAAGTAAACAAAAAAACCCACCAAACCCCTAATCTGAAAACTTTATGATCCTTCTACAGTTCCTCTACAGTATGACAAATGAGTTCAGGGCTGAGTTGGGTGGATTCTAGCACAGCATTTATGTAACTAGAACAAGCCATTGTGCCTTTCCGGAATCTAAGGCAAGGAGATAGAAAGGTCAGCCTTCCATTTAGCCTTGGACATTACACTTAGATAAGAAGGGTAATGGCAAGAATTTTACAGGTTTTATTTAATTGTTAAAGAGAATTAAAGAGACGGTTGATAATTGGTAGGTATAGAAAGCATCACTTTGCAAACAGGATTTTTTTCCAACCTAAACGATTCTATGAGTCCATGAGGATGTTTAACTTAAGGTCCAGAAACCAAATAGGTGTATATGCTTACCAAGAATTGTCATAAACAGAATTCAATATTTGTTCTAGTCTTGGCCTTTCTTCCGTAATTGCCCAGTAGTTGAGCATAATGTTAAAGATGTTTCATGTCTTCCAAACTAATGTAAGTGATGGGTTAAGGTACAAAGACTAAAGAAATCTCTATTAGAACATGTCGCAAATCAAAGATTTGGGGTTTGTAACAATAGTAATTACATCAATTTCAATATAAATTGAGCTCTTTTTCTCTTTTAATACAGGGAACAATTGATAACCATCCCATATGCAACCATCCCAACAGCTCCACTAAGCTGTTTTAAAGGTGGTTAATGAATTTCACAGAACTTGATGATAGTATATTTTATGTTCCTGAATTTAGACTCACCATGCTCTCATTTCTACCAAATACTTCCCATCTGAATCAGGAGTTGGAATATTTTAGAAAACATCTTTCTATTATTTGTCTTCTAGTCTTTGCAGAACAAAGATTTTAAATCAGATGCTCTGAAGGAAATTGCTTCCTTTAAGGTTGATGATTCCACTATGGTCTCCTGCCCGTATGCTAGCTCTTGAGTCTTCTTGATGTTTCTCAGAAGATGCTGTCTAGGTTGCATAAAATGCCTCCATGGTATTTTCTTTCTGGACTTCTTAATAGCACTCACAGTATAGATTCTGTAGAAAATAAAAGCAAAATGGACAAGGCATTACGAGAATTGACAAGCCAGGCAACCTACACACCCTAATAGTAAAAAGAATAAAAAAACCCTGAGAAACCTTCAGGCCTCACAAGTCCAGTTTACATCTAATTGGAATTATCTATTTTCCAACTTGTTATGCATCTCATAACTGAGAAGAGTCTGGCTCTGTCTGTACTCTCACTTGATGCAGTTGTAGGCACCAATAAGATCCCCCTCTTTACCCTCTCTTTTGAGGCTGAACAAATGCAGCTCTTGCAGACTGCTGCCAAATGTCACCTGCTTCAAAGCTCTCACATTGGTGGCCCTGTTTGGACTCAGTCTCTATATTCTGCTGGGGAGACTAATACCAGATGCCACCTCACAAACTCAGATGTCATGTCACAAATGCCAGTGTCCTTGGCTTCACTCTCACCAATGCAGCCAATTGTTTGTAAAAGTGACAAAAAATGAGAGAAGCTTATTTTGGAGTCATTTCCCAGACTAGAAACCCAGTATCCAGTGTTTTGTCTGTTCAGATGTAGGGAAAAAAATAGCTGCTGTGTGTCAAAGTCTCAGTTTTCCTGTTCAAGAAGTTAGTCTTGAATGACTTGAAGAGCAATACACTTTTAGTATAACTGCTGCTTTGGGACTTGACAGAAATTAGGGTGCAAATTCTGGAATTATAATTCTGAAAGTTACTCCGAACTTGCTACTTTTTTCAGGGATCAAAGTATTCACGAAGAAGTTAGATTCTTCAGAGAACACAGTGGCATCCACTGTTTTTTAAAATCAGAAATTATCATATAAATGGGAAATTAAACATAGATTTTTTTAATATACATGTTAATGATCGTTTCATAACCCTCCCTGGTGATACAGTACTCATACTGGATGTGAAAGATGCTTAAAATCTTCCCAACCTTAGGAATTTTTTTGTATTTAAGGTGGTAAGAAATGCATTATGTGCCCAAATTGTAAGTTTGGATGGGTTGTTTTTTGAATCTGGTTAGTAGGAAGAAAACTAACTGGGTTACAAATAAATGTAAAGCATCACTGGAAGAATAATCATGCTATGCTCTCTTTTTGAGTAGAGTTTGGCATTATGACTTTTTCATTTCAAGTGTGTAAAATTTTCTAAGATTCCAGTTTTCCCTTCTGTGTAATCAGTACTTGGCAAAGGATGGAAAGGAATATACCAACATCAGGGCAGAATTGTGACGCTAAATATATGCAACCTCAAATGATACCAAAAATAGTAAGGAACATTTTCATCGTATCTCCTGCAAGGATCTTCTGCCCTGTTTTTCTTGTCACGCTCTAGGCCGCTCTCTTTATGTTCATTTGGTTCCATTTTTTCCCAGCAAGCAGAGGAGACTGTAGATGTCACATCAGGGATAAAGGCTGCAGGGCAGTGTAGCAGCTTCACAGATTAAATTGCATGGGAAAATGAAGAATTAGTGGAGAGAAAGACAGTCACCAGCATCAAATCGAAGTCCTTCCCATTATACTAACCTTTGTCCAGAGCCTTGATTGGTATTACTTGGTGTTGCACTGATGCCTGTTTTATGCTGGTTGTGAAAGATTTTAAACTGACATTGCCACTAAACACATACATTAATTTTGTATTAATCTTTGTTGGGAATGATTGGACTTTTTGAGTTGAATTATTAGTAGTTGAAATAGAGAGTCCTGTTGAAGATGTTCTAGTTACTGATTACTTCTCAGATCATGCACAGAATTCCACTGCAAGTGGAAGTATATGTGTCTACTCATCTGTCCAAGTGCTGATCTGAATGCATTGCTTGTCTAAGACATGCTTTAATAATTTAGAATTCAGTATTTTTATTGCTTGCTCTTACTGGGACTCTCAATTGGACTGTGAGTCTCTCTAGCCACCTGAATTTCAGATAAAGAATCAAGAAAGAGTTTCACGGGATGTTACTGAAATATATTCTGTGTGTGCTTAAGATTTTTATTAAAACCAAAAATAGCTCTGAAGGCATGAAGGAAAGAATAAGTACACTTTTCTAGTGCCTCCTAAAGCTCTTGTTGCCAAACAGCTCAGAGACCTTGTGGCCTTTGGGGGGAAAAAAAAAAAATTTGATTTTTCAGAGTGTTTAAATAAATACTGTTTCAATACTATTTTTTCAAGTTTTATTTTCATTATTTCATTAAATAAATTATTTCTTAATGATGTGATAGTGCCTGATCACATAACATATAGATTCTTAATTTTGTGTACATTCTGCTTTGATGCTATTCTTCTGTTTCATTTTTACTTTTTTTAATTTTATTTTCCCCCTGTAAGATACTTCTGGGTTTACCCAAGTAGAGTACTAGACAATTTTGAGGGGATTGATCAATTAATCAGTTCTCCCTTTTCTTCTAGTTTATTCAGCAAGTATATGTTACTTGGCTGTATTGCAGGTCTTGTTAGTTTTGGGATAAAAGGAAAAGGTTAATAATTTGCTATATTATGTATATGAGGGGGGAAAATACTGATTTGAAATGTTTTATGGGGAAAATTTAGTAAAGAACAAAATTAACTCCACTAGCAAAATAAAGAGCAAGTAGAAAAAAACTCGACCTTCAAATGAAAGAATAATCACAATAAGTAGTGATAGTCATGGGAAACAAGCAGTTCTTTGATAAAAGCTTAGAATAAATTCTTGCATGATTTTGTTACATCTTTTTCAACTAATTCCTGCGAAACTGTTGATTCATCTTGCAAATGAGAAGGGAAGTAGAAAATAAGAAACATAACTCAGCTCTGTTGTAAAAAATACAAGGAAACATTAAAAACACTGACTGTTTCCAAAAGTCATGTTGCAGTGCTAACTATTGTGCACTCAAAACTTCACTGATGTGAAATCCAGCATACAACATGCTAGAATGTTTTCTATATATTTTCCGGGGAGGAAGCTATCACAGGGATCCAGAAAGGCTTATGACTTTTTCTGTTGACTTCTTAAAGAGAGTTTAATATTAAGTTGATACATGAGGAGAATGTAATAATTTCTGAGCAAAGGAGAAGAAGGTAAAGCTGAAGAACACCTTTCTAGCACAGGACTGCAAAGTGTCCTCAAGCTGTGAAGAACAGGAGAGTAAAGCAGACAGAGTTTTTAAAATTGTACCAATTTTTAACAGTCTCTAGGAATGAATAAAGGTTTTCTCTGTCAAGACTCAGATGACAGGTTTTTTCTTTATGAGCGTAGTAGTTTTTAAATGTATGCAACATCTTATCTTAGTCATTAAATGTGCTTCTTGTGGGACAACAGAGTTTATTTTAAGATACTTATTTATCATTATCTGGTAGACAACATATGCTAGAAGGGAAGAAAATATAAATTACCAACATGTTTCTACAGTGTAAGATGTTTCAGCAAGAGCAACAAATGAAAAACATTTTAAAGCAGACATTTTATTATTAGTCAAATACTTTTTATTTAGTTCTTACTAGTTCTTATTGCTGAACTCCCATAAACATTAACATTTTAAGTTACAGTAGATTAGTAAATATATGAAATACCCAGGTAATGCTGCAGATATGGGTGCAAAATCCAGTTAATTCTCTGTGATGACATGAAGATTTTGAATATGACAATTGTTTTGTGGTTTACGAGCTTCACAGGAATGGCACTGCTGAACATGCTTTGTGAATCTTGAAGACAGAAAAGAATAGCTACATTACAAAAGTATGGAGAAATTCCACGTAGAAAGGATCCAAAATAGATATGGAACAGGCAGATAATGAAAAAAGACTGGAGAGAGGGGAAAGATGAGAATGGGCCAGACTTGTTTGTCCATGTCTGATCAGCTTTTGTTCTGTTCTAATGATTTGAAAAGAAGAAAAACAGCTCTTGAGGAGAAAAAAAAAAAGCTTTCTAAAATGAAGTTAGGGTTACTGGTATACTCAAAAACTTTGTGGTGAGAAAGGTTTCATAATGGTATTGTAGATTTTTAGGTGTGGTTTTGAAAATCATTATGCTTTAAAAAAATATAAAACATAACTTAAAGAATTATGTACCTTTTTATTTCTAAAATTCTTGCTTATGTCTTAAGTCATAGCACTCACACAACTTTTTATCAAGAGCCAGTTTTCTAAAAAAAAATAAATCAGACTGCTTCAGTATATCCATTAGAGGGACATCACAAATTAGTGTTATGCTGGTTGTGAAGCATTGTCTAACTTTCTAGTTGGGTTATATATGCAGTGGATATCCTTACCTTAAACTTTACTTCTACCATAAATTGCTATTCAAGCCAGGCACACAGTCTTCAAAGTCATGTCCCTTTCATAACTTAAAAAAAAAATTAATGTAACATCAATTGTTCTTCGTGGTGTGTGTCTAATCATTTTATATCATGGCTGTAGCTGATGGAAGATAATCTAAAACATAAAGACAGTAGTATCTTGCAAATATTTTTTAAAACTAAGCAAAATTTCTCCTCTCCCATCTGCCAAATTCCCTTTCCCAAACAGAATCCAATTCACTAGTTCAGAACAAACACAGTAATCTTTCTGATAAGAAGGTTTAAATGGAAACAACTCACCCTTCACTAAGGTAGTGATCATGGTGACTCACTAAAGGAAGAAGTCCAAAAGTTTTTGGGTGCACCACAACTGCTGCCAGTCTAGTGGAAGACATCTGCCTTTCAGCTTGTGTAGGACAAGATTTGCTCAAGTGCTTTCTCTGCTGTTAAAAGATTTTCCTTTGTGTATAATATGGATGATTTAGAAGAAGCTGTGTCAGCACTGATTTATACATTGACAGCTAAGGATAATAAGATATGGGCAAACATACAGCTCAGCCTTTTACAGATTAACCTGCAGGCTGCATTAGGCAAATTTGATGGCATTAAAAGATTTCTCCAATTTGTCTGGAAACAATTTCTCTTTTGTATTGTGTCAAGGGTAACATTTCAGGCCATTGTACTAATTTAAATAGCTTTGATAAATTGTTCGAGGGGTTAGAGAATTGTACTCTGTATATATTTTACCTCTTTAAAATAAAAAGGCTATTAGCTTAATTGTTAAATGAAATTCATTAGTAAAAATTGAAGGCTTAAATATTCCAACACTGCAGCATTGGTGCTGTAACATTGCACCAAAATGATTAAAGATCATATTCAGGAACTGATAGTTTGCATTTAGCTTTCAGTACACAGACACAGAGGCACTGGTACAGTTATGACAATATTTTAGTCCCGTGTAGTAGTAATTCAGATGAAAAATATTGATGAAACTAGAAGAACTTTATAGAAGTTGGTACATTACATTCAGCAGTGGGTGTGATGATTTATTAATAAAGTAAAATGTTATCATAGATTCAGAAGAATCACAGAAAATGCTTTAATAAAAGCATCATTAGCCCTGCTAGCTAATATATAATTGAAGACAGAAGGGCAGAGTTCGTTTGTATTTTGTTCATTTTCTTAGTATTTTTCACACACATTTACTCATATATATTATTTGACACTGCAAGCTACCAGCCTGGACAAGTTGTTTAAAGTGAGGTTTTATCATCTTTGCTTTGGAAGTCATGCCCTAAAATGCATAAGACATTGCAGTATTTATAGGAAAAGCTTTTATCAGTAGAGTGATTTTGTATTTGCGTGGTTGTTAATTTAAGCAGACATTTTTAATTGGGCTGCATGTGCTGTATCAATGTTTTGAATTGAAAAGGTAATAATATTCTTCAGAGAAACGAATCTAAATTTTTCATAACTTAATACTTAAAGATTAATAATGTATGGGGTGGATTGCTGAGTTTTATGTCTAGAATTCAAGTGCTCCGTTACAACATACTATCTGCATATAATTGCAGAGAGCACAAAGTACATAGAAAACCAGATACTGAAGGTTACAGCAGAAACACTACTTTCATTTGGAGCAGAATTAAAGAAAATAAGTAAACAAGTCTGTAAATGCCTGGGACACTTATTTCTACATATAGACATATTCTAGAAGGTAATTACTCTATCTCCCCCCGCACACCCGGGGGTAACACCTCCCACTCTGTCTTGCATGCACACATGCAGGGAGACCCCTGAAAGTGGTGTCTCTCCCCCGTCCCTGCCACGGCGGGCGGAATTAACATGCAGCTGGGCTGCTCTGATAAATGGATTCTGTTAGGTCACCGAGGGGATGCGTGTGACATTAAGTGATTTACCGTCCTTTACCTTAATGAAATTGTTTCAGCAAGATGACGCTGAGAGCTTTTAATGGATAGCTTTTCTTGATGTAATGAAATTGTGTTCCTTTGGCATTTAATATAAGGTGCAGTTATTATTTACTGGAGCTTTCCCAGCGCTGCTGTTTGGTGCAGACAGTTGAGAACAAAAACGGATTTCTGTGGCAGCGTGCAGGCCAGCGCGCTGTGCGACAGCCTTGAGCGGACGGCAGGGATGGCCAGAGCCTTTCCCTTCGCATGGCCTTGCTCTGCCAGCCCTTTGGGAGGCTTCCCTTGCACCTTGCATTGCCAGCGCGCCTCTCCGTTACAAATGCCTTCCTAATCTGTTTAACAGGCAACTGGATTACAACCAGATCAGCTGTATTGAAGATGGGGCATTTAGGGCTCTGCGTGACCTGGAAGTGCTGTAAGTATTCCTTGTATCTCTTACTTGTAGCAGGGGCTCAGTGTCTGGGGAGTACTAATGTAGAAGCTTATCTGTGAGCTGCAGCCTGGTGTCAGGATGGGCTAGTGAAAAGATGTCTTAAAATAATCCACCGCGATGTGCTATAAAAGGGTAAAAAGATGTGGAGAGGCAGAGATACGCCTTTACTCTGCAAGACAGCCATTAAACATAATTAAAATAAAAAAAAAAACAAAAACCAAAACATTGGCAGATACTGTAAGAAAATAATATATTTCATCTTAAAAGGGGGGAGGGCAGCAGTATAATGAACCCAATTAAATTTGTAAATTATCCATCACTGTTGGTGTGCTGAACATTTTCAGGATTGCTTTTGTTGTGTATTCTGACATCAATTTGATCTTTCAGACTCTGTTTAAGGAACAATATGCTATATATATGTTTGACAATGTAGGTGGTTTCAAAGAGGCACTTTCTGTCAAACACTGCTGCTATACGTTAAGATATTTAGCATGTGCATGTTCATAGCTCTTTTTGAAAACATTTTAAGTTTTATGTGCATAAATACATGTGTATGTGTAGAAAAATATCCTTTTTTGTGTCACAGAAGGTTATTATTACAATACTCCTTTACATATTTTTTCTCACTGTCTCAAAGTGGCCATCAGTGAGGTTAAAGGTAATGAAATTATAATCAGTGACTCCTGATCTGATAATATTACTATAATGAGCAAAGTGCCTCAGTTCCCTAAGAATCTGAGACACAGGACACACTCCTGAAATATTTGTTCTGTCATTGAAAATGACACATTTTTTTCTGGATTTTCTATGTGAAGAGAAGTGAAAGAATTTATGTATCAGTGAGTTACTTCTTGTCAATTTGAACCACCCTCAGTAAATCACAACTTGAGGAGGATGAGAGGGTGGGCTTTGTTTAGGGGTTTGGTTTTTATAAGAAATATTCTGATGCAAAGAAGCATCTTTGGCAATGGATAGTGTCTGCATGTCCAAGAAACTAAAGGGTATGTGAGCAGCTGGCGGTAAAGTTTTTTATTAAGCACTTACTTTGGTCTTTCTTACAAGTGAATGAAACTGACAAGTACACTGAATTTTTTTTTTTTTTTTAACTTTGCAATCATAGAATAACAAGCCTATTGTTAACTCTCTGGTAAAAGGCCATATAAAATGTACCGTAGGTTCAATACTACATTTGATTGTTAAATTGATGAGGTTTTGGTTGTCTGTCAGTAAATCTGGTGTTTTCTGAGATTTTTGTCTTTGGAACACATGTATGTGACAGAATAATTTTTCCAGTGATGGCTTAATCTGGTTACTATGGGGGTTTTTACTACAAGGCTTTCTTTACAAGTGCAAGTGTTAAATGTTTATTTAAAAAAACGAAATGTTTTCTACATTTTTTAGTGCTTGTAATTTTAGTGTTCTAAAAAGGTCATCCTTGCTAGTTGAGGTTTGTGGTAAAATTTTTAAATTGATTTCAAGAAGTACAAATGAGGCAAAAAACATCTAAAATAATAGCCTGCTGAAAAGTAGGTAGTTAGAATTTTGTGAATCAATATACATAGTTCAAATATGAAAGTAAATATTCACTATCTTATGCTATGTGATAGGAAATGATGTAAAAATTCGGTTTGGTTCCTTTTTTAATGAATTAGGTATTTCTAACAATACTGAAGATTTTGTACCTTACTGAACTTCCTTTCCAATATGGATTAAAGAATGAAAGATGTGTATGTAGTTCAGACCATACTGTATATGCACTGAGGAGCAAATAAGACTATACATGTTGTTTTCATTTGGAGTTAATTCTATCGAAGCACAGAAAGTGTGTGTTACTTCAAACTCCAAGTATGAGATAAAGCTTTTAAATATCTTGTAATCCTGTTTAGTGACAGGTTGAAAGGCTTACCAAAGTAACAGGTCTTACATATTGGTTAAATAATTGTAGAATTTTAGAGGCTGTTAGTGTTATAGATGCAAAATAACCTGAAAGACAAAAGCAATTAGAAGTATAACCCTCTCTGTGAATTTCTGTGAAATTTTAGTTTTTCTTCATCTTTTTTTAATGGAAAATCTGCTGTATTTGGGAAACAGACTATGGGGTAAATATATAGTGCTGTCATGTTAAAAAAAATTAGTGTCAAAGAAATGGGAAAGAAGTCATGATCTTTGCTACAGTATGCCACACTTAGGTGAAAGTATTGAGCAAACTTTTTAAAAATTATTATCTCTGTAATGAAATCAAGCATTTTTATAATTAGATAAAAACAGCCATACATTTTTTTTTTAATTCCTTATGTATCCCTTTCATCTACTCCTATGTCTAATTTGTTTTTTTACCCTTGCATAAATAAACTAATAGCTCAGATATATAAAATGCCAAGGCAAACATCAAACAGCTGAAATTGAAAATGAACACCTTATCTTAACAGCTGTAGAAATATGGACTGATTTCCCTTCCCTTCATTGAAAAAATAGGATTTTAAAATCTTGTAAGAAGTTATGCAGGAAGAACTGTGGAAGCCATCATTTAACATGTGGACATTGAAAGAAAATTCCGCCAAGATTTACTGACTGTCATTTATTCATTAAGACACCTTTTGTGGATGTACCCACTTGGCCATTTTTATTGTTTCATTTTTGTTATGTTTTGAAAAAGGGCATGATTCTCCTTTTTTTATTATTATTCTCCTCTTTGTTTATGTAGCCCTAAGAACACACAGGGGAGATCCCTTATGCTCAGCAAAGAAAAGATTTAGGACATGGAATGAGTAAGCACACAAAGGTAAAATGCAGCACATTGCACCAGTAATTAATTGCTTGGTTAATGTGGAAGTATATAACTTCAGGGTGCTATGAATTTACCTTTCTGTGTTTCAAGATTAGAAAGTACTTAAAATTTATTAAAAATAGGTACAAATTACCCTTTGTGGTTTAAAAAACAACAGGAAAAAGGAAAATACTTTCTGTTTCAAAAGGGAAAAAAAAAATCTTTTTTTCAATGGAGATTATTATGTATTACTGTTATGGTTATATAGAGATCATTTACCATTCTGCTGAAATGAGTAATCTCTGAGTCAAAACTGTAAATTCTATTCCTTGCTTCCTTGTTCTGGAGTCAAGCTTGTTTGCATTTTATTTGCAGCCTAAAAACAGTATTTTACTGCAAGTTCATTCATAAACTTTCCGAATCTTTTACAAACTACACTGACTCGGTATGATGGGTCTGAGCTAGCCAATAATTGGCTAAGATTTGTTTCTAGTTCCTATCTCAAGTCCCCAACAGCTTGTCTAAAATTTAAATTACTAGTTTGTTAAAGTACTATGTAATGCCTGACTCCTTCCATCATGTAGCAGAAACTCCCCTATCCATGCAGCTCTGGATCATCTATAGCAACTCCTTCCATATAAAACCTAAATGCAGCCCAGGGTTATCTCTTCCTAAAAATTTTGGGGAAAAAACATTCAAATCATGTATCATCTGTCAAAATATGAACTCCCGGAAGCTAGAAAGAAATCAGAGTCCTAGAACCAACATATTTTCTCCAAGGACTCCCTTTTTTACATCAGGATGTCAAGCTTAGCTTGAATGCCATAGATGTTCTCAACATTGGTGGAACTTCCTTTTGAGTGAATCATAGGCTACTGAGACCTCAAATTACCTAGGATTATTAATGGTAAAACCGTAATATTTTATGAGGAAATCAACAGGAAAGAAAACTATAGCTAAAAGCAGGGGGGGTTTCCCTGATATCCATCCCTAAAAACAGTACAGCATGACTTTCATTAACTATGTCTTTTATAAATGTGACATAACTGTAACATGTTAATATGGTTCTTTTTGACTTCACAGCACTCTCAACAATAACAACATCACTCGACTGTCCGTGGCAAGTTTCAACCATATGCCCAAACTCAGAACATTGTGAGTAGTCCCACTGAAACTGGCTGCCATTTTTATCAGACCAGTGTATTATTCTTACCTCTATTAAACTTTTTCAGAGGCCTATAAATAAATACGTATATAGGCAAAGCAAGCATAAGCTTGATTTAAAAATATTGATGTATCATGAGGTTGATGAGTGTGAAGTCTGTGTGTGCATCTGTGGAAGCTGATTCTGAAAGAAACACAAGTGACACCAAATGTATCCTTGGGGCTCAGGAGATAAAGGAGCAGTTGCATCCTTTACAATCAGGTCTTTTAGAATGTGAGGTAAGTCTATGGAAATGGTTTCTTGGCCTCTTCCCAAATGGGTTTTCCATAGTGCAGTATTCAGTCACAGGAAAGCTTCACCTTCTAACCAAAAAAAGGTGAGGGCAGAGGGAATTCTCTTTTACATGTTACCGCTATACAGAAAAATAAATTGGTGTTTTCTGAATGTCAAAAATTTGTTTTACTTTGAGCTATTCAATGGTTCACATTTCATTTAGGAACATGGGAGGATCTTTGATTGACTGTCAGATGTGATAAATGGGAAATCTTTATGCTTTTATTACTGTACTGCTAGCAGACCTAATTAAACTAAACTGGCTCGCCAACATTCTTTGTAACATAAAATTATAGCATCATCCGGTTGTGCTATTATAATTAAAGTAGTGTCAGCATTTACAATAGGTCCCCATTTTTAGAGGTTGTGACTTTCAGAGAGGAACACTTCAGTCTTCTAAAACAAAGCAGAGTAAAACGGGGTGTATATGCAAGTGATACAGGTTGAAATTATTTTTTGGTATATCTATACTGACTACAAATAAATGTATATTGTGTTGAGTGGCAAAAAACAGAATATATCAAGGTTTAGTCCTGCGACTCACTTTCAAGCAGAATTTCTAGTGAAATGGAAACAAAAAATGAATGGCATGTTTCTATCAGAGGTCAAGAGTGGCTGCTACTGTTAAAGGACTGCTTTTCCAAAAGGTCTGTCTAGTGTCTTTTACGTGCGTTGGGTTGCACAACTGTTTTGAAATCAGTAGGGCTGTTCACCCAAGTTAACATAGTGTTCGTAACTGAAGAACCTTCACACAGGTGAGTAGCTCTGTTGATTCCATAACAGAATTGTAACCATTCTTGCTTGGACAAATACAAGAGTACTTAAATAATGTTGACCATGGGCTTTAGGTGGCCTTAGCTAGATTGTGATAATAGAATTTCATTCCATTCTTTCAGATCTGAGTCTTGAAAAAATGCATATCTTTACTTCTTTCAAACCTTCAAATACAGTTTCTGTTCTGAAACACAAAATACAGTGAATCAAATCAGTAATATTTAATTTTCTTCTATTGAGATGTTTCATTTGCTGAAAATATATTTTAGAAACAAATTAAACTGGACACACACAAAGTCCCAGATTATAGTTGTAACATCCCATTTACAGCCACAATATGCCTGTATAACTGTATTGATTTCAGTGGCATTAGTTCTGATTTGCAATGGTATTCTTGCCTACAGCTGGCCACGGATCGTACTGAATGACTGTGCTGTATTGTGAGCTATATTTGCAAAGTACCCACTCAAGAATTAGTACAGGAAATATATTGCCTTTAACTTTTACCCCTTTATTTGGGGCAGGGGAAGTTGGTTGTTTGGTTAATATTTTTGTTTATGTTGGTTATACATTTCTTATTACGTTGCAGATTTATTTTGCAATGGATTAATTACACTCCTTGTTTACATTCTGAAATTCTTGCACTTCCTTTCCAGTTATTTAGTTAGGATTGAGCACATCAGCTAAAAAGGACCAAAAGGGCATTACCTTTTTATGGATGATTCTGAGTAACAATTTGATTTATAGCTGTGGACATCCTTCTCTGTAGTTTGAGAAAATGTAAGAGCCAGGGAAGAGTAATTTGCCTAATTTAGTGAATACATTTGTCTGATATTTTGTCAATGGCAAAGTGCTTTCTGCCACTTGGCAAGGAGCCACAGTCTTGTGTCAGACCACTCCAACAGAGAGAAAACTTCCTCAATTCCATCACTTGCTTCCATTTGGTATTTTAATTTCAGGCATTGCTTAGAACATGGGTCCCTAGTAGCCAAAAGCAGCTAATCCCACTTTCTGTGGTTAAACAAAAAGAGAGGAAATCAGAAAAGAGATGTGAAAGAAGGTGCTTTATATTGAGTTATTACTCTATCTTGTTCAGCAGAAAATGAGTATGACCTGTTAAAGGGATTTTTCAGTCTGTTTCTATAGAGACTAATAATGGGCAGACTTACAGATATATCTAATTGGAAACCAAATCTTTTATTAACTCCTTTTTCTGACAGTGTATTATTAGTCTAGGGCAATTTTCTTGAGACATTTTTGTCTTGTTCACTATTTGCTCAGGTCTGGACTACAGAGTCCCACGGCAGCTTTCAAGCTTTTGTATATTTACTTCTTTCTTTTAGACATGAGACAGGCAACTACAGATAAGTTAATTTATTATGAAGCAATTTTTTCTTCCAATTAATTAGACCACAAACAAAAATTAATTTTTCTGCTTGTATAGCTTTCTTTATTATCTTGTAACTCCCAAACTTTGAATGAAAGATGTAAAAAATTGATTCCTCATTAACAGTTATATTAATAAATTGGTGTAGTTGTTTGCTGGAGGGAGAGCTGGGCAAATTGGCTGCTTTTCTGTTTGTTCTTCCTAATTTAAAGGTATTGACATGTCTCTTCCCATGCAGTCGTCTTCACTCCAACAACCTGTACTGCGACTGCCACCTGGCCTGGCTGTCTGACTGGCTGCGGCAGCGGCCGCGGGTCGGGCTCTACACACAGTGCATGGGGCCGTCCCACCTGCGGGGACACAACGTGGCCGAGGTCCAAAAGCGGGAGTTTGTCTGCAGCGGTAAGGGAAGCAGATTCATCCAGTCCCGTTTTGTCTTTTGCTAACTTTTTCATAATCCAAGCATTAATGTTTATTAAAAAAAAAACCCCTAATCGTTTTTATCGGTGTTTGTATCTTGTGTGGGGGTGCTTCTGTCCTTACAAATTTTGTGTAAATGCTGCATTCACATAGATTGTAGAGCCTTCTAAAAGTATAATTATGGGGGAGAGATACAGGAAATTAAATAAAAGCTGCACTGATTGATAAAGCCTTTAGTAAAAAGGAATTTATTTTTTTAAAACTTTTCAGGTTGATGCTTTTTCTTGTTGTTATTTTTCTGCCATTTAAACACTATTCTGAAACCCTAAGTAACTTTTCTGAACTTTATTGGTATGCTTTAATGCATCAGGTTATTTTTTTGTTATGAAATATTGAAATGACTAACAGTTCATTACTAATCACTTTTTCTCTATTCAATTTCTTTTCCTTTATTCATGTCTTCTAGATGAGGAAGAAGGCAAGTTTATCTTTCTTATTTAAATATTTTTAGACTCAGATTGAAAATCTTTTTTAAACTTTGTCTACTGTTTAAAGAACGTTAAAAAACAGCTGCAATATTACTATCTGTCTTTTCAGTGGTTCAGCAGGATTTCTTCTACTGGTTGATTTACTGCAAAGCCCCAGAAGTCTATTGCCAAATAGGCCAAAATTTGCACAGATCTATACTTCTAAAAGAGTTTTATGGAGAGCACAATGTTCTGTCCTTATTAAAAAGCCTCTGACATCCAAGTGTGGCAAATACAGTATTCTTGCACTAATTCTCCCTTTATGTACATTTAAAAGGGCTCCTAACATGATAGTTTCATATATCTTACTGGTAAATGCTATGACTGCAGAGCCTGAGTGTCATGAACAGTTTTATAACGTGGTCATTATAATGCTGATTGTTAGGAAGTGGAATAAACAGATTTTCGCCCTGGATCATTGCATTTTTATTTTCTCCCTGTTACTGTAAAAAGAGTGTGTTAGTAGTTTTGGTAGCTGTTTGTACTTTTGTAACATATACATAAATGTGAAATCAAATTATTATATTGTAAAATTCCATCTCATAGAATGGTTTGGCTTGGAAGGAACCTGAAAGTCCTAGTTCTGACTCCCTGCCATGAGCAGGAACACCTTCCACCAGACTAGATTGCTCAAATCCCCATCCAACCTGGCCTCAAAATAATAATCTTTTCAACAATTTATAAGGTGGGCAATTGTTATATGAAGTTGTAAATGGGATCAGCAGTAAGCTGAAACTTACATTATCAGTGCACCTTTCCTATATGACATTAAATGTTGAGAGAGTGATCTTAAATTGTTGCTTCATAGTCAAGAAGGTTTTTTCTGAGCATTTCAAAACAAACTCTAGCTTTTTTTTTTTAGCTTAATGAAAAAAGAAAGAAAAGGAGGGCATCGTGCCTTTCTCATTCCTTTGTGTCTTTCTATATCATTACATTGATAGAAGAATGAGTGCATTATTACTATTTAAAAATGTGCAATCCATCTATTTGCAGGAAGATATAATCAATTTTTTACTTCCTAAAACATACCTAAATATGAAATGATTCTATTTAAATGCAATTAAAAATGCTGAGTTTAACATATAGCCCTAAGAATCAGGAGAATCAGCCACTTGAGTTAATAAAAACAATAAGATTGTGGGAGGAAGAAGTCTGCTGAGCTAAAACAGAGAGAGTAAGAACTTTGTCAAATCTTTTATGTATTATTGTGTGAGACAGAATAAAAACATTGTAAGTCCAAAACTGTTGGTAAGCTATATAGAACTGAAGTATTTGCAGAACAGAGCATAATTAGCAGAACACCTTCAGATCTTCTAGCATAGCTCATTCATTTCTCTTGACAAGAATTTTTAATAGCACACAAATTTCTGAAAACTAAATAAATCAGTACTTAGTTTTCAATAATATTCAATAAGTAAAATATATCTGAAAAATGGATCACATTTGGTCTTTAGCAAAACAAAATCAATGTAGTTTGAAAGTATTGATAGGCTACAATGTTTATTTTAGAAGCTCTGCTTTAAATTTTTCAAGTAAGTGTAAAATGTTGTTTTCCTTTGCAGGTCACCAGTCCTTTATGGCTCCATCCTGCAGTGTCTTGCACTGCCCTACTGCATGTACCTGTAGTAACAACATTGTGGACTGTCGTGGGAAGGGCCTTACTGAGATCCCAACAAACCTTCCAGAAACAATTACTGAAATGTGTGTAATCTGACCTTTTTTCTATGAACTTGCATTTTTATTTGTATGAAGTCACGCGTTATATAGGGTGGGAATTTTGGTGTACACATTCAGCTTAAGATATAAAAGGATATGTAGGTTTATGAAAACATTTAAGACCTTTATGTTATGAGTTAGTTTTGTATTCAAAATTACTAGTTAAAACTGCATTCTGATTTGGTTTTAAAAGAATTTTCAGATTTTTGCTTTTCTGCGAGTGGCTTTTCTCTGCAGATTATAAACCCCATTGCCTTCAAGGTTGCTTACTGTGCTGGTTTTGGCTGGAGTAAAGTTAATTTTCTTCATAGTAGCTGGTATGTTGCTATGTTTTGGATTTGTGCTGAAGATAGTGTTGACAATTCAGAGATGTTTTTGTTACGGCTGAGTGGAGTTTACACAGAGTCAAGGCCTTTTCTGCTCCACACCCCACCCCACCAGCAAGTAGGCTGGGAGTGGACAATGAGTTGTGAGGGGACACAGCCAGGACAGCTGACTCCAGCTGATCCAAGGGATATTCCATACCATATGGCATCATGGTCAGCATATATAACTGGGGGAGGAAGCAAGAAGGAAGATATATTCAGAGTGATGGAGTTTGTTTTACTAAGTCGCTGTTATGGGTGATGAGACCTTGCTCTCCTGGAGTTGGCTGAACACCTGCCTGCCCATGGGAAGTGGTGAATGAATTCCATGCTTTGCTTTGCTTTTGCGTCTAGCTTTTGCTTCACCTGTTGAACTGTCTTTATCTCAGCCCAGAAATTTTCTCATTTTTACCCTTCTAATTCTCTCCCCGTCCCATTTTGGGGGGAGTGAGTGAGCAGATGTGTGGGGTTAAACTGTGACACTCACCTTCAGTCACTTTATTCATCAGACTTCCTATTAGAGAACAGTATCTTTGCATGAAAGATCAGCAAGCAGTCCCACCAGTAAGAAGTGTTCTGCTTAAAGCAGTATCCTCAGAGGGTAATCTGAGAAAGCAGAAGTATTAATACCACATACCTGTGGATAGAACTGTATGCACACTGATAGGGCAAGGGTACCATAGGGCCTTCTGTCTTCCAAAGCAATGTGGCTGAGAGGCTGTGTGGGCATAGAAGGAAAGTTACTGCTGCATTGTCTTCTGTGCATGGGAGCAACAAAAGCAAGGAGTGAGCTTGCTGGCAAGGCAGGCCATGCAGCATGAGCATTCTTCTCTTCTGGGGATGGCAGGGGCAGTGTTTTGGAAGGGAAGCTGGGAGTTTCCTTTAGGGAAATAGTGGGAAAGTATATGTGATAACAACCTGGTAAGGTTTTCAGAATAAAAAGCTTGTGAGCACCTTGATGATATAACATGATGTTAAGAATTTCTGATAGGGGGACGTGAGGGGAACAGATGCCTGAAGTGAAAGGGAAGATGTCTCCTGAACATACATCCTGTTGTACACAGATCTCTGATTTTCTTGAAAGTTTAAAAACAGGTCTCCATAATGAGCTTTTAATTGGCTTGTTGATATCTGACCTGTGTTTTTGAGCTTTTCAGATTGGAATTACTGTGGTTTCTTCTAACGGTGTGAATAATAATCATGTCTGTCAGTTCATTATTACTGCTGTTAAGACTGACCTGGCTGACCTTGCCTGACCAAATTCAGCTACATAATACAAACACTTCTACCTTTCACCCCTCTCAGAAGAATCCCTCTGCTTGCAACTAAAGTGACTCTTTCATAAAAGCTGTGCACTGTGCCACGGAAAGGCTACATTAGACCGTTTTCACAATTTAATGAGTTGTCTACTGGCAATTTTACTTGCATATGTACATTTGTGTGGATAGAGAAGAAGTATTGCAAGAAAGAAGTAGGGAGTATGTGTCAAACATTCCCCAGTATATTTCTGCTGCTAACCTCTGATTACAGACACTGAAGACTGTCTTTTGTTCACTATACTTTTCTTAGGTATGTAAGAAATGCTGTTGAGTTCTAAGCAGAATGCTGTGTTCTTCAGTAGTTTGTTGCCCTGGAGAGTAAAAGTAACCATGTAACAACACCTTCAGTATTTAGCCTAGGCATTTAACAAATTCCAAACTGATGCTTGGTGTTTTCTGCTAGGCCAGACTGAGGCCTTTTCACATTCTGAGATCCATAATCCATTAAATTATAGATATATATGTGTGTAAATATGTATAGTGCATCTAGTTCACAGTGATACAGTGTAAACTCTGTCATTTCTCTGTATTCACCAGTTCATAGGTGGTGGCCAAATAAAATGTGTATTATAGTATTTTGCTCAGTTAAGTAACACCATTCACGCAATAAGACCTGAACATATGTTTATTTAAAAGAAGAGAGAACATTAGAAAAATTAAACTTTAGTAATTATTTTGTATGAAACAGATGCACACCAGTGAATGTTGGTGTGATGAAAAAGCTGAACTTCAGTGATTGACTTAGATTTTGAGTAGCACAAACAGAAGAATATGGTATAAGATATTATTTGAGACAGTGGTAGGCTGCACTTATCATACAGAGAGAACAAAGGTTTCCCATTGAGTGGAAGGTAAGGAGAGAAATGTACATGAAAAGGAAAAAATAAAATGTGGCACATGAAATACTCAGAAATTGAGGGATAAATTGAGTGAAAGAATTTGAGTAGAGGATCTTGTGACTGTTAGATGAGAATCGCAGGATCTTTTCTGCTTACTTGTCAATAGGTTGAAGTCGAATTGAAATTTTGACAAATAAATATATTTTTATGGTTGTATGGGGAAAGCTTTATGCTATACTCATTGCTTTATTGAGAGTAAAATAATCAGTGATAGTTCTCGTATGATTCTCATGGATGTCAGGTGTATTTACCTTCTTAGCATCAGAGAGTGAGAGAGAGAGAGAAGAGGCTGGAAAAGGAGTGGTTATGGAGTGAAAAAGGTTTTATCAATAATGAAGTGAGGAAAGTCTGAAACTGGATCAAACCAGCACTGCACCCTGGCCAGTGACCCTCATCAGTTGTCCCTAAAGAATGTTTTGGAAACGGAGATGTACAAATTCAGAAATAAAACACCAAGAGCATAAGTATTTTCTTTGCTCCCAAGATGTGTTTGGACTCCTCTGAAGCTTGAAAATTTGCATAGCTTTCAGGAAAAAAAAGGTATTCTTTGAAATGTCCAGTCTGCTTTAAACCCTGCAATGTTCTAAATCTTCATGTTATATTAATTAATAAATTTTGAGGGAGGGGATTGCACTCAAGATCTTCCAATTTAAAGTACAGTTTCATTAATGTTCCTTTGTTTTTGTACAGGGTAAGAAAATGCATTCATGTTCATAATTTGTCCTGTAACCTTTTGATTTGCATGCCACCCTCATGCATCTCCTCCCTAAACCAACTGTTCCAAGTCCATTCAATATTTTGGATGCTATCTTAATCCCCTCTTTTTTCTCTGAATTGTTTTCTAAATTTGCAATGACCAGAGTTGAATACAATATTCCAAATGTTAGTGAACATCAGGTTTTTATTAACAGAATTTTAGTTTCCTTTAATTTGCCTTTTGCAACCTAGTATTGGCTTGCGTTATTTAACTGCCAGTACATGTTGCACCACGTTTTTCCTTGAATGATCCATGCAGAGTCCTAGGCCTTTTTAAAGCTGTTAGGATTTTGTCAAGGACCAAAAGTTTGTAGATGCAATCCTATTATCCCATCCAGAGACATTTCTGAACCTTGAATCAGGTTGTATATCACTTTTTAAAGCTGTTCTATGTAAGACTTCAGTCCTCTCTGCTTTTAAGTTCAACATGCAGTAAGATTGTGACATTCCAGTATTGTTACCATGCAATAAAAAGTGTTTTAAAGCTTCATTTTTAAAGAAATACTCTGCAGTTGTTGCTTATAGCAACGCCTTGAGATTAGATTGGAAGGAATTATTGTATTCCACAAAATAATCTGGGTTGGTTTTTTTTTTTTTTTCATTCATTCCTTAGGCTATAATGTTGTCAGTATGCCAAAATGGTAGCTGACAGTAAACACTTGAAGAGATGAGACCATGCTGCCATGGCAGTGTTAAGACTACTGAGGAGTTCCTGAACACAAGGCAGAAGGATATAGTGAGCCCTGTATTTCCACTACCACCATACAGTTCCCACACACATGGCTTTGTTACCTTAGTCACCATTTTAAGCACATGCTTTGGTAGGAGCTCCGCAGTTCTCAGGGAGAGAGGGAGAGAGAAATGTGCTGGCTCCCTGTTGTTTTCTGAAGGATGTACAGGCCAAATTATATTTATTCAGTCATCTTTATCCTACTACTATCACTAGACTCTTCTGCACACTGCAAGAAAATTTGCATTATACTTCTATTTTACCTGCAATAGATGTTCAGTCTTTTCAGAACTTTTCCTTATTTGTTAATCTTTTATTGAAATTTTCAGGACATTTGAAAAATCCACAATGCTTTCAAATTCCCTTACTCTGAACAAGTTTCTCTGCCCTCTCTCTCCTGTTTATGGGCTGTATTTAAAGAATCCAGTGCTGAGTACTACCAGCCTGTCATGTTATGCTTCAGCCAGCTTCATGGTCCACAAACACCTCTGGGGCTTACATATCTCCTTCCTTTTGTCTTTATCTTATTTAATATGAATAATATTTTCCTCTAAGGCTGACATTAAACTTTTTAGAAGTGTTTAAAATTTGACGGCTTATTTTTGTGAGATTTTATTTTTCCATCCATTTCTACCTCGTTTTTATTTTTTCTTTTTGGAGGTCCATGCTCACATTATTTTTTTCTTGACATTTTTTCAAGTTTTCCTTCAACACATGCTCATGGTTTTGTTCTCGTATCCATTTCTTCTGTCCTTTCTCTCAATGGAAAGCCTGACCTCAATCAGCTCCTCAGTAACCTATGGAACACTGATTTCTTTCTCTTTGTCCAACACAAACTTCCTTTGAAAAAAAAAAAGTCTGATCTGTTGCTGCACAAAAATACTTTGTATTTGTTACATTGTTAGTCCATGTCGGGCAGTGTTACATAAAGCAAAGTGATATTAATAATGTTGCTATTCTCAGTCCTTCTGATGTTTTTAATTAAAGTACAGGTTTAAAAGTGTATGTTCCATGTTGACCATTTTATGCCTTTTTTTCCTCAGGGGGTTGATAAATTAACTTGTATCTAAATAATGTGAAAACAAACAAACCCCCCACCCAAAACACTGGCAGTTTCAATTGAGTAAAATTTTACATATTGAAGCTCTGAGTTAGCTCTCTGTGAGAAAGTACAAGAAAAGGCTTTCTGTTTAGTGTCTAATACTGACTTCATGACTTTACATTGCCTTGGTAGCTCTGCTGTCTTGGAATGCTGTTTTAAGACATTAGGAACTGTCTTCTCTGCTGATGGCTACTGGTTCTGTAGCAGAGCTGGCAAGGAGAGTATGTGCTTGCACTGCACTGCAGCCTCCCTGTCTTCAAGTTTGGTGTGATAGCCCAGGCCACTGAGAAAATAGCAGTAGAAGCTAAAGCGGTGGAGGAACAAGCAGGTGTTCTGTGATGGTGGGAGCAGGAGGAGGCAGAGCCCGTTGCCAAAATGCTGTTTCATTCCAGTGTAGCTGAATTTACTGGTGACTGTCAGGGAGTTGCTGAGAGAGTTTCGTCATACTTTCTGTCTGACTTCTCAATCGGTACAAAACCAGCAATTCCTGTTGCGTGAAGTCAGTTAGCAGGCAATGCATTGTCTGCCAAGTGCCTCTTGGGAAGATGCCTTCAGAAACAGGACTGCTTATCTCCCAGTAACTGTGAGGGAAAATGGAAAGAGAATAAAGCCTGTGGTGTCCTTTATTTTCCCTTCTGTGTGATAAAGCTTGGAGCAAAATTAAGTATTCAACATTTCAGTAAATCTAATTCTTAATCTTTACTGACTTAGTACAATTGTGTCTGTACCAGTTACACCCTTTCTGCAAAATTAATCTCTACTTTATTATCCAAATATACTCTCACACAGCTAAATAGGAATACCTAAAGTTTTCTTGTCACGGTTTGTCCGATCAATGTGATATTATTTGGAAAATAACTAATTTATATTCCATATATATTTTAAAACCAAAAATATTTGGTTGAGCACCAAAACTCCTCCAGTTTTAGTGCACCTATGAATTCTGCAGGAAGCACAGAATTAAAAATGTGCAGAGATGCATCTTTTCCTCTGGGTCAAATGAAAAGATTTAATACCATGAGTGACCTGCAGGAAGCATTCTGGGAACTTAAATAAATTTTCCATAGACCTATTATTTTAGTGTCTGTATTCTAACATAGTGAGGCAAAATACAGTACCCATAAATGTTAGATATGAACAGTCTTCAAACTTTTGTTATCTAGCATACCTTACTTTAGCCTTTTTTCATTGACTTAATGATAAATTAAAACAAAGCATGATAAATTATTCATTCAAGCATCTCAAACATCATAATTTGAGTGGTGTAAACCTCTCCTTTTTACAGAATTTTTTAGGGGGTGCCCTTTCATTGGCATGTTCAGTCTATTGATCTTAACCAACTTCAGTGGCCTAATGCACCTAGTGCTTTCCTCCTTTGTCATGCAGTTCATATATTAAAGGCATTAAAGATCATTCTTAGGGTTCAAAACGATTACCGTAATTGGTTTTAGAAAGTATAGCTTTTCTAATGGCAATAGCATTTATCAGCCTCTATGCAGGCATTCCTTCCACATTTCAGTTTTCCATCACTGCTAATCTCCTTTCACTTGGTTTCATTTTAGAATTCACCTTCTGAAAATTCCTTGAATGATCGGCAGAAACAATTCTGGTTCCCTTCGATTAAAGACTTTTTTGGCACGTGTTCAAACACACTATGAGAAACCTTACAAACATCAACCCAGCAGCAATTCTGTTAATCGTACTGGCACCTTCTCTCAGAATGGTGTAAGTGACAGGCTCTTATTTCAAAAGAGGCCAAAAAGCCATTAATGAGCTGAACTACCTTGTGAAAATGCTACTCTTACATTCTTCTGATTTTCTCTTCTTTTCCATGGCCTAAACTACCTGTCAAACTGGTTCTAAAACCTCTTTCCTTACTGTAATATTATGAAAAAAGGAGAATACATGCAATTGTAATAATTGCAATAACTGTTTCTAAGAGGGGGAGGAGAAGGATTGCCTGCTTTGATGACCATAGATTTGTATAAATGATTATTTAAGCAAAAAAAGCATGAAATTAAATGGATTTTCCTTCACTTTTGTTTATATTAAAAGCATTTAAGTACTCAAAGAAAGGATTTAATTAAATTTACTTCTTTCTCAGAAGCATAACAGTCACTGGAATGGTGTTTTGGGGAGGCGGAGAATTTGCAGGAGGGTAGGATGACTCAAGTGTTGCTGCTGTTAACTAAGGACCAGTTATATAAGTAGTTCTGGTCTTTGTAAGGGGCAGAAAAGACCCTAAGCCACATAATATGTGAAATGAAAAAAAAAGATATAGGAGGCAGGGATTTTAATAGTTCACCTTCACAATCCAGTGCAGTGAAAAGCCTCTGACTTCTTATTACTATGACCTTCAGGACAGAGTTTTTGTTTCTTGTGAATGGAGCTTCATAATGTTTGAATGCCAAAGCTAGAAGCTGTATGCTTGTTTCATGATAACATTATTTACATTTCCCATGAGTTTCCTAATTTGTACCCTCAGTCTTGTCTCATCTTACCCTCCTGTTTTCATATTCCTCCATCTAATTCTTCTCATACTTTGTTTTCATAAGTCTGTTGGTTAATGATTGTGTGTTATACCAAGCACTCAACTACATCTTTCGAGTCGTGTGATATTAAGCAGGATTAAGAGCTCCTGCTATTGCTTCTCACAGTAACACTCAGATTATATTAAAGGAGAAGGCGGGAGGGTGGGGGGTGGGCGGGAAAGAAGAAAGTGAAAGGAAAGAAAGGAGAAAAAGAAGGGGAAAAGAAGTGAAAGGAAATGAGATCTGACAGAAAGTATTTTGACAGATGGACTTAACCAAATAAAGTGACCTGATCACACTGCAGACACTGAGGAAGTGCTTTGCATACATGACGAATTTTATTGGAGAACTGGGAGCTTTATATCTGTATCTTCTCCAAGTGAAGCTTGGCATGTGTACAGCTTCACAATTTCTGTTGTCTTTTAAAATTCATCCTTACCTAGAAGTCCAAAGTACAGCCTTAAATAAAGAGCTGTTGAACAGAGAGACTTACATCGAGGTGCAAATATGCTTGGAAGGATGACCTTTCACAGAGAAAAGTCACCTGGAAAAGGTTTAGGTTTATGTATTGAAGACAGTTTAAAAACTCACATAGCAGGAAAACTCTGATACTTCAGAAATAAGGCAGCTTTCTCTATTTCTAGCATCTCAAAGCATGATTTGGCTCTCTCCAGTAGCCTGACAGAAACAAGAGCAAACCTTGCATTGTCATAGCTCAAAAGAAACAAGGAATGTTATGAGGAGGACACAATAAGTTACAAAACAATAATGATTGTTTTCCAGTGTCTGCATTTGTTTCTGCTTTTTAGTTTAAATCAAAACATCGGTCTTCTTAGGATTTAGTCAGAATGTCAGTTCATATATGTCATTTACCTCTTAAACAGTTAAGCCATCAGCCAGAAGTTGCTGGATTAAAATGAACTGCATTAAATGATACATAAGTAACTAAATGCCCCTTGACAAATTGCCTCACTACTATTTTCTCAGTTCTTTAGCACTTCAGACTTTTGGACAACTTCATATAATTGCCCTGATTTAAAAATAACTATTCTTATATACACTTCTCTTCAACTATTCTTTATGTGTAATTTTCCTCAAACCTTCTGTTATCTTCTTCCCTTCCCAAAGGTTTGTAAGACCAGTGTTTTTAAGATCAATCCTGACTAATGCATTGGACTTGATATTCAGATTTTTTACCAGTGGACTGTGGAGGCATACTGATTTTTCAGTGAAATCTAGAGCTCTTGCTTCTGTTTTGACTAAAAATTAATGCATTTTTATGTCCAGGAGCTTANATAATAGTTTATTGCTTTTATGCTTATCTTTTCCCTAGAAATTTGTTCAAAAGAATTCATAGGAGTATGGCTTTACGTATAGAAGGGGACCAAAAAGGTTCCTAATGAAGCAGAAATATATAGCGCAAAATAGCTGACATGAAACTAAAAATTTAGTATCGATATGTACTGTGACTGAAATTTTCCATATTCTGCAGCACCTAATTTAAAAAAATGTCTCTGGCCCTGTTTAATCAGTTAAATACTGCAAATATGGCCACTAACTTTGAAAATCTTTGCAATATAACACAAACTGTTTTGTGTGATTTATCAAAAATTTAGAAATCTGCTAAATCTTCTTATCTTTCATATGGTATATACATATAAACACAATAATGACATGTGAATAATGAAAGCCACATTATTCATGATGCAATGTATTGAATAAATCTGAAACAAAATTAAAATTGTTGAGGTATTAACTTATTCACCTTAATATATTTGATTTGCCAATGCAGATTTCACTGAATTACATTTAACTTATCTGGCACTCCTACCTTAGTATTTCTCAGGCAAAACTTAAAACATATTCCTTTTGACTGCCTCAAAAATAGATGGTTTTGTAATTTCAGAGCTAATCCTGCCTGTTTAACACACAAGAGAAATGATTTGTCACGCTCTTACTCAAATATCTTCCTAATCTGAAAATTGCTGGTAAATCATGTGTCTTAAAAAACCCCCCAAACAACAACAACCCACAGGTTTTTTGTTTAAGTTGTCAGGTGTTTTTGTACATATGATATCTAATCTGTTCTTTGGTATCATGTGTTCTATGCTGCCATTGTTCACATCTTTGACTTTCTTCATACCCTTGTGTCCTATCTCAAAAACTAATTAAATCTGGATGACAGGATAATTTCAAGAGTCAAGAGGACAATAGAGACACAGAACAAAACTGGACAAGAAACTTATGATCCAGTGCTGGTTTCCAGACACTGAAAGTAGGTACTGGCCAGAATGAACAGCCCTGGAGATTTTGTGCAACTTTCTGATGGATGTTGAAGTAGAAGAGGCATCTTGAGGGACCTCTCTGATGCTGCCAAGGGAAAGAAAATAATTCAAACATGGAATAAATGATTATTTTATACAACATGAAGGGAAGCTGGAGAAGACCCATCTCGCTCTTCCAGAAAAACCCTCATTGGTCTCTGACAGCTGTGCCATACTCCAAAGGTGTTGTTACTCTTCAATTTTATTTTCACATATGGCTCTTCACTGCTGATTATTTTTCCTCAGCAATTATGTGAGTGAAATCATTCACAAAGAAACTATGGGTACTGATTTTTCACAGTTTTGTGTTTTGTCATCAGTCAAATGCTTTGTTCATCAATGCATTTCTAAATACATGGTCAAGTAGGCAACCACATATTTTCAGTTAAAAAACATTTTGATTTTTGTGGCAAATTCATGGTATAAGCCCATGTATTGTTTAACAGGCAATGAGGACTCTGTCACAGTGTTGGTCTCACCCTATGGTAGGATTCTCAAGCTAAGGTTTCTGCTCATTTAGAACAGGTGGACAAGTCCCTGCTTGATGAGCCAAGAGTGTAGCAGGATTATATCTTTTTTTGTGAATTTATTGCAGTTACTCTGAGCAGCTTGACTAGGTTTTTAGTATAAGAACTCTATTCAAAAACGGGCTAATTAGAGAGACTGTAGCTTGACTCTAGGTGACTCAGGCTAATTGCACTGGAGCCATATTCTGACAGGAGCCAAAGTACTGAGCAAATAATTCTTTAACAAGTGTTATATTTTGCCTATAACCTGAATCTGTAACAATGAAGGAATGTAAAGTCTATCATCATTAATGGTGCTCTAGGGTTCAGAGCATGACACAGCCCTTTCTGTAATGAAAAATTAAACAAATGCAGGTTTGAGACTTATATTTGAGTAAACGCGATGAATTGTTTAATAGCTTTAAAATGGCAATTCTTGTTACTTTTTTGATGTAATGCAGACTAAGGAGTCATCTGTCATTTAAAATCAATCCCATGAGGAATTATTTGATAGAACAATTAGACTGGATTTTAACAGTTTGGCAAGCTTTAGGGCAACACTGACTGTGATTCTTTATATGCAAATATTTAGGAAACTGTCAACCAGATTTATTAATTAGAGCCTGAAAGTAAGAAGTGCAAATAACGTAGTCATTCAGAATACATCTTTTGTTTTGTTAGACATGGATGATATCACAGATTTCAACAGAATTCTTTTGCTGCTAAAGTTAGAAGAGACATTTAGTGGATTTAAGCACTCTGGAGGTTCAGTTGTTGAGAGACGAAAAAAAGGTAGTGCTTTGCCTAATAGCCTCAAGGATTCCTGTAGCAAAGGGAGACCATTAATATTTCCTTATCTTAAAAATAAACCAAAAAAACCCCAAAAACAAAAAAAACAAAAACAAAAACAAAAAAAAACCCTGGCAGATGTTGCATGTGACGAGAGATGTGTTGGCTGTGTATTGCAGTTCTTCAGATTCAGGAGCTGCACTCAATCCCATCACTGAAATCTATTTTCTGGGGGGTTGACAGCTGTTTTTGCCATTTACTTTAAAAGCAGATGGGGAAAATGCAAAGAAGAGCTGTCAATTTTATTACCATGTATAATCAGCATCTGTGCAATATATCAGACTCATTGCACAGCTTACACTTTCTCTCTAGTAAAATTCTTCTGGGATTTCTCAATGATCTACTTGCAAGACTTTTTGTAAATTAGTAGATACTGGAATTAAAAATATAGATTAATTAACTGCTAAAACCACTATTGCCCGTATTTACTTCATTAAGATGTTATGTTCTGATTCTTTAATTATAAAATATGTGGCTAATTGGCTCCTTCATATTCCAATTCATGTTTTCTTAAGATATTTTATTTTATTATTACAAAGCAGTTGTTATATATATATGATCCTTTTACATTCATTTAGGTGCAGCACCTCTCTGTGCAGTTTTTTTTTTTACCATTCTCTACTGGGCTGGCTTAGTATCATCTATCACATTTGCATGATTTAAAGTAAAAATGATTCTGTAGAGAACAGGGTGTTCTTAATTCCCAGTCTGTCCTCTTTCCTGGTGCAGCAGTCTTTCACAGAAATGACTTTTTATAGTGGGAAAATAAGCTAGTCTAAAAGTGTCAGTATAAATAAGCATGTTGTCTGTCTCTGTAAGTGCGGAAGTAGTAATCAGTAATGGTGTGCTGCTGGCTTATGGTAGAGAACAGCATCCTCCTGGAAAGTGTCAAGTGATTTACATGTCACAGGGCTCTCTGGGGACCGTGTGGGAAGAATCTGTCTACTGACTGGGGACCTACTTTGATTTGATTTGATTAGGTTCGAAGTCACAACTGCAGAAGCACCTTTGTTTCTTAGAATAGTAAGTGGTTGTACATTACAGTGTCTGCAGTGATAAGTGGAGGGGAAAGACTTCGAAAGAGAAATGTTCACAGTACATTTCCTAGATAGGAGAGATTAGGGAATAGTCTTCAAAAAATGTTTCAACCAGTATGGCAGCATTAAAAGATGGTAAAACACTTATGTAGCGATGCAGGGCTTCTTTGAAGTGAAACACTAAAAGGAGCGGGAGACTTAATACTAAGAGCATTAATTAGCATTTGTGTGGTGATGGGCAGAGTACTTTTTGTACATGAGGCATTGCAAGCTTTGATGAGTATGTACTTAACTGTCTTCCTCCATTATCTTATCTTATTAAATATGCTACTAAAATTGACTGTGACGTTTGAAAAAGAAACCACAAAGGCACTGTTTATGATACATAGATGTTCATTTATAAGGAAGAATGACTTCTGGGATGACTTTGAAAGGAGATGCTGTGCACAAGATTTAATACAAATTTCATGGAAAAATACTGACATGAGATTTTTTTTTCTTCAGTGATATAATGGTACTTTTTGCCATATCATTTGTGAGCACTTAATAACTGACTTTTTGAGCAATAGATAACTGTAACCCATCCTATTCCAGAATTAAAAATGTTTCATTTAATATGAGGCATTAATATAAAGGAGTTTTTAATTACTATGGGTTTTATCTGTAGAATGCAAATTTCCATTAGATATTAGTCTATCTGTACTTCATGACCCTGGAATATATCTAATTAGGTTTTCTCTAGAATAGTGGATGCAAATTTGCACTCTGTGAAATTCAGCTGATTCTATGAAGATAAAGCAGAAGATTGGAGGATAACAAAGCTAGAAAATGGGAATTTGATTTACTTTCTTTACAGACAAAGTGGGGTATTTAAGATTTATCTTCTGTATTTATATAATCTTATTTTTCCTTTCTTATGCTAATCTCATTTTCTAAAAGATGATGTGTTTCAGTACATACACTTTGGCATGAGTTAAAAAAACACATATTTAGATGATCCTACTATAACAAATCCTTTATCCAAAAGAGCTTGTAAATTTATCCCAGCACTGCACAGTCTGTCTATTAGACTATAAATTTCCCACCGAAAGGAAGTGTTAGGTAAAGTTGATGTGCAGTTAATTTTCATGTCCACCAATGAATTGGTAGTTTGCACTGCTAGAACTGCTAGAAAATTAGCTTGCAGAAACACACTGTAGCAGAATTTCCTCAGATTTTGGACTCTTGCAATTTATAGACAAATTGGACAACAGTAAATTAAACCTGCTATTCCATCTTCTCATAAAAATGGCCTACATGTATCCTGTAAGGTACTTTAGTTTATAGAATAAATGCATATTTTTAATTAAGAAGTAAACTGGAAAATACTTTGTGTCTGAATTTAATGCTAGACCTCGAGTTACATGTCTTATTGTATCGAGTTAAGATCATTAGATGTTTAAAGATATGTGAACGTTGACTGGAGCCCCTCTGGCACCAGATCGCAAATCTCTACATTGTGGACTGATAAGCAGAATTTATAAATGAGACTTGTGATAGCCTCATGTCTCTCTTTCCCATGTACCCAGAGCCATTTCCCCCCCAGTCTCTCTCTCCAGCAATCCAAGTTCTCTGTAATAGGGCCTAATCCTTCCCTATCCTTTTTACTTCCCCAGCCCCCTTTCCAGTCCTCTGTTTATGCCCTATGTGTTTTTCTGTGCAAGTCTTTGGCTGGTTTTCAAAGCTCCACATCTGATAAATGTCTGGTCAGGCTATCCCTGGTGGTTAGACAGTTGCTTGCTGCCAAATAGAGTGTGTTACAGGAATGGATGGATGGCAGCCATGCTCTTCAGGGTTGGGTTAATTTGGTTTCTCAACTCCTTCCAATTGCTAAAATGAGAACATTTTATTATCTGGAGGTTTTACCTTTGACTCAGCCACCTGAATAGAAAACTGTCTAGTTGACAAGCATGCATAATCTTTGTTTTCTGGGAAAACTAAGGTAAAATTGTAGTGTAAGAATAGAAAGTACTTGGGTTTGGCCTAACTTGTTAACTTCAGCAAGTTTTTACTTATTCAGATGGTTGCCTTCTGCATCTACCCACATGTACTGGAGAGCAGTGACCTTGTTGCTTTGTAGCCTGGTTGGCACTCCTGGTGTGATGCAAAATGTGTTTTATGGGTCCAAAAGCCTCAGCCAAGGCAAAGAAAGAGTATTCAAAGAGTATCATGTTTATGGAAAAAGTTATCAGTCTTGTGCAATGGGATTCCCTTCAGTGAATATATAGTGAAATCTATAGCAAGGTGGCAACATTTTCCTAGTTAAGAACTTTTTTAAAACAAGGACCCTGTCTAAAACAGCTCTGATGAAGTGAGATTTTCTATGTGTCATGAAGATTTTTCTGGAGCTTTTGGGTTTTTTTCTTGTCTTCTTTATAAGCCATTCAACAGCAAATTCTGCTAAATTAAAGCATGGTCAGACTAAAGAGATTTTGAGTATTAAATATATAAATATATCTGTTTGAACAAGACTTCATGAAGGCAGCAAAAAAAAATCTGTCTTCAGTTTGGCTATATCATGATCTCTTGAGGTACTTTACTAAAAGAAACTTTTTTGTTAGATTTTCTTGGAAAAGCTTACTCAAAGTATACGAGCTTATTAGTCACACTGCACACACAGACTTGTATGTTTCTATCTTCTATCAGAGCAAAAGTGAAATAGAAGACAGTTAATAGGACAGAAGAAAAAAAACTAGGCCAATATTCCTGCATCTAGATTTAAAAGGCTCTTTCGCCTTAGATTCTGAGCCAGTATCATTGTAATTTAAAATAGCACAGTAAATGTAGATATTTTTGATTCATTTTATTAAATAGATTTTTGGCATTGTCTTCATCTACGCAGATCATAGTAAGATTTGATACCTTTGCATGAAAGAGGGAAATAGAAAGCTTTTTAGATAAACATGAATAATCCTGCCTTTTACTGTCATACTTTTTAGTATAATACTTTCTTACCTTATGTCTACATAACAGAAATTGCTGCACTAACAAAACCATGACACACTGTGATGTGTGTAGAAGTAGGTTCTGTTTTAAATGTGCTTATTGCTGAATCTGTTTTGACTTGTTGGCACACGAACCATAGGTCTGTATCAGCATAGATTTCCCATATGCAAAGCTCTGCACATTCAAAACCTTCTTGGAAAACTGTTTCCATCAGAAAATTTGCACTTGCAGTATGGGAAGTTCCAGTCACGATCACTTTACGTACAAAGCAAGCAGGGCCAGTAACGTTAACGACAATTTTAGATCAAAATACTTGTTTAAAGAAGTTGGAAGTGTGTCTGTGCAATCATAGTGTTACATCTTAAAGAAAATGTTTAACATGCTGTATCTAAAGAAATTATGTGTACATGTTTAAAAACACAGCATTTGCCTTACTGCAGGCAGCAACATATGTTATTTGTTCTGTAGGAAGATTCCTCTCCCTTTTCCTATGGTTTGCATATTTCAATTATCTCATGAAGTCTTTAGGCATTTATAAATAAAACGAACTATGCAAATTGCTATGTGTGAATAATGCATTGGGAGTCAATTAACCCAACTCAAGTTTGAATGTTTTAATGACAATTCTATCTTAAATTGTAGAAAAATCTTGTGTGCTCTGAAAATAAGTTTTCTTTTGATGCAAAATCAAGTGCTAATTTGCAACATTACTCTCTATAGATTAAAAAGTTGGCTGATTTTTTTTGTAATGAAAATATTATATTGAAAAAGTAGCCTTCTTTGTTGAAGTCTATCCCTTCTTGTTTCTTGTGACTTTAGATTCCTGTTTGGCTTGGGTTTTGTATTTTTTACATCATTGCTATTCTTTTGCAGACGGTTAGAACAAAATTCAATCAAGGTCATACCTCCTGGAGCTTTCTCCCCCTATAAAAAACTTCGAAGAATGTACGTACAATAATTTAAATTTAAGTTTTTCTTTTCACATATAGGTATATATACATACATAGATATAAACAGATACAGGTATATAAGGATAAAAAACAAGTCAAGGTGGTATGGGGGAACTGCAATGTGTGAGCACTTAAGAAAGTTTGACTGCTAGAAGATTGACTGATATGGCAGCCTCATTATTAAGACCATATTTGCCATATTAATAATAATTGGGGTTTTACCAAGTATTGAATTTTTTTAATCTGGTTTTGCAGAGGAGCAACCTATTACTGTAGTGAAAATTCTATTAAAAATAAATAATGAGGATAATTGCAGATTATTTTTGAGGCTGTATAGTGCTGTGGGGATAGAAGGTAGAGAATTCTTTATAAAATGTACTTAAACAATTAGGGAAAGCATTTTTTCAAGCATTTTTAGGTCTATTTTTAACCATGAATTTTGTTTCAGTGTACTGTCCATTTTATTGGTTTTATATTAAAAATCTTTGGAGTGTCTCATGTAAATATTTTAATTTCTCTCTCCCATCCATGCTTAATTCTAATTACACATTATCTTAATCTTTGCTATTTTAGAAATAACTTGAATTAATTGAATCCAATTTCATTTATTTCAGTGACCTGAGCAATAACCAGATCTCTGAAGCAGCTCCAGATGCTTTCCAGGGCTTACGTTCACTCAATTCACTGTAGGTATCTCTTTGACCTGTTAACAGACGCAAATTTCCCGTATTCTTATAGTTAAATTATTTTGGCTTTTTAGCTCCAATTAATTCAATCAAGTCGAAAAGTTTAAAAATCATTTTAGAATGTTAGTGGTAATGGAATATTCTGTCACAGCTGGATACTAATAATGTATAGGGGTTTTATAAATATTTTCATTACATAGAGTTGAACAAAACCATACACGCTTTTTATTCCTCAGTTAGTTGTTCTTGCGAACAACAAATGCACTTACCAAGGTCCCTTGGTAAGGCTGTAAGCAGTGAGGTGCTGATTCTGCAGAGAGCTCTTCGGGCTCTACACCTTTTGGGAAAATGTGTGAGCCTGCTGCCTCACAGGATCACAAGGATATTGCAAGTATCAAGCGGTTACTATTAAAGCCCTTTCAGAAAAATGGGAATTTCTTTATTTTTAAAGTCAAAATCCCATAGCATATGCCTTTCATAATGGTGGCTTTGTTTGTTTTGTTTCCTGATACAGAGTCCTCTATGGCAATAAAATTACAGAACTTCCAAAAGGCCTATTTGAAGGACTCTTTTCTCTTCAATTGCTGTGAGTATTTTTTTTTTTTTTTTAATATTTATTCTATTTTGGGATCATTCAAAAGGGTAAACATGATGAGAGATTTATGCCTGAAGAAGAACTGGCAGGAAATCCCATATGGAAGATCAAAGTATAGTAAATCCAAATTATGTTAAAGCCAAAGAAGTCAAGACTGTTGTAGGCCAGCTTGCCATTCATCCACAAATGCGATCATATCAGTTAATGTCTCCGTTTAAAATGATTAAAATTGAATTATTCTCTTGTGTGGAATTTATAAGGATAAAACACATAAGATATGATACTGTCTTGCCTTCTAAAGAACCAACAGCATGTATAAAGATGTATGGGAACCATAGAAGGGATATTTGTGTGTTTTATAAAGAGAGAATATATAGTAGAAATGCTATATAATTGTATTTCTAGTTGTACCCATGAAGAACAGCATTGCACCACAGTTTCATTGAAGACTGAATGCTTTCTGATACTCTGTACAAGTCTTTGACTCCGAACTCCAGCTGCTATTTCATTTAGCACATTGGAAATTTCCATATGTAATCTTATAAACCGTTGCTCTTTAGATTTAATACTGGAATAAAAAATGTCATGGTGATGTGTTTATCAAATATTGTCAGTATTTAGCAGAAGAGTTTGTGCAGTAGTTGCACTGTGTCAAATGTAAAATTTGTGAAATAGACCATAAAATCACCAGTGGTATCTTTGGAAGAACTTGTCCCAGAAAAACTGGCTTACTGAGTTAAAGACTATGCTTAAAGAATTTAAAAATTCTGCCCACTTGTTTAGAATTGTTTAATGTCCAGACTTCACAGTGCAGTGGTTGGTAAAATGACTGTTATTATTGAAGATGGCAAAACAGTAAATAGATACAAAGAAAATGCAAGTTCCAGCACCACCTAGAGGTTTGCATTTTGATTTATTAGAGTCACAAAGTAGTAGTATAGTAGTGGACAGGGGGAGGGATATGCATTTGTTTTCCTTTAAAGATGTTTTAGTTATAAAATGTATTTCTGATTCAGTAAAGAAAAATAAAAAAGGGAGGGGACCTTTCCAAACAGCTGTCTATTCTCCATTAAAAAAATGTCCATAGCTTAATACACATTGTATAGACACTACATTTGAGTCTGAGTAAATTTCTATTTGCGTGGCAAAACTTTTTAGCTGAGCGTTTGGGCTTCAAATCCATCAGTTCATTCAATTTCTGCCCCAAAATGGGAAAAAATCAAAAATATTTAGTTATAAAATTGCATCTAGTTGAGTTACTTTTTTTTTTCTCTCTCTCTTCAAACGGAGTTGGTTTAGATTGGCTTGTTTGTTGTATCACTAAAAGTCTGGGAGGTACAAGGAAGAAAAAGTTCCCTTTGAAGGTGGAGAGGAAAAAGGATCCAAGACAGATTTGGATATATTCCATACCACCAGTTTTTACTACAACTCTGTTAATGCGGCAGCATGCTGATTAGTAACATATAATTAAAAGTGCCACTGCACATCTCTTCCAGCTAATGAACACAGTGTTCAGTTCCTTTTTTGTTTGTTTATTTATTTGGCAAAAAGAACTAGTTTTCTGTGCATATACTTGATTTTTTTAGTCTTCTTTCTTTGCACAAATACCACACATACATTCTACCAGTGCATACAAGAAATTTGATTTTAGCTGAATAAATGTACACATTTCAACTCCAAGGTGCAAGTGTGTAGGAATACATATCACCTAAATAAGATATTTCAATTCACTGAAATTCCTTATGTCACTGTCACTTATTATTTATTACTACATCTTGCTCTGGTTGCAAAGGTGCATGTGAAAAATGCTGAAGCTGCGACGTGGAGCAAATTCTTTTAATTTTATAATTTTCTTCCATTAAACAGATTATTGAATGCCAACAAGATCAATTGCCTGCGAGTTGATGCATTTCAAGATCTACACAACTTGAATCTGCTTTCTTTGTATGACAACAAGCTTCAAACCATTGCAAAAGGCACCTTCTCACCACTACGTGCCATTCAGACCTTGTATGTATGCTCTTGTTTATGGTTGTCTTTAGTATGACTTCATATTCTAAAATGCAGTGAAAACAGTGGGTACTGCTAAGACCAAAGGGAAATAATGTGTGAAATTATTGTTTTTTTCTTCATGAAAGGCATTTGGCTCAGAACCCATTTATCTGTGACTGCCATCTGAAGTGGCTGGCGGATTATCTTCATACAAACCCCATTGAGACCAGTGGTGCCCGTTGCACCAGCCCCCGCCGTCTGGCAAACAAAAGGATCGGCCAGATCAAAAGCAAGAAATTCCGCTGCTCAGGTAATTTTCTTAGTTCAGCTGCTATTTTTTCTTACATTGACAAAAAAAATAAACTGGTTATATAAGTTCTAATGAAGCCAGCTGGCTCTCTATGGAATTATTAAACATTGAAGAATCTTTTTGAGTTCTTTGACTGAAGGGAGGGAAATCATGGAAGTCATAGACTATTGGATCACGGAACATTACTGTAGTTAACACATTTGGCACTATTTCTGAGTAGCATTAAATCTAGCAAAATAAATGCAATATATAAAACTTCAGAATGAAATGCTAAAGTTATTTACTACAAGTATCACCAACATAAATCATTTTGTAAAATTTCCACATGGCTCTGGAATATGTGAAAGATCTAAAAATTTCTAAGCTAAATATGGAAACATGATGTATTCATTTTATACAGGGAGCTTGCCTCATACTGAAACTTACTGTTTTCTTTTTCTAATCTTATTCCATTTTCTACTTACATTTCTTTAAATCCTAACTTGTCATATGGTATCCAGCTGTTCCAGGTGCATTTTGCATTCTACAGTTTATGCAGTCTCAGATGCAAATACCAGATGAAAACTGTTTGTTATCCATGTTCCGGATACATTTATGACTATTCACACTTTGTTGTTTATCAGCTCTCATTGTGAATACGCATTTTTTCAATTAATTATCTGTAGTTAACTGCAGTCCATACTTAATCTAATAAACCTCATTCTTTGCTTGCTGACATTCAGGTGCATCTTCTATTTTTTTTTCTCTTTATTTAGCTAAAGAACAGTATTTCATTCCAGGTAGGTTTTGCTCTGCAGTAAGATTGACTAACTGCAAATATTCTCCCCCTTCTTCCCCAAAAGCAAAGTTTGTTATAGCTTTTAGGAGACTGGTGCATGTGTATTAACATTAGTCAATACCTGTAGCTACACATACTTTTCCTTTGTAGAATACTAGTAGTTCTGTTTTCCGACTAGAAGAGCTTAGCATGCAGCTCCATTTACCTTGTTTGTCTCACAAATTTGCACACAGCCTACCAAAATTATACCTATACTTTAATGCTTTAGAAGGTTGCACCTGCTAGTTCATATTTTGACACCTTTACTTACCTTATACCCTGCCTTTCTGCCACTACTGTTTTTAAAACGTAGCTCTTGAGCTGCTTTTAAACACAGGAAACCACGCTGCCATCAAAGAGCTAGCACAACTTTTAAAAATCCAAACATTTTACAAATGAACATTCTCTTGCCTTGCTTTCATGCTCTATACTGGCTTCAGCTACTGCTTGCTCACCCTCCTTGTGTTTAGGAAATCACAGTGGAATGCTTGGAAAAGAAAGTTGATAATTAGGGGCTTTTTGTGGTCACACGCATACAGTGAATCAGAAATGCTTTCCATTAAAGAAAATAGACTTGAGGTGAAACAGCAATTTGCACACAACTTTAAGCTACAATAACTGTATGATATATTTACAAAAGATTTACTGATGTTGGCCCTAGCTCTTTGAAATATGTTTATTTTACCTTGCTTGTCAGTGTGTGCACTGATTTTTTAATAGGGAAAAAAAAATCACTCTCCCTATATTCATAACAAATTATTGACAAAATAAATAAGGGAATAATGCACCCACTGGTGAATTACAGTATGTGATTTGCAATCAGGATTTTCTACCGTAGTTTAATATCTAGAATTATATCTACAATAATTGATTATGACACCAGTGCACTTGTTCTTTCAAGTACTACAGGTATATTGTCATTCTGCAGTCATCTTAGTTGTTGTCTCTTTAGCTGGTATGTTTAATAGCTCTTCTCCAAATGCTATGTGATGTATCACTTAAATTTGCAGCAATCATGTGAAGTTCTTCATGCTCTTACACTAATATGTTGGTTTGAATATGAAAAAAGACAAAATGAAATTCAAAATAAGCCAGCAATTTGTCAGCACTGGCAGCTGCGAAAATGTGTTTTAAAGTAGCATAAAACAGAGGGGGATTCAATTTCTCAAACCTGTAGTACCACTCAATTCCTTAATGAGTAGAACAGCCACAAAGTGACTTCTACTCAACCTTGCCAGTTCTGTCTCTGCATTAGAAGTTTTCTTGCCAGCAAATGTCTTCACATCCTGTTTATATTATGGCCACACATGTGGTTTAGGTTTATTTATGAACCCTTTAAAATATGGTATTGCTGGAGGAAAAAAAAACTAAACCAAAAAACAAACAAACAAAAAAATCCCAACCAAAAAAAGAAGAAGAAGAATTAAATTAGTCAAAAAGTCCCACAGAGTTGCTTCTTGAAGCACAGCTTCTGTGCTTTCTCTTTCAGTCAGGTTATCAGGGATATGCTGCCTAAAAGTATTTTAGTTGTTGAAGGCCTTGTCCCTGAGTATTTTAGTTGTTTGCTTTAAACTGCTAACAGTGATGTACTCTGGACACAGGAGGAAAAAAATAAACTTATTTCTTCGCTTTTTTTATTGGGTATTTAAAAATGCTAGAAACATTTCTTTATAGTTAAATGAATAGTATAAAATATTACCATTTGTTTAAAAACTTAAATGTTTTTAATATTTCTTTTAAATGTCATTGGGAGACCTTGCTGTGCCGACCTTATGAAGTCTTAGTAGAATTTCATTGTAGTCATTAGGAAGAGTAAAGATTATACAAGTATTAAATAATTTATTGGTAAAAATATTATTTATCTTCTAGCTCCTAGAAATACTCTATAGTAGTTTTATCATATGTATTACTAAGACAGTTAAAAGTGCCAGATAACATATTATGTGATCGCTGTTGGTGGGGGTTTTTCCCTCCCCTGAGGAATCTATTTCTCCCATGTTTGTTTGGTTTAGTAAGGATTTAAGTGGCATAGCATGTATGTATGTTAAGGGACAAGCTTTTAAATAATACATTCAAAATAGTGAAGAATATTCATGGGAGGCATCATCATCATCCTATATGAAATCTGTCATAAACCCCAATCTTATCTTCATTTTTAAATGCCACTTAAAATGAATTATTTTTTCTCTCTGCTGAAGGCCATATCCCTTAGTATCATCATCTAATCAAACTAAAGTTGAATAGAGAACATGACGGCTTAGTTCATGTTTTTGTCTTAATTGGGATTACTCTGTCTTTCTTTCCTTCTTGGCTATCTTTACTTTTGCAGGAGTTCACCATTTTGGCTGTAAGTAAAGTTCAGTGTCTGAGCTAAATCACAGTGTACCTCCCAGCCCTGATGCACCTTCTACTAGTCTCAGTCTTTTCACCTTTGTCCAAGAAGAACCCACAGGTCCTTTCAGCTTCTTTTTGTTTTCTTTGTCACCCACCCTCAGTTCCTTACTGGATGTTTTTTCCTGATATGTTTAGGATGTTTTCTTTGACTGACCCTGGGAAATGGTGGAGGAAACTTTCAATGTGGTTCTTTTTTTTTAATTATTTTAATTTTTTTTTTTTTTAATTTTATTTATTTATTTTTCTTTAATCTGTGACAGTGATACTGTTACTGTGGCACTGGACATTCAGTAATAAGAATGCCATGTCATGCAAGCAAGTATTAAACTTCAGATGCTTATGTAACTTATACCTACTCCTTCCTCTTTTCCCTTGCTCTTATCCTTGGCCTAATGGATGCAGTTTTGATAATGTAGCGAGATTTTCTGTTGTGCTTGATCTAACCATGTGGTTGTGAGGTATGAGTAAAACATGGTTCTGTCAAGCACCATGGAACGTCACGCAGCTTTCTACAGCATGGCAAGCTNGGATTTTCTACCGTAGTTTAATATCTAGAATTATATCTACAATAATTGATTATGACACCAGTGCACTTGTTCTTTCAAGTACTACAGGTATATTGTCATTCTGCAGTCATCTTAGTTGTTGTCTCTTTAGCTGGTATGTTTAATAGCTCTTCTCCAAATGCTATGTGATGTATCACTTAAATTTGCAGCAATCATGTGAAGTTCTTCATGCTCTTACACTAATATGTTGGTTTGAATATGAAAAAAGACAAAATGAAATTCAAAATAAGCCAGCAATTTGTCAGCACTGGCAGCTGCGAAAATGTGTTTTAAAGTAGCATAAAACAGAGGGGGATTCAATTTCTCAAACCTGTAGTACCACTCAATTCCTTAATGAGTAGAACAGCCACAAAGTGACTTCTACTCAACCTTGCCAGTTCTGTCTCTGCATTAGAAGTTTTCTTGCCAGCAAATGTCTTCACATCCTGTTTATATTATGGCCACACATGTGGTTTAGGTTTATTTATGAACCCTTTAAAATATGGTATTGCTGGAGGAAAAAAAAACTAAACCAAAAAACAAACAAACAAAAAAATCCCAACCAAAAAAAGAAGAAGAAGAATTAAATTAGTCAAAAAGTCCCACAGAGTTGCTTCTTGAAGCACAGCTTCTGTGCTTTCTCTTTCAGTCAGGTTATCAGGGATATGCTGCCTAAAAGTATTTTAGTTGTTGAAGGCCTTGTCCCTGAGTATTTTAGTTGTTTGCTTTAAACTGCTAACAGTGATGTACTCTGGACACAGGAGGAAAAAAATAAACTTATTTCTTCGCTTTTTTTATTGGGTATTTAAAAATGCTAGAAACATTTCTTTATAGTTAAATGAATAGTATAAAATATTACCATTTGTTTAAAAACTTAAATGTTTTTAATATTTCTTTTAAATGTCATTGGGAGACCTTGCTGTGCCGACCTTATGAAGTCTTAGTAGAATTTCATTGTAGTCATTAGGAAGAGTAAAGATTATACAAGTATTAAATAATTTATTGGTAAAAATATTATTTATCTTCTAGCTCCTAGAAATACTCTATAGTAGTTTTATCATATGTATTACTAAGACAGTTAAAAGTGCCAGATAACATATTATGTGATCGCTGTTGGTGGGGGTTTTTCCCTCCCCTGAGGAATCTATTTCTCCCATGTTTGTTTGGTTTAGTAAGGATTTAAGTGGCATAGCATGTATGTATGTTAAGGGACAAGCTTTTAAATAATACATTCAAAATAGTGAAGAATATTCATGGGAGGCATCATCATCATCCTATATGAAATCTGTCATAAACCCCAATCTTATCTTCATTTTTAAATGCCACTTAAAATGAATTATTTTTTCTCTCTGCTGAAGGCCATATCCCTTAGTATCATCATCTAATCAAACTAAAGTTGAATAGAGAACATGACGGCTTAGTTCATGTTTTTGTCTTAATTGGGATTACTCTGTCTTTCTTTCCTTCTTGGCTATCTTTACTTTTGCAGGAGTTCACCATTTTGGCTGTAAGTAAAGTTCAGTGTCTGAGCTAAATCACAGTGTACCTCCCAGCCCTGATGCACCTTCTACTAGTCTCAGTCTTTTCACCTTTGTCCAAGAAGAACCCACAGGTCCTTTCAGCTTCTTTTTGTTTTCTTTGTCACCCACCCTCAGTTCCTTACTGGATGTTTTTTCCTGATATGTTTAGGATGTTTTCTTTGACTGACCCTGGGAAATGGTGGAGGAAACTTTCAATGTGGTTCTTTTTTTTTAATTATTTTTAATTTTTTTTTTTTTAATTTTATTTATTTATTTTTCTTTAATCTGTGACAGTGATACTGTTACTGTGGCACTGGACATTCAGTAATAAGAATGCCATGTCATGCAAGCAAGTATTAAACTTCAGATGCTTATGTAACTTATACCTACTCCTTCCTCTTTTCCCTTGCTCTTATCCTTGGCCTAATGGATGCAGTTTTGATAATGTAGCGAGATTTTCTGTTGTGCTTGATCTAACCATGTGGTTGTGAGGTATGAGTAAAACATGGTTCTGTCAAGCACCATGGAACGTCACGCAGCTTTCTACAGCATGGCAAGCTGCTGAGGCTTAAGTCAGGATCACACATTTTTTTAAATTAAAGTTGAAAACAGGGCTTTCAATCTTATGTGTTGAGATGATGTGGAGCATCAGGACTATTAAAAAAAAAAAAATCACAGAGGTTAATGAAGTTCAGTCAACAATACAAATTTGTAACCAGAGAAAGAGAAAAGGTGACGTTCAGGATCTGTTTATTCTTGATACAGAGAAAGAAAATAAATTCTAAAAGAATCAGTGGCATTTTTGTGATTAGCTACAAACAAGGCTAGATTGGCTGACAACATAATCAGCAGAAAGTACAGCTGTGAAAAGCTCAAGTTCGTGTTATCCTGTTATGTGAAGTTGGTCTCAGTTTCTTTTTCCAGCATATCTTAAGTCCCTAATATTTAACCCTCTCTTGAAGCCCTTGTGTCTGTTCAGTATCACAAAGTTTATCATGCATTTCCCAAGTTGCCCACTCGTTATCTGCATTGCAGACATCTTTTCAACCGTCTCACAAGAAGCAAATCTTATACTTTAATGACTTAATATCTGTGTTTTGACTTGAATCTTCTACAGGCACTGAAGATTACAGGTCCAAATTAAGTGGAGACTGCTTTGCAGATCTGGCTTGCCCTGAGAAATGTCGCTGTGAAGGGACCACAGTGGACTGCTCCAATCAGAAACTCAACAAAATTCCTGATCACATCCCCCAGTACACAGCAGAGTTGTAAGTTGTACCCATAATAAAGCATTTTTTACTTACGAAAAAACTAACTAAAAGTTTCAAATATAAACCCACAGCTTTACTTTTTTGAACAGCAAAATAACCTCTGTGGTGCACTTCAAAGGACTAAATATTCATAAAAATTATTTATGCATAATTTCAGTACCATGTAGCCTTAAAAACCCATGATAAATAAATAAGCTAACTATTCTATATTTCCAGTTCTTCAGAACCTGAGCAACCCACTTGGTTTTTTTTTTGGTTTTTTTTTTGGTTTTTTTTTTNNGTTTTTTTTTTTGTTTTTTTTTTTTGTTTTTTTTTTTTTTTTTTTTTTTTTTTTGAAAGGTAGTGGGGTTTATTTTGCTTTTAACTACAAGACAAAGTAAGACATCCAGTAACCAGAGCGGTCTGTCTTAAAAAGTGCTGCCTAGGTGTTTAAGAAGACAGAGCTGGTTGTTCTTACTTAAAGCACACATTACATGTGTCAGGCAGGAGAGCAGACAAACAAGACAGCATTGGGTTAAGAAGATGAGGTAGTATTACAATGAACAGAATGGGCAGAAAAGAAGTCACAGGTTGTTACTTGCTTAATAAGTGCCATACAGGAAAGATTTGTAGGCATTACAACTGAAGTGGTCTTCAAGGAGGGAGCAAAAGATAAAATTAAGACAGCTTTACAAGGTTTTCCCATGTGCAAAGCATAGTATGATAGAGAATGCAGAGATGCTTGAAGGATCCGCAGAAAGATGAAAAGTGGCTATCATTGCAGAGCAGAGGCGGACGGAAATAGCTGTTTTTCCTAGGAGATTCAGTTTAAAGAACAAGGCAGAATGCTGAGGGACAAAAGAGAGGGGCTTTGATTTGACATAGTAAAGCAGAGACAGAGATGTGGAGACACGAGTACTGTGATCAAGTCGTAACCCACAGGGGTGAGATGAGCAACAGGATGACATACCTCTTAAAAGACAATCAGTATGCAACTGGCATCAAAGCAATGGCAGTGAAGGTATAAAATAATGAGACTATTGTTAAGTGTTTTGAATATCTGGACAGGAAAAGGAATTTAAAACTGAAATATTTCTAGAACAGAGCTTTTTGTTTGTTGCTGAGCTGGGAGAAGGAATTGAACTTCAGGGTTGCTTTCTGTGCTTGTTTTGGCTGGAGTAGAGTTAATTTTCTTCAGAGTGGATAGTATGGGTTTGTGTTTTGGATTTGTGCTGAACACAGGGTTGATAATATAAAAATATTTCCGTTATTGCTAAGCGGGGCTTACACAGAGCCAAGGCCTTTTCTGCTTTCCATACTGCCCCGCTGGCAATGAGCCTGGGAGTGCATGGGAGGCTGGGAGGAGTCACAGCCAGGACAGGTGACCCAAACTGTCCAAAGGGACATTCCAGACCATGTAACATCGTGCTCAGTATATAAAGAGGGCGAAAAAGGAGGAGGGAGGTGGGGACATCTGGAGCTAAGGAGTTTGTGTTCCCAAGTCACTGTTATGCATGATAGACCCTGCTCTCCTGGAGATGACCGAACACCTGGCTGCCCATGGGAAACAGTGAATTGAATTCTTGGTTTGCTTTGCTTGTGTGAGTGGCTTTTTCTTTCCCTATTAAATTGTCTTTATCTCAACCCACAGGTTTTCTCATTTTGACCCTTCTGTTTCTCTCCCCAGTCCTACTGGTGGGGGAGGGAGTGAATGACTGTGTGGTGCTTGGTGTCTGGCTGGGGTTAAACAATGAAATGTTCATATTACAAATCTGAGAATTACAGTCAAAAGAAAAAATTGATACAATCTTGGGTAAAGGGAGATAGCATTCAGTGGAGAAATGGATTTTATGTTATCCTATATTATGAGATAAAATTAACAATAAAAGCTGAGAGAATAGTTAACAGGTTAACATAGCCTCCTATGTTATAAATCATAAAGTAGTGGTTTTATAAATGATAATTACTGAATGAAGAGATTAGAAATGGAGTTGTTAAAGTGGCAAGCATGCATTGTCTTGATTTTTAGGAGCAATCATGTTAAATTCTCTCTGCTCTGAAGAAATAATAATCTTAATTTAGCATATTAATTGTTTTTCATATTCATTTGTTTACATGTGGAAGGTAAACTGTCAAGTGTTTTCTTTCTACAATTATGATTCCTACATATTAAATTCAGAAGGAACAATTAAATAATCAAGCCTCATCTGCTGTGTATCCTAAACACTCAAATTTCAGTCAACAAAAAAATCTTTTGCCTAAAGCATAATTCTTGTTCTGGGTGAGCACTTTTTTTCTGAAAACACTCAGTCTTTGAAGGTGTTAGTGGATTAAAAAAATCCACTGTTTTCTTCAGACTGTTCAAGAAGCTAATTTTTTCCTTTCAGTTCTATTAAAACCTTTTAAAATGGGAACATTTGAGATGGAATCTGCTCTCTTCAGTTTTCATCATTGCTTCCTTTTTTTTTTTTTGCCATTAAAGACCCCTTTTCTATTCAGTACTTTATCCAAGTAAGATGTAACATTCAACTTTCTACTTGATAGGCTGAACAGATTGTTCTTCAAGATGTAATAGACATTTCAACAGCATTACAAATATTCTAGAGAGGATATAGAAATTATTTCTGCATTTTTAACTTTGCCAAAAATTTTTGCTGTAGCCAAATACACTCGTTTGGTATTTGCTTCACTGATGCAAAATTTACAGTTATTTCCCTTCTTTACTCTTGTTATTCCTGATCTTTGATGCACTGCCTTTGTTGTTTCTCTTGGGACTTCCCCGTCTGGTTCTAGGACCACTCTGTGATGTCCAGTTCACAGGATTTACTGGCATGTATATGGGAATAACACCTAGCTAGTCTTTCTTTTCTTTTACCCACTAAATTTGAGGTAAAGAGACTTGTTAGAGTCAAATTATATGGTCGTTTTTCTAACAGTGATGAGGAAACCTAGATTAATTTCTACATGATTCTGTTTGGAGCTGAGTCCCAGCTTGAAAATGAAGATCAGTGTGTATATTGCAACAGTAGTGATATCTCCAAAAAAAGTCCTGTTTCTTCAAGGTAGTTGCTTTATAAGAAATCTGAAAATAATAATATAGTTCAAGACAGATACTTAATTATAGAAGTGAAAAAAATTATAAATAAACCAATTGCTGTTCTAATTTCCTATTTTGTTGCTTGCTCACAGTCTTCAAAAAAAAAAAAGAACCAACAGTGAAACATCTGTCTAATCTGCTAATGAAGTATTTGGTATAAAGTACAAGTCTGTAATTCACCCCAGAAATAAAATCTTTTTCAGGTAACATTCTAATGTATAGGAAAATTCAGGAAGTGTTTGATAAATCAATCAAACCAGAGTCCCCAGGAAGAACACTAAATGAAAATAATTTGAGTCGTATGTCGAATTTTTGTAATGATACTGCAATAGCTGATAACCAAACAAGGTAGTTTTGAAGAGCAAGAATATCACTACAGTATATCCCTTTCTAGAAAGGTTCACCTATTGTACAAAAGCATGCAAGTGTCTTAGCAATTGTGTTACTAAAATAGGAAAAAGCATCAAATAAGCCAAACAGAATATGTAGACATCGTGGTGAAATGCTTCTTTGTTTACTTTTTTGTTTTGAGAATATTATGTCAGTACTTTTTTATAAACTGGATAAAAGCATCGTTTTCATGATCCAGTGATTGACAGATAATAACTATAGTTACTAGCTTTACTACTGAAGAGCACCGGGCTCAAAAAATGATGATATTAAGATCCAGAAGGGAGATCTCATCTCATCTGTTAATCATCTTCATTCCAATCATCTTTAATAATTTTGATTCCATTATATGTGAACTAATTTAAATAAAATTAAATTTAAATAAAATAAAAATTAAAAATCTACATGTGACATTATGTAGGACTACTTAGCCTTGGAAATAAAAGATTGAGGAATAACCAGTAAGGAGTTCAAGATAAAAGGCTATGATGGTGTTATCACACATATTAAAGTTGAAGGAGTGCTGTTGGGAACTACTGAAAATTTCATTTTGGCATGTATAGGAGTATAGTATGTACATTATATAAAATAATTATGTTAATATACACAGCAATAGTACAATATCAGCTGGAATACTTTGTCAAAGGTTTACATTTCAAGAGGGATATGGATCACTTAGAAAAATATTCAAGGAGAATCATCTAGAAAAGAAGACTTCTAAGGAAAAACTGAAAACTTTGAATGCATTTGCGTGAAAGAAACTTGAGGGAGAGACAAAGTAAGTTGCTTTTAATATGTGAAAGATTGTTGGAAAGAGGAAAGGATCAAATTGCCTTTTTCAGCGGGGTTAGAGATGTTTGCAGTAGAGCAAGGAAGTGTTATTAGAATCAGTAAATATTTTCATTAACAAGTCATTCTCCTAGATGATACAGCACTTGAAAAGGATTTGAAAGTGTCGGCATTCATAGAATGCTCACTGTTTCTGTTGCTGATGGACAGAGAGGAAAAAAAGCTGTTTACAGTGAAGAAGTAACTTTGTTAATTGAAACTATGCAAGAATTATTTTGTACGGTCCTACTAAATATCAGATTAAGTCATTCAGCTGATTTTCAGAGGTGGTAACATCTTTTGAAATTCATGTTCCTTGTTTGGTACTCTATACAAATGTTTTGTGTATATCCAAAAAACTCCTTCTGTCTTCTCTCGATTTGGTACTATGTTGAAACTATTGTACAGATTTGCAACCTTAATTTCCCTTCTGGTTATCACTGAGAATGAACAGGAGGGAAGGATGAACAAGCAGCTTTCTTTTATATTCTAGGGGTTTTTTTTAATCTTGTCTTGCAATAAGGCAATTCTAAAAAGCATTCTGGGTTTAGAATTATGCTGAATTTCATTTCACAGTGATCTTGTTGGTCACATCTCTTCCTTCCTATTTAAGATCTTAAAATAAAAGCTGGACAGACTCCCTTCCTTAATAAGATGGCTTCATTAAAATATATAAAGGATCTAAGACTCATCATTTCCGCTTTCTTTTCAAGAGAGGAAATAGGGAGTACTGGGTCAATGCAGATATTTTTTTCAAATACAGATAGTCCCCTAACCTAGCAACCACTAAAGGTATACTATGCTGGAACAGCCTTGCTACCTGTCCAGAAAACATAAGTATCCACCTAGTATTTGTTCCTCATTGTATACCTTCTTATAGTGCTTCCTTAAGCTATATATGTGTGCCAGCCTTAGTGCTAGGAAGATAAACCATCATGAGAGAAGTGGTTTTTAAATTCTTGGGAAGAACTATGCAGTGTTTCATTCCCTATTCAGAAGCAGCTTTGTGCAATTATTTCATTCTTGTAAACAGTGTTCTGTGAGTACCTCCAGATGTCTGGCAGACCCCACCTGATGTCATTTAAAGAACAGAAAACTAATCTTCAGTGGTTTGCATGTACTTCTTAAAGATTTTTATTTATAAGTTGCCATGGGATCCTTTCTTAGTTACACTTTTGTTTGAAAAATTAAAAAATCTTATATTTCCTTGCAGATTTATTCGTGTGTATTTTGTGATCAGGCTATTAAAATGTCTTACATATGCTTAAGTTTAACTAATGAGAAAGTTCACTCACAGGAATGAGAATATTCATTCACAGAAATTATCAGAGTTAGAAATGTTGGTATATAAGAAATTGTTCTTCAGCTACCAGTTAAACACCAACTATTCAGTGAAACCAGTCTGAAAAGCTAACTTAATGTAGAACATTCTGTACAAATGCCTGCATAATTTTTTTTCTGAAATTGATGTAATTTCTTTTAGGCGACTAAATAACAATGAATTTTCAGTCCTGGAAGCTACTGGAATCTTTAAGAAACTTCCTCAGCTGCGTAAAATGTAAGTTCAACTTCAGTGACCTTCTCTATTCAGATAGCGTGTTAGCTCCTTGCTGTGTCTCTCCACCTTTCGTAGTTCTTATCTACAAAAGATTCAGTATATTCTAATTGAAAATCAAGAGTGGGTTTAATTTAATCACTGAGGTAGGTCAGAGTTGGCAGCTCTTCTCTATGGGACCAGGCATTGCCAGCAGCAGCTTCTCCTGGTGTATGGCTCCAGCACCATTGCAGCAGCGTCCAGCCAGCTGGTCTGTTATGCAGCCACAGCAGGGAGCTCGCAGTATAAGCTGCTTAAAAAAGATTCCAGTAATCTTTTGTAACTTCCTGTATTACTCCCTAACCAGACAGTTTTGCCTCTTTCAGCACATTAAAGACATGCCTTTGATTCTGTGCTTCATTAAATTGTCATTAGGTGAGAGGGATATCAAAATTAAAATGACTGAGAAAAAAATGGTTTGCTAGCTCATCATTGTAAGTCCATGTTAACAGTTAATGTTCTAAGAGGCGTTTGTAATCTTACCAGTTGCAGTTGTTACTAAAATTAAATCTATGAAATCTTTCTTTAGCTTATGTAAAAGACATATTTGAGAGTAGATGATTTAGCTGGACTTAGTGACTCTGTGCTCAATCTTTTCAGGATTAAATCCAAACATAAATAGTAAGTGAAGAAAAATGCAAGTAAAAATAGATCAGTTTAATGATCACTGTTTTGTAGTCACCAAGTGACTACCATTTATAAAAGATCAGTTAAAATTACTAGTGACCAAAATCTCAAGGGGAGCAATAGTATTACTTAAACTATTGTTAGCCTTATACAGATCCTTTCTGGCAGCTCTCATGATAACAATTAGTTAAATACTTATTACTGATTTTTTAGATAAAAAGATTTAAAAATCCCAACAATGTGAAAGCAAAAATTGAACTTTCTTTCAACCTCTCCACTGGAGGATGACTTGCTACTTTGGATTGGGCTGATATACTTAAAAAAAAGAATGTAGGACTGTCTGGCACAACAGTGTTCTGGTGCTATACAGTAGATACCCATTTTTCTTCATTCTTCAAGAATCTCACATTATCACTTTTTAAAGCTACAGTGTGCTTTTGAAATATCAAGTATCAATATGAAGAATCAGTGGACGAGGGAGGGACTACAGGTGTCATCTGTCGAGACTTCTATAAAGCCTTTGACATGTCCTCCACAATATCCTTCTCTCTGAATTGGAGGGAGGTGAATTTGATGAGTGGACTGTTAGACAGATGAGAACTTGTTTAGACTGTGGCATCCTAAGGGTAGTGGTCAATGGCTCAGAGTCCCCAGGTACATCAGTGACAAGTGACAAGTGGTGTCACTCAGGGGTACAAGTTGGGATCAGTGCTATTCAATGTCTTCATCAATGACATAGAAAAAGGGATCAAGTGCACCTTCATCATGTCTTCAGATGACACCAAGTTGAGTGGTACAGTTAACACATTTGAAGGATGGGATGCCATCCAGAGGGACCTGGAAAAGGTCAAGAAATCAGTCCCTGGGAATCTCATGAGGTTCAACAAGAATAAGTGCAAGGTGCTGCACCTGGGTCAGGGCAACTCCCAGTGTCAATACAGGGTGGAGAATGAACAGATCAAAGGAGGAGAACTTTGAGATATTGGTTGGCAAGAAGCTCAACATGAGCCAGCAATAAGCACATGCATCCAGAAAGCTGATTGTATCCTGAGCTGCATCAAAGCAGCATGGCCAGCAGGTCAAGGGAGGTGATTCTGCCCATCTACTCCACTTTGGTGAAACCCCCCATGGAGTGCTGCATTCAGCTCTGCGGTCCCCAGCACAGGAAGGACATGGACCTGTTGGAGTGAGTCCAGGGGAGGGTCACCAGGATGATTAGAAAAATGGAGCACCTCTCCTATGAGGAAAGGCTGAGAGAATTAGGTTTGTTCAGCCTGGAGAAAAGAAGGCTTTAGGGTGACCTAATTGTGGCCTTCCAGTACCTGAAAGGAGCCTACAAAAAAGATGGACAGGGACTTTTTACAAGGGCACGTAGTGGCAAGACAAGACAAGGGAGAATGGGTTTAAACTGAGACTAGGTTTAGATTAGATAGCAGAAAAAAATTCTTTACTCTGAGGGTGGTGAGACATTGGAAAAGGTTGCTCAGAGAATCTGTGGATGCCTCATCCCTGGAAGTGTTCAGGGCAAGGTTGGGTGGGGCTGTGAGCAACCTTGTCTAATGAAAGATGTCCTGGCCCATGGTAGAGGGGTTGAAACTAGATAATATATAGTATTGTCCCCAAAATGGTCTGTGATTGTATGGTTCTATGAAATAAATAAAATACTTGATGTTTCACAGATACATACATAAGCATACACACACATTTATACACAGACCGGTTCTTCATATTAAAGAATATTTCTTTTAAGTTGAGGAGGTGCTCAAGACAAGAGAAAGAAAAGGAAGAGTATTAATCAATCTCAGTGTAGCTGTCTGCTGGAACTCCCAAGGGCTTTGAATCTGGTTAATTGAGAAGAGATGGAGACAAAATTGAAAAGGTGTTAATGAAAAGGTAGCTATTTTAATAACACTGTTCTGTAACTTCCTAATATAGTTGTCAGTTGTTACAACATTCTTTCATTCAGAGATTAATACAGTGACTGCTTAAGCATCACTGGAAAGCAGTGAGGTGATGGTGTTACAGAGACACCAATATGAGTGAATTTTGTATTTTTGTGGAGATCATATTTCTTCGGGGCTTGACATGCATAAGCCAGCTGAGATGAGCAATTATGAGTTTCTTACTTCCAGTCTTCTGCAGCCCCTTACAGAACACTGAATACCTCCATGATGAAACTAAATGAAAGCAATGATCATGGATTTGTCTGCTTAGACTATAGTAAAGTCTTTGACACAATTTCCCACAGCATTCTCTTGGATAAACTGGCTTTTATGGCTTGCATGGATGTATACTTAAGAGGGTAAAAAATTTGGCTGGATGTCCAGGCTCAGAGAGTGGTGGTGAATGGAGTTACACCATGAATGGTGAATGGTGCAGACAGTCACAAGTGGTGTTCCCCAGGGCTCAGTATTGGGGCCAGTCCTGTTTCATATCTTTATCAATGATCTGGACAACAGGATTAAATGCACTCTCTGCAGGTTTTCAGTCAAAACCAAACTGGGCAGGAGTGTCAATCTGCTGGAGGGTAGGAAGGCTCTACAGAGGGATCTGGACAGGGTGGATCAAGGCCGAGGCCAACAGGTTGAGGTTCAACAAGTCCAAGTGCCAGGTCCTGCACTCCTGTCAGAACGTTGCCGTGCATCGCTACAGGCTTGGGCATGAGTGGCTGGAAAGTGACCCAGCAGAAAAGGACCTGGGGGTGCTGGTCACCAGCTGGGTGAACAGGAGCTGACATGTGCCCAGGGGGTTAAGAAGGTCAATGCCATCCTGGACAATAAAAGAGATAGTGTGGCCAGCAGGCTGGGTGAAGTGATTGCTGTACTTGGCACTGATGAGGCTGCATCTTGAGCACTGTGTTCTGTTTTGGGCCCCCTCTACAAAAAAGGCATTGAGGTCCTGGAGGAACTCCAGAGAAGGGCAACAAAGCTGTTGAAGGGTGTGGAGCCCAAGTCTGGTGAGGAGCAGCTTAGGAAATTGGGGTTGTTTAGCCTGCAGAAAAGGAGGCTCAGGGGGGACTTTATCACTCTCTACAACTGCCTGAAAGTAGGATGTAGTGAGGTGGGAATCAGCCTCTTCTCCAAAGTAACAAGTGATAGGATGAGAGGAAATTATATCAAATTGCAGCAGGGGAGTTTTAGGTTAGGTATTAAGAAAAAAATTCTCCATGGAAAGGACTGTCAAGCAATAGCACAGGCCACACAGGAAAGTGGTGGTGTGACCATCCCTGGAGGGATTTTAGAGACTCAAGGGCATGTTTTTGTGGGGGACTTGCTGGGTTAAATGCTTGAACCTGATGATATTAAAGGTCCTATCCAACCTAACTGATTCTACAGTTCTCTGATTATATCCTTCATCACAGGCAAGGTGTATAAAAAAATTCAGCTAGGCTAGAGAGTGTAGTTGGCACTAAAGATTAAACCACAACTCCTTGTTTTGTGTGCTTTAGATAAAGGTGCTAGTTCATTCTGGCAAGCATATGAATTTTTGTTTCAACAAATAGTATCTTTCTTTTTTTAGATGATTCAAATGCTGTTCTAGAAATTGCATCAAATAATGTTTGATTTTCTTCCCAGCACTGTTAATTCCATTAAATAATTTTTTTAGCTTCTCTTCCTTTTACATTGTCTCAGAGTGTTTTTAAGAGCTTTTGGAAAATCACTAGTGTATTGTAAGTGTTCAGTGTGTAGATATGTACTTCTGTAATATGTGTAAATAGTTATATGAAACAAAAAACCAAAAGGAGAATAACATGGAAAATATTTAAGAAAATGTGTGTTGTTGAATATGTATACTTTTGCGTATGTATAGTACACATAGTATCCATTTGGGAAGTAATTTTTCATATTTCAACTGAAATAGTAAACACTAAATGTTTTGGCAGTATTTTAGGTCATTTTCCCACTTTTTAATTCACTTTGCATGTAAATTGCAGATAAATGAACTATCTTGCTTATAAACCCTTCTTTCTAACTAATGTCATAAATTATTACCATTTCATGTACTGTTTACATTCACACATTTTATTTGCATATGTTGCTGTTTATACTGATTTCTTATATTTGTCTATCGAAAAAAAATAAAGAAATCAGAGAGGTTAGTTGTGCTGTGCTCATACAGTATCATTTTGTTATTAACTCATATAAAAATGCTACAAAGACTGGAGACCTGAAAAAATATACAGCTACTGACAAGATTCAAAATTATGAAAATACATTCTTGTGTGGCAGCAGTGTGGAGTGGGTAATTGCCACTATTTAAAGATATCTTCCAAAGATTGCTTTAAAAATCTTTACTTCTTTAATTAGAAGGGTGTTTAATTTTACTTTTATTGGTTTGAATTTGAATTATATATTTGTTGCTTTTACACAATAACTTGGTTATTGCATCAAGATTGGATTTGACGATCTTGGAGGCCTGTTCCAACCTTAGTGATTCTGTGATTCTCAGTGTCTTGGAATTTATGCAGTCTGCAGCATTTAACAGGTAATTTAGTATATTTATAAAAGAAAACATTCTTCTCTGTTTCTGTTAATGTGTAATAGAAACCTGAGCAATAACAAGATTACAGATATTGAAGAAGGGGCATTTGATGGAGCCTCTGGTGTGAATGAACTGTTACTTACTAGCAACCGCTTGGAAAGTGTTCGACACAAAATGTTCAAAGGACTAGAAAGTCTCAAAACGCTGTAAGTGTAATTATTTGGGTGTTTCTATTCTTCCTTTCTTCCAGGTATTTTTGAAAGTAATATTCTATCTGTCCTAAAAAAAAAATTGATTTTGGAGTATTAACTATGGATTATTCAAGCATATCTTTGGGGTTTTTTCCTATTCTGTAAGAAGTTATACATTATATTAATTCATTGATTATTAATTATGAGTATAATGAGTCCTCTAAAATGATGAAGCAGTTGAGAATGGGTAAGCATCCAACTTCAGAAATGGAAATGGGAATAATCATCCACATCAAAGTAAAAGAATTTTGCATGGAAATTACACATTTTATGTAATGGAGTCTGATTCAGTTCAGCCCAACCATTACTGGGAATTTCGCTAGAGGAAAAAATTGTTCTGGTGGATATTGAAATGTGGGAAATGGTTCTCTCCTAAGTAATTTTTATGTCATTTTAACAGTGAAGGGAGGATTAAAGGCCCTATAACTTGAAATCATTTCATTCTTTCCATGAGGCAGTTCAGTTCTTTCCACTAAAAAAACCAAAAAGATGTTTATACAATCTACAGCTTCTTGGCCTTTTCAGAGAGCCTGTCCTTCTGATCTGCAGAGCAGAGCCAAGATTAAATGGGCTTTGGGGCTTCAGCTGTACATAGATGTTAGGTGTCTTTAATACATCAGGTCTACAATTTCTAACCTTGCAGTAAAAGCTGCTAAAATTGTTTAAAGCAGCTAGTCTTAGACAAGAGCATGGGGTAAAATTATCGTTTCTTGATTGACAGAGAGGAGAACAACAAACTTCAAAGCTTGTAAGTTTTATAGAAACATGAGAGATTTTAGAATAGGTGTTTTTTGCTTAGTATTGTGAAATTGGTTTTAAATCTTAGAGTCATGTTGAGGAGTCAGGGTAGCCTGATTTCATTGAAACAAAATGTTTCAGAATGCAGCAGAAATGGTTTGTAGAGTCTGTCCTAAGAAAAGTGGGGTCAAAGGCACCTCAGGAGGAAGTCAGCTGGTATGAGCTTCTGCTCTATATAAATAGAAGTTCTGGAGGCATTAGCCTTGGAAACATGAAGATGGGGCTGCTGTGTATGTTTGATTTGGGGAATTTCAATCAGTTTCATTTCTTGCCAATTAAAAACTCATAATTAGTGAAAGAAAAAACGCTTGTGGGAACAGCTTGCCCAAAGAGATTGTGGAGTCTCCTCTGGAGATACTCAAAAGCCATCTGGACACAATCTTGAGTAAGACACTTCGGGGACCCTGCTTAAGCAGGGAGGTGTGGTCCTTTTCAGCCTTACCCATTCTATGATTGTATGAAACACCCTCTGCCTCTGCAAAACCTACCCACCCACCCACATTTCTATCTTCCAGTCCCCCCCACACACAATGCACTCAGTCCCTTCAGTGGCACAGAGGTCCCTGCACCTGTGGTCCCTTCACTGGCAGCAGCCCCTTTGAAATCATTCCTCTTGGTCCTTGCTTCAGCAACCACTTCATCTCCAGTCCCTGCTTGGGCTAAGCTATGAAATGTTGATCCTTCTTTCTCAGCATGCTGAGGAGCAACCGGGTGAGCTGCGTGGGAAACGACAGCTTCACGGGCCTGAGCTCTGTGCGCCTGCTCTCTCTGTATGACAACCAGATCACCACCGTGGCACCCGGCTCCTTCGACACGCTGCATTCACTCTCTACGTTGTAAGTCATATTTGTCTTTTACCGAACCCAAATTTAAACCTCTGATCTTTTAGGGGCATTTCCCTTAATGGTCTGCTGTGTAATTTCACAGCACGTGGTATAGCAAAGGGATTTTTGAGAAAGTTTATTCTCTGGACCATCTTGGGCACATGAGTATGTCTTCATGGTGTCCTTTGATGCAGCATTAGATTGGTTTCCGGAAGTGCCTGAGAAGGCAAGAAAAACATCCTGCTAGCCCCCCATTGCTCCAAAATAGGGCAGAAAGCCAAATTTTGGGTAGGCAGTGCACAATCAGCTAGTTGAATCTGCCCTGCACCACCCAATTACTATCTTAAATTTCTTTGGCCTGCTGAGAATCTTAATTCATACATGTTTTATAATGACACTTCAGTCTCATTTTTTATTTTAATGTGATGTAATTGAAGGGAAGTGAAAACAGGGAGCAAAGCTGCCAATCAGTTTAATAAAGAAATGCTGGTTGTAGGTAGCATCGTTCAGGAAAATACTTAATCCTCTTTTTACATAAAAAGTGACACCTTGCACCCAGTGACTAATTTTGCATATTAAGGATGACATGTTTATAAATAATGGAATTGTTGATAGGTTTGTGCTGAAGTAAGGAGATGCCAAAAGTACTGAGTCTTTTAGAAGTAAATTCATTTTTGTAACTGGCGTGTAATCAACTCAGCTGTCACTTCAGATAGGAAGCTTATTCTCTGGAGCAAATAAAAGATGGAAATCTTGAGATGATAAATTAATGGAATAGCTGTTGTCAGGTTAAAGCTAATAATGTAAAGTAATCAGCCTCCATCTCTATATGAAATTATTACATTATCAGTACAGACTTGACATGAAGTCAGGTCCTTGACAGTTTTAAATTATTTCTAAATGAGTTGTATCAAGATTCATCACACACAGCCTAAATTACAGCTTCCACCTATGGTTTGTACATAGTATTATTTGAAGAACAGAGTTTAAGCTCAGCTTTTTGAAAATAGAAATATAATACTTATGATGAAAACATGACGTCATCTGAGGTAAACTTTCCTGTGGTTCTCAGAAACCTCTTGGCCAATCCCTTCAACTGCAACTGCCATCTCGCCTGGCTTGGAGACTGGCTTAGGAAGAAACGCATTGTGACGGGGAACCCTCGCTGCCAAAAACCCTACTTCCTCAAAGAGATTCCAATCCAAGATGTGGCAATTCAGGATTTTACATGTGATGATGGTAAGAAAGTTAATATTTGGACCTTTTATAACTTCAGCTTTTATATGTATAGCTGCGTAATTCCTATAGATCCTGGAGGGTTGTGCTTTAAAGAACTTCATCTGTGCTGCATGCTCAGCAAGCACAAGCTGTTGTCTATATGCTTTCAAGTTTTTCATGCCTATGTTTAATACTGTAAATAAGAATGTAGAAATAATATAAAAAAATTATCAAATATTATAGTTCAGATGAGAATCTTTTCAAATGCTGATGCTTGAATAAAACACGCTTTCAGGTTACTTGATCAAATTTTGCCTAGCTTGTGATTTCATCAGCAACTAATAAAGGAAAAAAGAGCTGCTATCTTGCATCTCTAACACATGCTTCCATTTACTGCAGTAATAATTTGTCAGTTTTCAAGGCTGTATCTGTTTTTAAAGAGACTGTTCTTAATAGATTTTTAATTTTATTGTCTTTCATTTCAGGCTTTATTCTTTCTTTAATGATTTTTTCCATATAATAGCATCCTTACCTAGTGAAACAGCTTTGTACTGAATAAAGCATCACTTGAACTGTGAATACTTGGAGTGATGGTTTACAGAGATGATGTAATTTTTTCCCTACCTTGAGACATTATAATGTAGAAATAACATGTTTACTTAAAGAAAATCCAGGTGGGCTATTATTGCTAATATTGAAGTGACATTTATTAGCAAACTTAGCATCTGTTTGTTTTTATTTACCAGGAAATGATGACAATAGCTGCTCTCCACTGTCCCGCTGTCCCGCGGAATGTACTTGTCTGGATACAGTAGTTCGCTGCAGCAACAAAGGCCTAAAAGTTTTGCCTAAAGGCATCCCAAAAGATGTAACTGAGCTGTAAGTGGCACCCTTTTATGGAAATTATTTTCAGATTTGTATTGTCAGGCTCAAGAATAAGGGGAAAAGAAAACAAAGAATTGGATTCAGTAGAACAGTTGAAATTTGTTAATCTACCACTTTATAGATGTAAAGACTTCTCACATTTTCTGGAGAAATTTGAGGTGAAGTTTGAATCAGCAATGCTCTGTCAGTCACAAACATTCTTAAGAACTATCTGTTACTGAAAAGCTTGAAAAATATATGTATATAAAATTGTAATTGCTCTCAGAATTTATATCCCCAGCACTAAACCATCCTGTAACTGAGTATGTGTATCATGGTAAAATGGGTTAAATTATGGGCAACAGTGGATCTGATTAATCTCTGGTCACTGATTAGGAAGAAGTGAAGTTCAATTACACGAAAAAGCAGAAAGAAAACAATATATTAATGTGTTAGCAAACTTTCATAATGAGCATGGGTTTTATATCCCCAAATCAATGCTGTTATGCCTCTAAATCAACTACCCTAATCCTCTAAATAAATAAACTTCATCTTTTCTGGGGAGTTCAACTTGCCAGATGTCAACTGGGAATACCACACATCTGGCACAAACAAGTCCAGAAGATTCCAAAAACGCCTGGACAATAACTTTATGATACTAAGGGAGCTGACTGGGAAAGGTGCTCTGCTTGATTTGTTAATTTGTTAATGAGACGGTCTTCAGAGTGAAGTGGCAAATGGTGTCCATCTTGGCCACAGTCATCATGAACCAGGCAAGTTTAAAATCTCCGTTGACAGGAAAAGCATCAGTAAAACTTCAGCTCTAGATATGAGGAGAGCAGACTTCAGGCTACTCAGGGAATTAGTGAGTAAGATCCCCATGGGAAATGCTTTTGAAGGTACAGGAGTCCATCAGTGCTGGTCACTTTTTAAATATGACCTGCTAAGAGCAAAAGAACAGGCAGTTAGAAAATGTCAAAAGTCAAGCAGGTGAGGCAGAAGGCTGCCTGGATTAAGCCAGGATCTTCTGGAGGTAAGACAAAAAAGGAAAGTGTTTGTCCAGTAGAAAAAAGGGCCGGTGAAATAGAAGGAATATAGAGGTGCTCCTCACAACTGTAGGAAGAAAATGGATGCAGGCAAAGCGCAGTTGGAGTTAAAGGTGAGCAGTACTGTTGGGGAAAATAAAAAGTACTTTTTTAAATATGACAAAAGCAAAAGGCAGTCCAGAAGGAACATTGGCCCATTATTTGATGAGGATGGTCACCTCACAGACAGGAACATAGACAAAGCAGAGATGTTTAATGCTTTCTTCGCATTGGTGTCTTCAACACAGTTGATGTGCTCTAAGGGTCCCAGTGCCCTGAGCTGGAGGACCATGACTATGAGAATTACTAACTCCCAAGAAACCCCAAGTTTATGCAGGATTTGCTGTTCCTGCTGGATCTCCATAAATTTCTGGCACCTGATGGGATTCATCCAAGAGTACTCAGTGATCTGGCTGGTGTCATTACAAGGCCTCTCTCAATTACTTTTGAATGTTCTTGGAAATTTGGAGAGCTCCAAGTCAACTGGAAGCTGGGAAATGTCCCAGTTTTCAAGAAGGGCAAGAGCATAACCTGGTAACCAAGACCCTGGTAACTACAATCCTGTCTGTTTTAGTGGGAAGCAAAATTATGGTGAAGAAAGGTTCTTCATCCAGAGGATGGTTGGGCACTGGAACAGGCTACCCAGGAAAGTGTTCACAGCACCAAACCTGACAGAGTGCAAGAAGTGTTTGGACAATGTTCTCAGACACATGGTGTGATCCTTGGGGGCTGTCCTGTGCAGGACCAGGAGTTGGACTCGATGCTCTGGGGTGCATTGGGAAAAGTGTGGCCAGCAGGTCAAGAGAGGTGATCCTCCCCCTCTACTCAGTCTGTGTGAGACCACTTTTGGAGTATTGTGTTCAATTCTGGTCTCCAGCAGAGGGTCATTAAGGTGTTTAGAGGTCCAGAGAATCTTATGAGGAGAGACTGCAGGATCTGGGCCTGTTTAGTCTAAAGAAGAGAAGACTGAGGGGGGCTCTCATTAATATATATAAGTATCTCAAAGACAAGTGCTAAGAGGATGGTGCCAGACTCCTTTCAGTGGTGCCCAGTGACAGGACAAGGAGCAATGGCCATAAATAAACCACATGAAGTTGCACATCAACATGAGGAAGAACTTCTTTACCCTGAGGATGGCAGAGCACTGGAACAGGCTGCCCAGAGAGGTCATGGAGTCTCCATCTCTGGAGACATTCAAAACTCACCTGGACATGTTCCTGTGTCACCTGCTGTAGATGTTGCTGCCTTGGCAGAGGGGTTGGACTAGATGATCTCCAGAGGTCCCTTCCAGCCCTAACGATTCTGTGATTCTGTGATGCTTCCAACTCAGGATATTTTATGATTCAGTGATCATGATAGTTTTGTGATATTTCAAAAATAGTGGCTTTGATAGAAAGTTTTCCTTTTCACATTGGCAATTTTATACAATCTGGGATATTTTATTAATATTTTGATACATTTTTCTATGAGAAAAGTGGTTAAGATTGCATGTTCTGAAATTTGTAATTTGATTATGCAGGTGGACATTAATATTGATATAAAAAAGATCTTGGTACTTCACATATTGTTTGAAGATAATAACTGAATAAGCTACTCATAAGACTAGATGATTCATTTTTTATGCATTATAAAACAGAAAATATGAGCCCTGTTTGAGTCTTGATCAGATAGATCGCAATATTGAAAGGAATAGATAGAAATTATTTACAAGAAAAAAGGTTGGTTTGTGTTACATATGTCAAATATTTAATAATGTTTCATAATGCCTGGTAAATGTAGTGCTTTTCCAGAAGACATTACAACTGTGTATCTTAACTCACTAAGAAAGTGACTGAAGTGACCCTAAAAAACTTGACTATTTTAGAGTTTGGTATTATATAGAAGAGTCTGAGATGTCCACCATTAGTCTTGTACTTAATGGCATCCAAAAGGCTTTAGTTGTTAACAGAATGAAACTATGAAGAACTCAAATTAGCACATAGGTATATAAACCTCTAACTTACCTCTCTGGGTTTTAGTTTTGGTGGTTTTCTGTTGTTTAGTGTTGGGTTTTTTTCCAAAGAGAAGATTACTTCATTGGAAATAGTCTGGTATAATAAATACAATTGGCAATGTAAGGTTATCGATACCATGTAAAACTAAGCGGCTGAAGAGAGATCCTTTTGGAATTGCAAGTGGATCCCTGTGACTGAAAATTCATTTGTGTACAGTTTTTTAGGCTTTAATTAGTGTCTAAGCATGCAATTTAGCATATTTTTCAAAAGGATAATGGGGGTGGTTTCTGGTAACAGTTGCATACTGATTGATTCTTCTTGTTCATTAGCATGCATAGCTCTTCTGGGATGTACTCTTTGTGTGTTTTATAAAATATCTTAATAGTTGCTTCATTTGAACAAGGAGGAATTTTTAGCAGGCAAGTGGATACTTGTAGTACTTCAGTTCTAATGAAGCTAAAGCAATATAACCTAATTTATCTGTCAATAAAAGAATTTTCTCAGAATACTTACTTCTTCAAAAAGTTTAAAAGTTGGTTTGTTTTTCTAATAATTAATTATATGAGCCCATGCTCTATTCACCACCATTTGTGTGATGCTATTAACATAGTGTAAACATAAAACTTGTTGACACACGTATTTTGGATTTGGCAAGCCCCACTAAATAGGCNGATAGTTATTTCATTAAGTTTCACTGTGTTTCAGCTCATCCATTTAGTCAAGACAAAAGTTTCCAAAATTGTTGCAGCATACATAAAGACATTAAGCTCAAAGTAAAACTAAAAATGTCTCCATCAAAGGCTGCTCTTGACTCAAGCATGTTCCAAGTATTTGGATGGCTAAAATATCTTCTTTGTATGGGGATGAGAGTGTAGTTTTCACTTGGGTTACAGGAGACATAAGTAATACCACCATCAGCAAGTTATTTGCCCCAGTTGAGAAACTAAAGAACTTTAATCTTCTTGCCATTATCTGCTTCATTTCAAACAATCAGGTAAATCCAGCACTTCTTATCATCTCTAAGCTACTTGCCTTGGTTACATGAAGAGCCCCTGCACTCATACTTTGTCACATCTGGGTGCACACTGGAAGCTTTTTAGGAAAGACTTGTTACCTTCCTTCCTGTAATGCAGGTGCTGATACAGTTTGATGGCTCTGCACCCATTAACTCTAAGGATGAACAAGTCTGTTATTGAGAATTATGGGCATGGAAGAAGAGTGAGCAATATAATACAGGAGCTGTGAACCTACAAGGAGGGGAAAAAAAATCCAGCTTTTCCAGTGAAGCGTAATTGATGGCTCTCTTTAGTCCCTAACATACTCCACAGAAATAGGATTGTAGTATGTTATACTGATGTATCATGAAATATACAGGGATAAACTGGGAAAGGTGACCTGAACTAGAGGCATAACAAATGAATCTTCTGTTAAAGCTAAGACCAGACCTTGCTGTTCCTGCTGTAATGGACTCCTTCTGGAATGTCAGGATCTGTTTCTATTTATGATAGCTCAAAATTCACACTTAATGTGACTTGCAGAATTCAGATTTACTTTCCATCTGTAGGTGTGTGGGAAATGGATATGATAAAGATCTCATTTTGCAGAGTCTTTATGAAATAATACAAACTATTACATAAGGGTTAGGTCTTATTACCGTTACTTCATAATATTAATATTGGTACAGTAGCATTTGGATCTTAGGCTACAGATCCTTAGTTGTGTCTCTAAAAACCAAATTTTGTAAGCAAGGTTCTTATAAAATGGAAACATTAAGTGTTCATTTGCTATTAACTTTACTGTTGGATTCTGAGATTAGTGGATAAAGATGCTACTATTTTAATAAATATATAATGTTCTTTGTTTTATTTTCCTGTTTTAGTTATTTGGATGGAAATCAGTTTACCCTTGTTCCAAAAGAGCTTTCCAACTACAAACATTTAACACTCATGTAAGTAGTTTTAGAGCAACATTCTCTACTGGAATTAAAAACAAAATGAAACATAATAACCTACTCAATTATACCTGATCTTATGTATAAGAAAAAGCCTGTGAAATGTATCATATCTTTCACAAATATAATACCCAACCATGTTTTATAAAGGAGAATATTTTATTCTACTTATCACATCCTACATATAATACGCTTGGTCACATTTTATGAACAGAGGTTTTCATTCCAGTGATTACATCACAAAGTAAATAAGCAGAAATTATAGCTAACCTCAAAAGAGACATAAGATATTATAAAGTCAGGGTAATTAGGGTAAGGTGTTAGGGTAATACAGCATTTTGTAACATAGCTCCACAAAGGCAATAGAATGATTTAATTTAAAGAAGGAGCATTCAGTGCTATGCTTTGCTCTGTGGTGTGCTTCATGTAGGAATGCCACATGCAGCGGTTGTAAAGTTTGAACGTCACCCCTTCTGTTTCTCCCACAATGTATGGTGTTCATGACTCAAGAACAGAGCTTGTCTAAGATGCCTTACTGACAACTCTATTGCTGACTCACTATGTGATTTGAGGCAAATCATTAGCTTCTCTAAATTTTATTACCTCTACTTCATAAATGGTTTGAATATGATTTCTGTAGCTTTCAAGTGTACAGTGAGAGAAACAGGAAGATTCTTGATGTAAGTGGCTGTAATTCCATGGTCTCTGTTAGGACTATAAAAATTTATACCAGCTGGGGTTGAACTGTGTTACACTCTGAAAGCAGTTTGTGGTTTCTTTATAATCAGAATGAAAAGTGGAGGGAAGTAACAGAATCCCTTAAATTTTTCTTTGACTGGATTTAAAGCCTTGCTGCAAAATTTGAAAATTATTTGGGATTCAAAAACAGGACCTTGATTTTCCTTATTTACCACATGCTAGACAAAAATAGTCACAGTCATAAATTAAAAAAAAAAAAAAAACACCAAAAAAAACCCCTTTCAAAACGTTTTGTATTTTTAAATAACATCAGGGAAAAAACCTTGCAGTATTCTTAAATATATTCAGTGTAGAACCTGAAGGAAATCTTTGTGAATTGTTTAGGTAAGTTACACAGGATCTAATTTGCAGCACACATATATATTTTGGAAGCTCTGTACAAGAAGGAAGTGTATAGACTGGACTCTGTGCAGCAAGAGGATCAGTGGAGACTCGTTATATGGCTAGAAAATAGGTTAATTAGAAGCATAGTCACAAAACTTCCATTACAGAGATTGGGTACTATGGTCTAGTTTTGATGAACACAGCTAGAAATTATATAATTTTACCTCCTAATCAGAAAACTTGCACAACTTAGCAGACAAATGTAATACAATAAAGATGAACAGTAAATAAAATGCAAATGAATATTAAAGGTCTCCATTTATCAAACCTGCGGGGCACATTATTTTAAACTCTTCTATATGTTTACTCATACTGCTGTTATGAAGATGAGAATGTTCTTCAGATGTGTTTGGAAAACAAAAGCACTATGCATAGTCCTTCTGTGGCCAAACAAAGAATTGCATATGAGTCTCCTGAATTCCAGATTAACAAGGAAATCTGTTTATTTATAACTTTTTCTTTCTCTTTTGAATAGATTGCTCTGTTATGCTTGCCTAGTATGTTTATTATTATGAGTCAGTTGTCTTTCATGAAAATTTCAAGTAGAGAAACATGTCTATTGCATAGTTATTCAACAGTACTCTTAAGTTAAAAGATCAAGGTCCCTCAGAAACAAAGGCAGTATTTCACCACAAAATACAGTAAGCAATAGTGAAATAGTCAACATAAAATGAAAAGGAAAGCACAATAGGAGAATAAAGAACAGGCAACATTCACATTTAATACAGCTGCTTTGAAGCTACCAGAATACCACTCCAGCTTCCATCATTGTGCTTGTGCTTAAGATTTTACTCATTAGAATATTGAAGAAGAAAGATGTTGAGGCTTTCTCTATAAACCTTAGATAGAATTCTTTACAACAATAGCTCCGGGCTTCGATGTCTTCAGCATGTAAATGTTAAGTAGAGTATTAGATGATATTTACTCAGGTGTCATTATGGACATGACTAGAATGTCTTCCACTTTAAAACAACGCTTTCATTTTTGTACTTGAATTCTTGTAGGAATGCATTATTAACTCGGTAGCATGATGGACTTTGCTATTGTAGCAGAATGCATTGCGCTGCTTTTTCATCTATGTTGAAATGAAAATGCTCTTCATAGATCAAGCTAAACACTTGCTGGGCTTATATATAGCATGTGAAAATAAAAATAGGCACTGATTAAATATTGATATCGATGATACTACTTCTACTAATAAAAATAATGTGTCTGTCAGTTTAACTTACAGTGTTTCAGTCATTTTAAGGTCTGAATTTCTGAATTTATTTTTTAGAGATTTAAGTAACAACCGAATCAGCACTCTTTCTAATCAGAGCTTCAGCAACATGACTCAGCTGCTCACCTTGTAAGTTTAAACATGTAACAGTGACTCTTTGAAAGCATTACAGTGGGGGTTTTTTGTCTTGGAAAGACTGGCCGTTTAGTTGATAATAAAGCTGGCTTGTTTTGGAGGCTGTAAAATAACCTGTTTCCTAACTAGCTATGTGTGCAAAAGCTGTTTTTGGTCATTCTCTACATTGTTTACTGAATGACCAATATACTTGCTAACAATATTTTATATATTTTCAGAATTCTTAGTTACAACCGCCTAAGATGTATCCCTGCACGGACTTTTGATGGGTTGAAATCACTTAGGTTGTTGTAAGTATTATTTTCTAATCACTGCTATTTTACAGAATTTTTATTTGTGTACAGCAGATAGCAGATCCGTAGGACATTAGTAGCTTTTAAAACCTGTCAAATATTTGACAAGTGATAATTACATAGTCTTAAAAATCTAAATGGCTTCATTCTTGGGAAGTATAATCTCAAAGTACTTCACAAGAAGTTACGTGACCCTGGAGAACATTTTATATACAGACATACACTTTTTATTTTTCTGCTTTTTAATTTTGGCTGTATTTCTTTTTTGTGTTGTGTTCTTCCTTGTTATAAGCATTAAAGTCTAGCAAAAATACCATATGCCTAAATTCCCTCAGTATATATGAGGGGGTTTTGCAGTTGAATTTTGAATATTTTTATTACAACACTAAATTTCTTTCTGTCTTGTTTCATTTAATGTGGGAGTATTTCCAAAACAATGACATCATGCTTAACTATTGAAAATCAATAACATTACTTTTTGGTTCCAAGAAAACTTTCCATTTTACCCCTAGGAAAAACATGGTTGAAAGGTCACAAAAAGGGACAAAGGAAAATAAAGGAACAGTCAGTCTAATTTACAGCTTCAGTTTGTCATTTAGAAAAAAGCCTACAAAAATTCTTTTTCAAAGTTCCCATCAGAACATGTAATTTTTGCCTTAATTTGGGTAATTTATAACTATTTAAGAGCTTAGTCGGATTAAATGTCTCAAGCATGGTATTATTTAAGTGTGCTCTTATAACTTCAATTATTTAATATAAATATGGATAATTTCAAGAACCATAATTTTATGTGTGTTGGCTATTCATGTAACTGAATGAATTAAGAGAAAAGTATTGATATTTTGGTGCAGGTTTGCTACAAGAGAGATAACACTATTCCCAGTATTGATGCTTAGCGAAGTCTTTCATTGTCTAGCTCTACTATCAAATCAGAACAACAGCCTTAATACTTATGTTAGCAAAGAGTCAATACTTGTATGTTCCACAAATCCATGAAAGATTAAAAAGAACATATGAACATAATTAACGATAATTTCAGGGAGTTGCTGAAAAAGTCAGAAATAACAACTCTTCTGCTATCTTTAAATCCAATCAGTATTTTGCAGAAGTGTGCCTACTTTTATCAACTTTTATTTGTCTATTTTAAAATAATCACAGTATTTACATTTCTTATGAAAATTCAGAATGCAAGAAATCAAATTACATGTAGGCTGCCAGTTAGAGCTTAAAAAAAACCTCCAAACAGTTGGGAACACTGAAGAACTGGAAGAAAAAAAATGTGGAAAGCTGAAAACTGTTTACAGAAGATGAAATTTGCCAAGTTAACCTGATGGTTTTCATGCATATATGCTATTGTGTTTATTTTCTTTTTAAGGTCTTTACATGGCAATGATATTTCTGTTGTTCCTGAAGGAGCTTTCAGTGATCTTTCAGCATTATCACACCTGTGAGTATTCAGATGTTAACTGTACTTTTTTGTTATACTTAGCAAATTTTCTATAATCAAAGACAGAATGCAAAGCACTTCTCTGAAAGAAGCTCGTGCCTCTGCACAGGCTGAGGGCTGGCCAGAGAGCCAGAGAAAATCCTGGGCCTGCTGCTGGGCGGCAAACTAAACTTGTCTGCCATGTGCCCTAATGGCAATGAAGGCTGAGGAACTCTGGGCTCAATTAGAAAGTGAGCAGCCAGGGGACTGAGGATACTGATCACTCCCTTCTGCTTGGCCCTCCTAAGGCCACATCTGGAATATGTGTTCAGTTTCTCCAGCACAGTGCAGATGTTTATGAACCAGAGCAAATCCAGCATAGCGGCAAGCAGCATGGGGAAGTGGCTGGATGGTATGAGCTGTGAGGAGAGACTACAGAAACTGGGCTTGTCTAGCCTGGGAGAAGGGGATGCCAAGAAGCAACCTAATAGTCTTTAAGCCTTTAACAATTACAGCAATGATAGAGACATTTTGTCAGAGGTGCACAGTGAAGAGTAAGAGTAAACTGTCACAACCTGCAAGAAGGAAAATTTAATTGAACATAATGAAAAATTCTTCACTGGGAGGATGGTTCAGTTTTGGAACAAGTTGCCCAAAGAAGCAGGAGATTTTCAGAGCTCAGCCCTGAGCAATGCTGCTTTGTGCAGGAGGTGAGACTAGATGACCTCCAGAATGCCCTAAATTATTGTATGATTCTGTGTCAGTGTCTGTTAACTTGACATTAAACACATGACCTCTGATTTCAGAATATAATTTGAGACAATACTTTTCCAGTCTTTAATTTCCAATGGGAACCTAAATTAGAACAAGCTACCTTCTGCAAATGATGTTGTGTTTATGGATAGTTTTTAAGACTGAGGAGGAAGTTGACTAGTATCTTTAAATATATCTGTTTTTGTAAGTTTCTGAACAGTTGCAGTTATTAAAAATTTAATCATCTGTTTCTGGTTTGGTATTGGACATTTATATTTAGTTGCCATTTCTCAGAACTTTCAGTCATTGATAATTCATTCAAATGCTACTATTCAACTAACTTATCTGCATGAAGTATCAGTAAAATGTACATGTATTTCACTGGTGTTGCTGGTATTTTTTTCTTAATGGCTCCCCATTATCCTTGCTAATATTCTGATTTTAGCAGAACGATTATCTCAGTTCAGGTTGCCACTGACTCCTTTAAATGGGGAATGGACAAATTCTAGGTGCTTCTCCTTGCATGGGAAGTTCCCTGTCTCTAAATCTTATTTTTGTTGCTGCTCTGACTGAACAAATACATGCATTTTCTCGAGTTCAGCTGGAATGTAGCAAAATTATGAGAGGGCTTCCCGCTCAGTGGGGGCAGAAAAAGGTGTTTCAGAACTGGTAGTTTCTACTGCCTTTGCTTGCTAAAGACTTTCTTGTATCTCTAGAAGACCCACTGATTGGAAGATGTGGAACAATCTGAAAAAAAGTACTGAAACCTCTGGAGAAGAACGATATTCTAATGCTGCCATTTGGCAGTGTTTGCACATGTCGAGATTATCTGTTGAAAGTTCTATGATTATTGTATTTCTTAGAAGGAGCATGAGTACATCTTTATAGACTAACACAATGCTTCTATGCTACAAATTAACTACACAATGTATCATTGTTCTCAGAGTTTTAAGGGTATTTATAGTTTCTAGCAGAGAAAATAAACACTTAAAAAGCCATTACAGAAATTCATTCTGAAAATATCTGGCTAAATTATTTTTAATTAAAAAAATCAGAAAGATCGTAATTTAAAGAAATGGATGTGCTTTCATAATGAGACAATTCTTATGTAACTACCACAAAGCTAGGATAATGTAGTTTTATTTACTTATGCAGCAGAGAACTCTTATGGGATTCTGTACATAGTTGTGAGTTTACTGGGAGAACTCCAAAGAGGAAATAATTAAATCAGATTTGGAAGCTTAGAAACAGATGGTTTGCACCAGCCTGGGAGCCATAAACTGAAAAGGAAAAATATCAGGGTGGAACTCTGTGGACTTGCCTTGACTGCTTCAGAAGAAATACTTTATTCTTGCTAACTTAATTTCCCAGTATCAGTTCCATTCTGCTTGTGCAGCTGATCTTTGCCGTTGCATACCAACAGTGAAGCAGAGCTAGTATTAGCTCACCAAAGTTCACACCCAATGCAGTCAAGAATAGTGAGGGTTCTGGACCAAGTTTACTGCAAAATCTATCACTTCTTGATCCAAAATCCAAATCCAGACACTTAGTGCTCTTACAGGCATTTTGGTGATGGGAGAGCAGATTTGTGATTTGAATGGGTTTTTGCCAACCTGTTTTCTGGCTTCTCTTTTTAAAATCAGCCCTTTAAAACTTGATTCCCTTTTTCATTTGTGTATTTTCCACAGGGCTATTGGAGCAAATCCTCTTTATTGTGATTGCAACATGCAGTGGCTATCTGACTGGGTAAAATCAGAATACAAAGAACCTGGTATTGCACGTTGTGCTGGTCCTGGAGAAATGGCAGATAAACTTCTTCTCACAACTCCTTCTAAAAAATTTACTTGCCAAGGTACGTTGCCATTTTTCTCTCTTTCAGCTGTCAATTTGAATATTGACAAATAGTTGACCTGTGAATTAGGAGTCTTGTGTGCTCTAAATACATTTATTATAGCTTCTTTACTCACCCTTCTCATCATTACTCCTCATACTTAGGGATGAATCCATTGGTTCCATTCAGAAACTGCATTTATTTTATGGATTTCAGTGCCTATCTCTTTTAAAGTAGATGGAGGAAAAGAGTCTTAGGACTTGCAGTACAGCATTCCTCAGGACATGTTGTACAAAGGTACTTTGTACTGCTTCAGTCATAAACTACAATTTAAACATATACACTTCCCTTATCCTTTTTCCTTCCAACTGTTTACAGTAAAAACTGTAAATATGTTCATAATCCTTGCAGTCTGAAATTAAATGCATCAATATGTTCAGAATGCTTCCTCTGAAATTTCAGAAGAAAGCATTAACAAACAAAAAAATTCAACAAGAAAAATGTCAATAAAGGAATGTGATAATCTCTACAGAGATCTCATTCTAAATTGTTGATAGATGGGCAGGTTTCTCATGGTATTTATCTCCATGTCAGTACCGGTGTTGCTCACATTTCTATCACAAATTATATTACAGTCTGTTAATTCCTAGCTTCTTTTTCTGAACTGTACTATTTCTTTTTTAGAAAAGTACCTTTTTTACTCACGTCTAGTGAGAACTTGGTTTGTTTACTGTTTAATCTTGCTCTATTCCATCCATTTTTCTGTTCTTAAATATTTTGAAAACACAGAAAACTGCTGTTAGCCTCATTTTTCATGGTCCTTGTTTAGAAACATTGAAACCCCAATTAAAAAAAAAAAAACAAACAAAAAAACCCAACCAAACAAACAAATTGTGTTTTTATACTTGTAAGCCATCCTCTAGGCTCATAGTGGTTTCTGAGGCATCAGATGAATATGATCCTTAGGCTTGTAGAAGTAACTTATTCTCAGTGACCAGGTAATCTTCAAGTTGTTTTGACTTATTCATCTGATAATGTATCCTCAAAAGTGAACTCAATCCCTTTGTAGTTTTGTTCTTGAAAAAGCAGTGGGACTTTGTCAGAGTTTGTCTCATTCAAAGTTGTTCTTTACTGTATGTTCAGCCTATTTAGTCTTCTCTCTTTAGACCTTCTGTCAAAAGCTCTTTTTTGTAAACAATAACCACTGGATCCCATCTGTTGCTTGTGATGCCAATGAATTTTCTCTCCCTCCAAATCCTCTTGCAGTTTTTCAGCACTACAACTCTGAGGTCATTCCAGTGTGCATGGCACATGACACTCATCTGTTGCAAAGTCTCTTAGCCTGATTTTGCATGGGACACTTGGCTGGCCAATCTGATCATTTTCTTTACAAGCATCCATTAAACATTACTGCAGATATGCTCTTATTGAACACTGTTGCAGGGATATAAGTAAAAGTATATTTTTATGGACATGAAAGACCTGTTTAATTATTTTCCGGCTCCGTCAGTTTTAAAAACTATCAGTCCTGCCTACAATCATTGTTATGTTTCTGTCAGACAATCCAGAGAGCATCTTACTCCCTCTTGCCCATCAGAAAATATCCTTTATGTTATTATGTAGGTTAAGAACTGTGTATTTGTTTCACTTCCAAGAGTGGAGATCTGGTATTATGGATACCTTTGAGAGAAAGTAGTTTTTCTGCTACTGTCCTATGAAGATGCTTGAAATTACTGATTGCAAATCAGCAGCTTTTCAATTATATAATGGCCCTGTAAGATATTATGTGTCTGTTACTCAAAGATAAGTAATTTTATATTTTGCTTAAAAATTAGCTGCTCAATAATACAAATTAGGAAGATGCTATATTCCTTTTAGAAGCAAAATTTTAGGCCATGAGTGAGAGGGCTCTTTTCAGAATATCTGTTGATGGTGTGCTATTGTCTAGATATTTACAGGAAAACAATAGCATGCAATTCCCCCTTTTTGATATCTATGGATTCAATTGAAAGTGAAATGAGTGCTTGAATTTTAACTACATAATGCATAGTTCCCAGTGAAAACAGCACTTTAAAATATTCATCTCAGTTGTAAAACTCCATAAAATCACTGTACCTTACTCTAATTTTATTAATTATTTTACTCCAGGAATCATCCCTTTATATTTTCTTCTTTCAGTTATTTTCCTACATTTATGGGTGGGCTTTTTCTTTCTTTCTTTTTTTTTTTTTTTTTTTTTTNTTTTTTTTTTTTTTTTACTGTGGCCTCTAACAGCTTCTCAATCTTTTACCTCTTTACCATCCATGCCCTGCTTCTAGAGATTCCAGGGCCTTGTGGTTTTCTGATCCCAGGTAAGGTTATAAGTAGATCTGGAATGGGTGATCTGATTAAGAACGGACCTTCTGACCTTCCTTTTGTGTACCTCAAGCAGACTTCTTTCCTAAGACATGCATGTTTACTGTTCGTTTTCCCCTGTGATGAATTTACAGATGACTATTCGTGATATATTGTTTAGCATATTGTATGAACCATTTTGTTATTTTAAAAGCCTGGGTTTTAGATCTGAAAATTATCTAAATGAAATTATTGTTTCCATTGTACTAAAATTGGTAATTTCATTAGTTATGTAGCTACTATTTTTTGAGGACATATGCAAGAGAGGAGTCCTAAAATATCAGAGCTCATGGTTTTCCTTGCAACAGGTTTCTCTAGAAGCTGGTTTGAGAGGATTTGTGTCACGGTTTTTCTTAAAAAATCTTAGACAGCTACATTATGCATCTATGTTTCTCAATAAAATACTGTTAGATTTCCACTGTTTACAGAAGAATTATTATTTTTTTCCACTCAGGGCTTATTCAAGAACATGTATGTCTATAATATGAAAAACTGAACAATAGGTTATGAAACAAACTCTTTTTCATATACAAGTATTTTAACACATTCAAGCAGAAAGAGGAAAAGAATGGTATAGTGAAAATGGAAATGGGTTCCAGATCTGTCTTTGCATTTTTTTATCTTACAACTGAAGAATGATAAATCAAAATATTAATTTGTATTGGATACTACATACACAATAGTTTGAAATAAACCACAGTACAAAATCAGATAGTGTTGTTTATTATCTTGTTGAGACTTACGTTCCCATTTTCTACCTGTGTTTTTGATGTGAAATTTAAATTGCTAATCCATTTGGGAAAAAGACTGTTTTTTAATTCAAGACAATTAATTAGCATTTCATTCCATGAAAGTAGAAAAGACAACATGATGTTCAGTATAAATAGAGGGAAGGGTTGACTCCCAGGCTACAGCACAGTTTTACAAACTTTTAAGGATGTGCCTTATTTTTTTTTCACAGAACCTCTTAATATACTGTAGCAATAATCAGCAATAGGCTAGAGGACAGTCAGAACTTTCCAGATGTTGATTCTGTGGTGTTTGTTTCAACTTTTGTACCTCTCCTGCGTGCTGGTCTAATAGCTACCTTAACCAAGTATAGATTTCATTTTCAAAATAAGGGAATGAAGACAAAAAAAGTCCGTGATCCATATAGATTGTGGCTTTGGCAATACACACGTTATCACATATTACCATGTTCTACTTGCAAGCTGTGACACAGAAGGATACCTACAACTGCACATTTTAAAATAAACCCAACAAAACAATCTAAAAAAGTTGCCTGCTCCTTGTCTAATACCGTGTACTGAATCCTTACAATCACATGGCTTCCTTCCATGCCAGCTCCTTTACAGTGACTTAGCTGAGATTAATTTGCAAAGAAAAAGAAGGAAGTCAAGCAATCTAAGTTTAAAAATAAAATAAAGCCCCATATCTCTGCAAAGTCCTTTTTGCTTGAAAAACTCTACAGTTTGGCTCATTTTGTGTAAACCCTGTTAAGGAGCAATCAGGTGTTTGCACCAGAAGGTGCCAGGAATTTGGGGTTTTTTGGTCTAGTTAGAAGGAATCACTGGTTATTCCTTAAAATATCCACCTGTGGATAACTGAAGAGGTTTTTTTTCATAGAGGAAATCTGAAATCATGCTGCAGACAGTAGTCAGGCAATAGAGCTGGAGATAGAGAATGTATGTTCATCCTCTTAATAGGCATTTGGCAAAGTTGCTTGTTTTCTCTTACAGTAATCAAGGTTCCTCACAAAGTTTATGAAAATTACTCATTATTTTTACACAGATGATATCTAATTTTTAACAAATAACCAGTCATTTCTTTGGTTGTTTGACAAAAAAGATAAAAAAAAAAAAAGATAAAAAAATGGCTCCTAACTTGGAAATTCACTCTGAAATGGCTGTAAAATTATAAACAATAGAAAAATAAATAAATATCTAAAAATATTTATATAATAACAATAAGATTCATGGTACAATTTGCATAATTTGTGGGCTTAGCTAATGAAGTAATGCACAGAACTATGTCTGACTCATAAAGGAGAAAGAGACTGTAAAGAGCCTTTTATTTGAGGTAGCTCGGAAAACGCAATTTAAATTACAGTCCACAGATGTTCAAAAAATTTACAGGTAATTTTACCATTTCATTTTGCGATCTCTGTGATCCTGCAGATCAAAAACAAATTAAAACAAGAATGCATTAAAAGCAGTGCTCTTGATAACACCACCAAGAGAAGGATTGCAAACTGTGACAGCCCATTTTCTCATAGGCAGTTTCTACCCCCTAACAAAACAAAAGCTGAAATTGTATTCTTCATTTTGTTGATATGAAGCGAAGGTAAGTATTGTGGATCAGAATTGTACAGCTACAGTACAGGGATATGGGAATCACTTTGGTGCCAGTTTCTTTAAAAAAAAAATAATTAAAGATACTTAAACCACGTTTCCAATCACAAATGTATTTGGTCACATCAAAAGAGTTAAGGACAGTCCAACACCACAAAGTATAAACTCTATTTTAAAATTTAAAGCAACATGGCAGATAAATCCTGTCAAATATAAATTAATAGTTGCTTCTTTGTGACTATCCAATTTGTGTTTTTAAGGGCCTGTGGATGTTAATATTCAGGCAAAGTGTAACCCCTGTTTATCAAATCCCTGTAAAAATGATGGAACTTGCAACAATGATCCGGTTGACTTCTATAGATGTACATGCCCATATGGTTTCAAGGTAAGTATTGAATGAAGAGGAAAAAGCTCATTGAAATTTAAGCTTCTCCTTAACAACCTTTATGTTTTCCTTGGCTCTCTTCCGCTAGTGTTTGTATTTTCTTCTTACATTATAATTATTCTTCCCTGCATAGGGTCAAGACTGTGATATTCCCATTCACGCTTGCATTAGTAACCCCTGCAACCATGGTGGAACTTGTCATTTGAAAGAAGGAGAAAAAGATGGTTTCTGGTAGGTTTTTTAATTGCTAAATGAGCATGGAAAACTACTGCATTTTATATGCTGAAATAATTCTGGTGTTAATCTTTGGGTTCTTTGTGTTTGATGGTAAGTGCACCACAAGGCAGATTTTCAGTGCTCCTGAAGTTTTCAGAACATGTTGCCATCCTTGGAAAGCTTCTAAAGCTTTGAATCTATTAAAAACAATAACAAATGATTGTGATTAGTTGAGCCATATCAGGTCAAGACAGCATAGTATTGACTCCATTATGTTAATTAATAGCTAGCTAGATCCCTGCTGAAAAAAATCTCACAATTCATCTGTTGTTGTATGTATTACTTCAACAGACAGCATGTAAATGATAAAATGTAAATCCCAGTGAAACAGAAAATTAATGATTCATTTGAAAATCACTATGCCAGCAGATAAACATGCTGTGAGCATTTTTAATCTTGAGTTATTTAATCACACAGTACAATTACTCCAGATGTACTTCATGAATTATGAACTAAAGTTCTTCAGCATTCTTATGTGAAATTATTAGTCATTTAATAATCTACACCTCAAGCTTGTTAGAAATGACACTTTAAAAGATACAATTCATCATCCTGCAATTCATTATGACATTATTCTTATTTTTAATCCAAATTCTGCCCAAAGATTGAACAGTTTTCTATTAAAAAATAAGTGTATACATCTTAATACTATGCCTCAAGGATTTATATTGACATAGCATGCCTCAGAATTTGACGTTGTTAATTTATTTGTTTAAACACTACATGTTTTGAAAATCAAAGCAATCTCATAATGAAAGCTGCAGAAATTGTTGATAGTGCAAATTACATGAAAATGTATGTGTAGTCATGTGTGAGTGACTTTTACATTTACTATCTATTTTGATGTATTTGTTTTGCATAAACACACAAGCAAAAAATAAATTACTGCTTCGAAGAGTTTATAAAAGCTTTGGGTTTTTATATGAATGCATGTATTGTGCATGGAACATTAAAGACAGCTTTATATTGGTGCATTTAATGAACAATAGTGCAATACTACAATTACATACTAATCCCAGATTTCACAGTCTTTTCCATGTGTTTTACTTTAAAATCCAAGAGGATCACTTTTTATAAGAAATACAATGTTACAAAGTAAAGGTAACATGCTTTTCAAAGGGAATGTTTAGGTACAACTTTAGAAGCCTTCTTTCTGTAATTTAAAATATGGAAAATGTTTTGGTAACATTTATTATATGGGTTTTTACATTATATCAACCATGTTATGTTATGGAATAGTGATTATGAATTATTGTGCCTTTTAATTACAGTACTCCTCATCTGGACTCCCCAGCTCAAATATGGATGTGGTTATTCTGTTTTCTCCATTACAGGTGCACTTGTGCAGATGGATTTGAAGGCGAAAACTGTGAAGTAAATGTTGATGACTGTGAAGACAATGACTGTGAAAATAATTCTACTTGTGTGGATGGAATTAATAACTATACTTGCCTTTGTCCACCAGAATATACAGGTAGGAGTATAAGAAAGCACAGGTAATTCAAGAATTCCTAGCAGAACAGTAATATTTTCCACTTTGCAGGTGACTTATTAATTATTCTACAACTGACTTAAAGACAGGTTTCCCTCCATATTTTTCTCCTGTATGGTTTGTAGTCAAAAGTAGACTTAATGACTTAAACTCATTAATTCCTTTGTTAGTTTTGAAATCACAGCATTTTTATATTAAAAGGTCATTCAAAATGTGCCCCTCCCTACTGTTTGACTAGACACCCCAGTGAAGGACCTCTGTAGCTGTAGAAAGCTGAGAAATATTCTGCTTTTATCCTATAAACCTCATCTTATTAACAGGATAGAAAAGGATTTGCCTGTGCCAGTGGGGCACCCCTGGATGGTCTCCTGCCCCCTGTTAGAAATAATAATACAGACTGTGATGCTTCCTGCATGGAAAACAAAGACAAGTGTCTAATTATTTCTTTCTATCAGTCAGCAGATAAGCGAAAGCATTCCCTTCCCTTTGAGACAGAGGATCTCTTGCTTGCTGTAACTGTCTCTGTGGGAATGGATGACAGTTAGAGGAGCAGCACAGAGGGAGTAGGATCTCTTGTTTGCATTGATCTGTTTTGTAGTTTTCTAACTAGACAGATCTGTTTTTCTCTCAGCTAGCTGACTTCTAGGAAAACAGATCTTAAATTCACAAAACAATAAAAAAGAATTGTTAGATCCACCATAACTTGGGAATTAACTCTAAACAGTGACCCTATATTTTTGCTTTAATCAATCAGTCAAATTTTAGCTCTGGAAAACTGTGAGGAGAGGTGAACTCCTGAATTAGTTTAATTTATTGAAAACACAGCTGTTTTCTCACACAGAGTATTTCCTTCATTAGTTCTACAGTCTATTGGATTGCTCCAGTGTTTTAGGGTATTCAAATTTAAAGTCAGTATTTAAATCTTAGGAATGCACAGTGAGTGAATATGATAGAACTCAGATATAACAAACACAACTTCATAACCTATTATGTCTATAATGTTTGGTAGAATTGACAATTCAAGCCTTGGAAAGAAATACAGGTAACAGCATCAGTAAGTAGAGACAAGTGTTTGCTGTTTCTCCTACAGCTAATATTTCAGGTGTATGTGAGTCAAGCTTCAGCTCCCCTGGGATCACTTGCTATCTCCTTTAAAAATGGGGTCAGACATTCTGTTGTGTAGTCCAGAAGAAAGCAGAGCAGTCACATCAGTCCAGTATTCCTGTTCAGTGGCTTCATGCTAAGAGGCTTCATATACCTACAGATAGAAGATTGTTCCTTTGCAAGTGCATTCCTCCTCTGCAGCTTTGCAGGTGTGACCTGTATCATTCATGTCTTCATTTTCAACCTTGCTCTGGGTGCCCTTACCTGCCAGAGTCAGCAGCTTCCTGGATTCATAGGATGCCATGTGAAGACTGTTTTTTATTAAATATTTATGGAGTGGATACAAAGGATTGTTTACAGGTGCTAACCTAAAACTTTGATTAAGTGTGCCTGTTGCATTTTTTGAGTATTGCAAATGAAATATAAATTTTAAATTTACGGTTGAAACAAAAATTCAAGCATTTCTCTATACATCTCTATGGTTAGAGCAAAAAGGACAGAATAAACATTGATAACACTTTTGATGTTTGTATTGCAGTTGTGCTTGTTTAGTCAAAATGTATTTCTAAATTGATTTCACAATGGTGCCTAATTTTACCAGAATAATACTGTGAGTTTACATGGCAAGTGCTTTTGTTTGCTAGCTGTAATTCTTTAAGAAAAAGAGATTTGCTTTTACAGATATAATGCCTACTCATAATCACTACTGAAGTCAGTAGGAAACGTGAGTAGGTGAGAATCTTCTCACAAGCTCTAAAATAAATCAAAATAATCTACTTGCAATCATTAAGTTTAGTCTTTCTGTTTGTTAAAAAGTGTTAGGAATTTATACCATCTCTTCAGATGTTTTTCAACACTATACCAAAATAAAAAAGACGTGTTATTTTTTTTTAAAATACATCACTAGAGCCTCAACAGATTTTATAGATAATTTGTACAAATTGTAGCAAAAGTTCAAATTTTCCATTGCATAGAATACAGTACAGAATTATACAATATACTGTCTATCTTACAAAGCATCTGAGAATAGGACACAATGTGTGAGATCCTAAGTGATTTTTAGATTAGTTGTAAGGAGAAAATGTCAAACATTGAACTAGTCAAGGGGTCCTCACGTCTGTCATCCTTCATCTTGCATAATAAATAACCTTCAGTATTAAAAATTAGACTGACAGTAATCTGGACACATCAGGATCTAGAAAGGGTGGTGTTCAGAATACAAAGTAATTGTACAGTTGCCTCGAGTGTGTATGAGGTACCAAATTATTTATAGTACATTTTCTTTTTCTGGCTTGTAGCCTGAGTTGAAAGATAAATAACAGAATCTCTGTCAAGTATGTAGAATGATTTTCATGAGGACCTTTGTAAACATTTGGATTTTGGTATCTAACAGGTTAAAATAAGGTATGCATATTTTTAATGCATTTTTTTAATGAAAGGTATTTTTCCATAAATTAGTTGATGAACTAGCTGGGCCAAAGTAGGTTAACAATGAGGAAAACAGACCATATATTCAGTATATAAAAAGATTTTTAAATTCAGAGGTACAGCTCAGGGACTTTCTCAGCTAGAGATAAGTAAGTTGCTGAAGACTGGCACAGTATACATACCTTGAAAATACCACTGTGGACTTGTCCTGCTCTCTTTTAATTCTGTTGACAATACTTTGAATTGTCTGTGTTCAAGATGTCAAAGCATATATGGACTCAATATGGAAGTGCACCAGCCCAGAATATTTTTCTGGGTGAATGGTTATCTGCAAATATGCTTTACATTTCAGTAGCACAGTATAAGGAAGAAGTCAGCTGAAACCTGCTGGTATGAAATGTAAATCATTCTTATATAAAGTTTTATTTTCATGTGGAGGGCTTGCTAGAAACTCAAATGATCTGTAAAGAATGTTGCAGTGTAAAATCGACCAGTTTCTTTTTGACTTTTCTAACAATCCCTTGAAAATCAACACTTCTCAACTATTCCATGTTAATTTAAAAACAAGCAATTAAAAAAGCTTCTGTTGTTGCTTGCGGATCAGGAACCCATTTTTCCATGCCTCAGTTAAGTTTTACAGCTGCCACCACAGTTATAGGTGGAAAAACAAAGAAAGGTATTTGCACTGTGCTATGAGCTTTCTTAAGATTGCAGACTGTAACTGTGAACAACAGTAAGCAAATGGACTCTGATGTCTAATCAAACCTTGAGAAAAAAAACCCCAAACTTTTAAAATACCTCACTATGTCCTGCACTCTTTAATCTCGCTATTCTCTTAACGTTACCATCTCCTTTATTTTAACCTCAGTCTATAAACTTCAGGTCATTTTATGTGCATTCTATAGATTACAGATGATCATTTCTCTTGCTCATTGTCATCAGTCATTAGATCACAGATCTAACTGATCAAGAAGTAAAATCTTTCTTATGCCACTGGTGGCATGTACTTCTTACCTTTCTGTTTGTTTTGCTCTGCTGTAGGTGAGACTTTGAAGCTTGCTTCATTTGCTATATCAACCTCTCTGCTGCTATAGTTGTGCATTAGCTTAATGTGCTATGCTGTTGTATTACAATGTAAAAAGTCTCTTGTCTCTTCTGTCTTTGTCACTGCAAGCTGCTAATCTGAATGAAGTGGAAAAAGGTCAGTTGTCTTTTAAGCCTATTTTCACTTACTTTGGTTTCTCACTTTCCTTTCCTTAAAGGTGCATGGATTTCAGTTCTTACCAATTATCAAATAAGTTGTATATAGATATAATTTAGAAAGCTCACTGCAAATCCTCAAATAAGGCACTTGGCTCTTGCTGTGAATACATGTCAAAAGAACGTTGTTTAAGATGCAGATTGCTGTGCAGGACTACTTTAATACTAGATTCATTTTCTTTTTTTCAGATGTATTAAAAATTTTTGCAGGCACTGATAGGACTAACAAAAAAGTTTACATTGTGATCTTCTGAAATCTTTATTCCCCTCTCCTTTAAGACACCCCTTGGTTCCATTCTAATGTATTCTTTGTTTTATAGTTGGTGCTTTGCTTTAGTTTTTTCATTAGAATTTCATACTAGAAAATATGTTGGATATACAATGGCAATCTTCTTGCTCATCATTTCTGTGGCCTTCTTTTGTTGTAAATATCTAAAGAAATTGAAATAACCATATTAATCTGAGGGTGTGATAGAAGAAAGGTCATACTGGAGAGATTTATCCCACTAAATTTGGGTGTTTCTGGGGGTTTTAATTTTTTTTAGTTTCTCCCTAGCACCTCTCACATTAACAGAGATCACAGAATCACAGAATATGCTGAGTTGGAAGGGACCCACAAAGATAATCGAGCCCAGCTCATAGCCCTGCACAGGACCATCCCCAAGACTCACACCATGTGCCTCAGAGTATCATCCAAATGCTTCTTGAACTCTGTCAGGGTTGGTGCTGTGACCATTTCCCTGGGGAGCCTGTTCCAGCACCCAACCATCCTCTGGGTGAAGAACCTTTTTCTAATATCCAACCTAAACCTTCCCTGACACAATTTCACCCCATTCCCTTGGCCATTTTCTGTGCAGTCTGATCATCTAAGCAATCTGAGAGCTAACATAATCAATGATATCATGTTTATAAAGCTGCATATTTAATTTTAAAAGCAAGTGAATAATTTGTATTTTGCCATCAATTTAATTTTATAAATATATTTGTCAGTCTGTAAAACAATAGAATATTTCACTAGTAATAAAAATATATTCATTATCCATGAGGTAGCTTGTTGAGCATGGCTGCAATTATACTGTCTATGTTGATTAATTTAGATATCTGATGAATAGTTCTTACAACTTAGAGCCTAAATTTTCTCAGTAACTGCTGCAGAGTACAAGCCATTTCTGAAAGTGATTCCAACCACGAGTTTTCTATGCTTAAAACTGTATTCCATTTAGACATGTTGCCGTATTGGCAATTTATTATTATCTGAACAGCAAAAATAGCCTCCTATTTTTCTTGTGTATTACACAAGTGTGAATTATAACATAGTAAAGTTACTGGTTATAGAAAGAACAAAATCCTCACAAACAAATTATCAAACACCCAGGGAGTGTGAGCTAAGTTCAGCTCCAAAATTAAGCAGCTGTACATGTGATATATATTTGTATAAGCTTGCCAGCTGAACATGAAAATTATTGATGGTCTGTAGGGTACTTGGTGGATCAGTCAGTTTTATCATGCCAGAAATCTTTGGAGTTGTGACAGTAATAGGGAAAAAAAAAAAAAAGATAATTTAAAGCAATTATCTCAGTTTAGGCAAGCCTTAGACACAGCCTTCTTGCCACTGCAGTAAAGGAGTTGCATTCCTACTCTCAATTCACTTGGTAATCAAATAAGTACCTTCCTAAAATTTAAGCTTGCAAGTAATCAAAATCAAATCATGTCATATCAAACTTGGTAAAAAGTTTAATTATTTCATCAAATTAGGATCATAATCCTCATTCTTGTAAGAAATACACATTATACCTTCTTAGCATATAGAGATACCTTTGTTTTTATCACTTTTCAACACTTGTAAAATTTTCTGTTTCAACTACCTTAAAATACTTCAAATGACTATTCTATATAAAAAGCTCAAGTATTAAAGTAATTTACTGCCTTTTATTAAAGAGGAAATATACACGATATCCTTGGCAACCTGAGCTACCTGCTACTAGTTTGATCATTGCTTATTCTAGTCTGTGATCCGTCCTTGTTTACTTAATTGTTTTAAAGCTTAGCCACCTAAAAGTTGCTATTTCTTTGTTGTCACTAAACAGGATATGTAAAACAACTAGAAATGTTAAACTAAATAAAGCTCGTTTTACACTGAGATCCACAAGAATGAGGGATAGCTGAAAAGACTTATGTGATGGTGAAAGAAAGGAACAGTCCAGCAATTTGACTGTAAAACTAAATTTAAAAAAATGTTCAGATTTATGCCTATAAACTACGTTCTACTGTGACTATAAACTTTTATTAATTTTCAACAACTTTGTCCCCCATATAGTAGATATTTTTGTCTTTTCTGAGTTATGAGCTCAAGACCTTAAATAATTTATATAGTATAGTGTGCATCAAACTTTAGACTTCATAAAAATGCAGAAATTTTCTGTATATAGTTAGTTAAATGGCACTGATATTTTCCAACCACTTCTGTGCTCTCTTGGCTATTTGAGTCAGAAGTAATCAGGGGCCTCCAGTTAAAGAGTCAGACAGTAATACCTGACTGATAAAACATAAAACCCTATAGAAGTTTACTCACAACTAAGCTCAGAAGCTGGAATGGATCTATAAATACACATAAAATCCTTCTATTCTAGAAATTTTGTGCGAGTCTGTGAAAGATATTTGTTGTTTTGATTTTGGAACAACGAATAAGTCTTCTACCAAAAAAACATTATTTTTGATAATAAAATCTGACCACTGTTGCTTTTGCCTTCTGTTTCTAGTTTTTGTTCTAATATCACACTCAGCTTTGCTAATAATTTGAGGGTGTTTTTAAACTTGTTTCTTCATAAGCTCTCCTGTAATGAGCAATATGCTATTATACTGAGAAACCTATATCCATTTTTGTTAGAGCTCTCCTCTTCATTTAGAAATATAGTGACTGATATTTCTTTATTTGACTGTATTTTAAATTTATTGCCCAATTATTCAAAATAATAATGTAAATCTTTTTTCACGTAATTTCCTTGTTACTCGTTATTTGTTGTACTACGTGTCTATATAATAGAAAGTCCAAAGTTAAAAGTCTGTTCAGCCTTGAGAAAAGGCGGCTTGGGGACACTTCATTAACCTGTTCCAGTAATGAAAAGGGTGGCTACACGGAAGGTGGAGACTCCCATTTTGACAAGGAGTCACATGGAAAAGGAGAAGGGTTCCTCCTGGGAAGATTCCAATTAGACTCAAAAGGGAAATTTTTAAAAACGAGAACATAGCCATGGGAATAATCTCACCAGGGAAGTGGTGGATCCTCCAAAATTAGATACCTTTAAGATTCAGCTGGACAGAGTGCTGGGCCATCTTGTCTGGACTGTGCTTTTGCCAAGAGATGATCCTTGAGGTCCCTTTCAACCTGGTATTCTATGATGAAGGTGTTTTTTTGTGATTTATAATCTTGTCAGTTCATAAGAGTGAATTAACACACACAGAGGAAACACAAACTGACCTGTGAATCTAGCAAACATACCTTTGGTTAGTTAATCAAGGACTACACACAATTCATCATCAGTATTGAATACTGTCATCTGGCTGTAAGTCTGCATCATACTCTATATCTAGCTGCAAAACCTCAGTAAATATTTGTCTTGAGCTTGGAAGGTTGTGTTAATTTGGACTGTGCCGACCACACAGGGTTCCACTGGTTTCAATGCTATTCCATAACCAGACTCCAGACTCTCTAGATTAATTAAGCAAGATGTCTTATGAAAAGAGTTATTGCTGGTTCTAATTAAACTTTGGAAGCTAGTCACAGAATTTTTGACACTTTATCCGCTGCTTATTTTTAAACAAACTAGTCTGTTGCTTATTTTCCTACACACAGAAATGTTCCCCTCTTTCAAAACTTTAATTACTTATCCAAGCTCTTACAGAAGCTCAGTTACAATATTATTAGATGAATAAAAGAATGTCCTCACACATTGGTGTCAAGCTTCCTTGAATTGAGGCATTTGTTTCACAATCTTTTTTTATTATTTTGAAGTATGCACTTTAAACATTGTATTATGTTTCCCAGATCAGGGAACTCTCTAAGATTTCCTTCTAGTAAACACAAGAAGCCTAATCTGGTATTTCCTTCAATGAGTGTTTCACTTTCATAGTTAACCTTTTATTTCAACAAAATTAATTTCTCCCTTTCACCTTGTCTCAGTTAAATTCTGAATAACACATTGGTTATTTGATTCACTGAAGGAGATGTTTCTTTACCAGGAAACTATATTCTTCAGTGGTTCAGATTCCATGTCATGTAGTTTCCTTACCTTTTCTATTGACTTTTTCAGAAAGAGTTTTATTTCGGTCATGGGAATGGTCCATTCAGAATACAGATCCATTAGCAACTATTAATGTTACCGGTTATTAATATTATCTATTAGTAGTACAAGACCTTGCTCTTTAGTTATTTTGGTTTGTTCTTTGGGTATTTATATCTTTATTCAGAAATGGTGTATCTGATATGCATGTTTGGATTCCATCCTGAATTTCTCAGGTTTTTTTACTGATCCAGTGTGCAAGTCTCTCATGAATGCTACTCTTTGTTTTTATAATTAAAGTTTGTACTTTCGGTAAAGTTAACTTTTATGTTCATAGAGGTTTTTACATGATTCTTTTGCTACATGGCCATGACATTTACCATGTCCTTTTCCTTGGTTCCTGTTTCCTGTTTGCTAACAGACTATTTAACTGAATCTCCAGTGATATGATTCTGACTTATTTCACAGTGCATACAATTTGAAAATGCAAGGGGAAAGTTTCCTTCTTTCTCTACTGTCACATCACAAAAGGCCCTGCTTTTGTGTGCTTTTCTACAGAGTACTCAGATCAAAGTCTGACCATAATCCCCAAAATACCCAGTGATGTTTGCAAGCTGTTTGGCTGCACTGTGACTGGTAATATAACATTGACTGTAGGATTTGAAGTGGACATTTTTCAAAACTGTAAATCTGTTTGAAACTTAAACATCCAATCATTATGTAGGATTCACAGCTATGAGTGGGAATTTAAGACTTTTCAAGTGCCCCTGGGCACCCCACATCAGGTGATTCAGCTTTCAGTGTAGTTCTGAATATATTAGGACCATCAGCCTATGAATACTAGAATGCAGTGTACTCCACTTAAGAAATCCTGTATTTTGTAAGTATGTGGGGGAGGATTTACAAAAATTAACAGGCTTAGACACTACCCAATAAAGCTGTTTGCCACGTAAGGAATTTCCAAAATCTGTGCAGTGATAATCTAAGCCAAGGCCCAATTTCTATCCTGAAATGAGTTCAATAAAATTGACAGCAATGGTGAGAATGCTTGCTCCTATTATGCCAGTCCTAAATTGCCTTTTTTGTAGGTATTTTGGTTTGGTTTTGGTTTGGTTTTTTTTCACTGAATTTTTACTGTGAATGTATAAGAGATGGCAAACCTCCAGTCCTGCCTGGAAGACAGGCTCAGTGTGTCACTTTCTGAAATTCTCTGATGTGCTGTTAGAACTAATAATCTTGGGAATATTTATAAGTGTATTTGTTCAAGTTTTTTAAGTACTGTACAGCCATATTTTTATTATTTGTAATTGGGATGTAATATATTTTTCAGTTCTTCATGTAATGTAATATAAAATATATGCCATAATAAGATATTTGTGTAGGTGCATGTATGTGTGTATATAAATACACATATATTTAAGCACATATATAACATTTCTAAGCCATAGGAATGTGCACAAACTAGGTTAAAATAACAGTCATTTTTTGCTTATTCTACTCCCATGATCCTTAAAATGTGAATTTTCTGTTCCCATATTTATGTCTCACTCTTAAACACTGCTGGCCTTTAAACAGATTTCAGCTATTACAAGGTCTGCAAATTGACTAAATGCTAGGTGAAGAATTACTACTTCTTATATATGTATCTATTTGGAGAAAACTGTTTGAAAAGATAAATGGATCTGGGTTTCGTTTGATATACTGTGGGATGCAAAGAATCCCTGGTATTTCAGGATTCTTTGTGCACTGACCTAGTCATAACAGTTGCACATTTCCAGACTAATAATTCTATTGAGAGCCTGAAGAGGCTTTGAGGATAGAATTATAATCCTTTCTATTAGTCATCCTCAGTGTCCTGCATTTGATCTCCATTCAGTTTTCTACATGTATTGACTAAGTCTCATTGTTACTGACAGTTTTCCTGAGGCTGTTAAGTGGCCTGTGCTTGAAGGCCATTTCCTTGTGTTAACTCAAAGCTTTATTTGGTTTGTAGGGAAAATGCACTGTTTGCAAATTGGGAATGTGCTATTAATTTATTTTATTTTATTTTTAAATCTTTGTGTAGAACCAGTCTGGATCTTTTTGATGGCTGCAGAGTACTTGTCTAGCTTCTTTTTTTGGCTTGCCCTCCTATTTTTGAAGATGTAGAGGTCCCACATCTTATCACATTTAGCATATATGTTTCAAATGTGGGTTTTCTCAGCATAACCATCTTTGCTCCTGGTACAGTTTTGCTTTTTCTCTATCCTTGCTTTAATATAGACTGTTCCTTAACTCTTTTTAAGTTTTTATTTATTTGTCCGCTACACTGCAAGCCACTACTGCTCTGCTAAGTAAAACTGAGGGATACCAAATGATGTGCCTCTTTGAAGGAAAGTTCAGTTTGAGCAGTGAGTCTCTACTCATCCACTGCTTTCTTCTGCTCTTTTCTTTCTCATTATGATGTACAGTTCTATTTCTCTTTGATAGCTAGCTCATGTTTTATTACTGGACATGGAACAACCCTACTCTTTACATAGTTTTAGAGTCTGGTGGACCTGTCAGTCCTTGAATTCAGCAGGCACAGGGTTTATACCTGTTGATTATGCATACATTCTTCAGATGGATGCTGGAATAAGTATATCTATCTTACAAACCAGTGATAAACTTTGTGAGTGCACTGTCCATCCTAGCATCTGATTAGTTAGTCAGGGAACAAGACATTGTTGATCTATTTACAGATGTGAAAGTGTTTCCATATCATAAAGTTGCAAATGAAATAATTTTTAACCGTATTAAAGTGTTCTGTAGATTATACAGCCCATGTTGGAAGTTAGAGCCACTGCTTGTATCAGCAGGAAAGGGTAGATATTTGACATATATATTTTTTTCTTTTCTTTTCACAGAACAGAGTATAGATAATTATGGTACATTAACAAATGCAAAAAATGGAGAGTCATATTTAAGGAAAAGTAGAAAACAAGTTTTCATTTTGGGATAATTCGAATTGTATTGACATGCAGTGATATTAACAGGTTTTTTTTCAGGTAATAGATTACTTATAGTGATAGTGCAAATCTGGGTATTTCTGTGTGTAATGTGCTTAGAAATAAGAGAAAACATCAATGGCATCTTTTTTCTAGTGAGAAGACTTCAGTCACTAGTGTTCTGCTATACAGCAGAGCTAGATAAATAATGTAAATGAAAAAATATTTTTTTTTACAGAATTACCATTTGTATTCCTGGATAAATCACTGATATTGAAATTGATATTGTTTTATAAATGAGGCATTAGATATGTTATTATTTATTGTTATATCTGTATTACTATTTGTTTATTAGTATTTAGTATAAAGGTATTTATTACTATATCAAGAAGTATGCATATTTCAGTGTTAACAAAAGAGGTTGTAGCCATTTCTTTTAAAATAGAAACTATTTTCAGGTCACTGTGATGTTTTCACTGAATTGACAACATACGTTATATTTCAGGTGAACTCTGTGAGGAGAAACTAGATTTCTGTGCTCAAAACCTGAATCCTTGCCAACATGATTCAAAGTGTATCTTGACACCCAAAGGATACAAGTAAGTCTGAAATATTGATCTCAACTGAATTGAAATTTATATTTTTCTATCCTGCTTGGCTTCCTTTCCTCCTGTTTTAGTGGAAGCAAGTTCTACTCTCAAAGCGCTAATTTTGGTTATTATTAAGCATTATGGCAGAACAGGCCACTCTTTTCATGTAGAATACATTATCATCTGAAGTATGTTTTACTGAATTTTACTGATCCTTAGCAGTTCTAAATCCAACTGGATTTTAAATAGGATAGTCTATATGACAGTCTATACAAAACCCTTTTAGGAGCATGGGCAGTAGGAAAATAATTGCATTTAATTGAAGTGGAATAAGTATATGCTTTTAGAAAAGTAATTGTGAAAGAGATTATTAGGAAGGCACATTGGAATGTATAAGCTAATGAAGTCCATCCCCAGGAAAACTAATCTCTAATTACACATATCCTTATCACAATTAATTAGTATGCACAATTTAAAGTTGTTTCAATAGGCTTTAGCGTAATAAATACAGGAAACCTGCAGCTTTCAATTGTTCTCACGAATACCTGTTTTATGCATAGCATGCTTTTGTGCTAAAATCAGATTATCTGTTACCATTCCTACTATTTATGAAATGACATTTTATTTAAAATTTGCAAAAATATAAAATATATTAAATATTCAATTGAATATGAAATTACTTTGATAGTTTTCAGCTGGAAAATAAAAAACTTGTTGGATGTCTGTTGTGCATTATGTTTATTTTCTTCATGTCACTTCAATAAACCTAGTTAAGGATCTAATACTTTACTGCCTAGTTCATTAATCTTTCTTTTTACTTTCTGAAATTTTATATCAGAAAATAGCACATGCAGTAAACTTCAAGAATGTATCTCAGCCAGCTTTTTAATAGCATCCTTTATATTCTTTTTTCACTTTTCTTATTCATATGTATTGTTGAATGAAAAATGAGACATATTTGATTGAAGTACTAAACTTAAATTTACACAACTATTTGAAATCACTCTTGCCAGGTTAGAGCAAATTTTAGATACTAAAAGAAACAAGACCAAGGAGGGAATCACAAGATCTAATTAAATCAATTAAAGACATCTTAATTTTAAAAGAAAAAATAATGTGGATGCATGGATTTGTAATCTTTTCCATTCAATTTTTCACAGAGTTCTGGGCATTCATTCAGTCTGCTATATGAGAACTCCTTGAAGAAATGCCACGAGCATTAACAANAACAAACAAAAAACCAGCAACAAATAAAAGACCATACTTACTGTCTTGAGAATATGCTGTTTCTAGTTCAGTGGGGCTTCAAGGGGGGAGATAATGTGTTCTGAGACTTCTGTTTGTTCACTAACCATGAAACTATTTGTGGCAAATCAGACTTGTGGAATGTCAAGGGAAAAAAAAATTACGCATAACCTCCAAACTGTACAAATGGACCATTGGCCCATTCATAGATTCAGTTTGACAAATAAAATAACCATCAGTACAATGCAAGCCTTGCATTATTTGCCTCAGTTTCACCAACTAAGCATAGTGATTACTTTTAGTGTTTGCAGCCATATACATCATCCTGTAACATTCTGCATTGCTCATAAATTCCAAGAACTGTCAAAATTATTCATGAGGGCTCTCCAGATTTAAACAACAATTCTTCAGTATAAAGACAGATGTGTAAATATGTTTAACCAGCAAACCTCTACTCATTACATATGTAGATTCCCCAAATAATAGAATGATTAAGCTACACAGTCTTTACACACAAAGTCACAGTAATGCATTTTTTCTTGAGTTTTAAAAAATTCAGTAGTTCCTTAACTTTTTCATAAACACACTGTATTGTTAAAAGGCAGTGTGCTATCCCATTTGCTTTCTTGTTTTACAGATGTGATTGCACACCTGGATATGTAGGTGAGCATTGTGATATTGACTTTGATGACTGCCAGGACAACAAATGTAAAAATGGAGCACAGTGTACTGATGCAGTTAATGGATACACATGTATTTGCCCAGAAGGATACAGGTGAGAAAGATATGAAGACAGTACAAACATATGTGTCTTCTGTCAAAGTTGTTTTTTTCTTGGAAATACTGACTTTTTATGTTTTCATTTAGTGGCTTGTTTTGTGAGCTTTCACCACCAATGGTTCTACCTCGCACCAGCCCTTGTGATAATTATGAGTGTCAAAATGGAGCCCAGTGTATCATAAAAGAAAGTGAGCCAATCTGTCAGTGTTTATCAGGCTACCAGGGTGAGAAATGTGAAAAGCTGATTAGTATAAACTTCATCAACAAAGAATCCTATCTGCAAATCCCTTCAGCTAAGATACGCCCCCAGACCAATATTACTCTACAGGTAAGTTTGCTTGTGTTGTAGATTCTCTTTTCTGGAACGGAGAATAGGTGACTTTTCATGATGTGGAAAACTACCCAAAGTTGCCATTGGCTCACTCCACAGTTTGAGCTAAAAATCTACAAGAGTCAATGCAGTAACTCTATACTCATAGTGAAGTAGATGGGCTTATTGATAGGAAGAGAAAGAATTTTGTCAGGTTGCCATTCAAGAAAGTAAGGCAGTAAATTCAGAGATTCACTTAATACTGCATTTTGATTTAATACTTATTTTTTAATTCTTTCTAAATGTTTCTTTCTTTTAACTAGATTGCCACAGATGAAGACAGTGGGATTCTGCTCTACAAAGGCGATAAAGATCATATAGCAGTAGAGCTGTACCGGGGTAGAGTGAGGGTCAGTTATGACACAGGATCATATCCAGCCTCTGCTATTTACAGGTGAATCTGGATGAAAGAAATTTCTAAGTGGAGCAAAATCTGTATTAATTTCCTATGTCAAAGTCACATTTTTTAATAAGATACTATATAAAATAAATATATGCAAATGAATGTATCGTTAGAAGTTCAAAACCTCTTGCCAAAAGACATGATTTGGCTTGGTAAAATAACTTTAATGCCGATATGTCAGAAAGGTAATATATTATTTGATGCATTAAAACTGAGTAAGCATTAGCTTCCAGCAGAGTATTTATACATTTGTATCAAGGTCACATGTGGACTTGGAGTTTTTTCCATGTGTAACTGACAAATAATTTCCTAGTGTACTGGGTAAAATTAAGAACTATACTGCATAAGCAGAAATTAAATGGAGGCCTCTCTGCTCTTCTGTGTTAGACACTTCTATAATGTGGGACTTTTCCATGGCAAGTGAAGAGAAAGCTAAAAATTTGATTCTGAAAAAAGGCACTACCCTTGAAAAGTAATGGGTTTTGCTTCCAAAGTCATTAAGAGACAAAATCCAGAGATGCTTCTGGAGCATAATTTTTCAGGGTTTTTCTAAGTCAAATTTCTCCGGCTCTCTGAAAAATTACCACCTGAATTTATGGGAAGGTATTATATAACTTGACAAGAATTGGCAGACAGACATTGCAAGAGTGAGCAAAAAGACAACAGACATCACTTCTTGGCATTGACTGCCCTCTTGTTGCTAAAAATACTTCAAGAAGTAAAGGGGAGGTGTTAAATCAGTTTTCCATGAATCTTCTTTTTGCTGTATTTGCACCTTTAGAGTTGTAAATTCCTATCTCGTGTATAATTACTTTCTACAGTTTGTAACAGTTGACACTGTTCTGCATTCTATTACGGGCATTTCACTGAAAATAAATGATTTTTAGAAATTATTACACTCATGGCAATACAAAATCAAGTTTATATAGCAGGGAAACAATGCTAAACTTTGTTAGGTAATAACACCAAGGGAACTGTGGTTTTAGTAGATTACTAAAAGCATTCCACAGAAAAAAAAAATCATGCCTGTAAAATACAACATAAAGTTGTTTAGAAAAATCATAGCCGTCTCCAATAAGATCTTAAAGTTGCTTTTATTTTTTGATGTGCTGTTAGTTCATAAAGTCTCCTTATGATTCTGTGAAATGGTTTAACATGTGGAAATAGTACATGTATTTTAATTGTATAAATTTCATATATTAAAAATCGGGTTTGACTTTACAAGAGATTGAAATCTGCAACACAAATTTAAAATTGCATCAAACATTCACTTTTCCCAATGACTACAATTCAAAATAATATTATTTTTCTTTTCTACCCGAGATAGGGCTAAAGAGAAGTTTAGATTGTTTTTTTGAGGTTTTAGTTATTTTTGTTGGGTTTTTTTATAGGTGCATCTGTCTGAGAAGAAGGACCAATAGGAATCAGGGTCATATGTAGTTTCAAGTTATTGTGGCTTCCATTTGTTTAATCTATTGAGAATACTTCTTCCCATTCAAAACATATATTACCTTCTCATAAACTTAATGCCTTCTCCAGTATTACTGGAATATAATAAATACTGGTAATTCACACTTGTCCATTTTAGTTTCCTAGAGAAAAACTGGAAAACATTACTCACACAGGTAAATTAAACACCATAAAAATGAAAGGGATTAGTAACAACCAATTAACAAACAGTCCCAATTCGGTTAGTGTTACAGAACAATTACAAGCATCCCCCCTACATAGTTGATCATCTCTTCTGAATTATGTGACAAATGAAGAATGCAGGTGCAGTGAAGGAATGGACAGGAAGTGTAGTGAGGTGTCACAGTATGACACAGTTGTTTAGTGAAGCAGATACACACTTAAAGTATTATTATTGTTGTTGCTATTATTGTTGTTATTGTTATTAACCTCCATTTCATTTTGAATAAGTGTGATAGTGAGTTTCTGAGATGTTTGAAAACTTTCATGTTATGGTCCAGCTGTAACGAAGCCTTCTGCCCTGGAGGAAAGGCTGAGGGGATACCTTCTCTCTCTTTACAACTCACTGAAAGGAGGTTGGATCCAGATGTGGGTCAGTCTCTTCTCCCAAGTAACAGGCAACAGAACAAGAGGAAATGGCCTCACATTGCACCAGGAGAGGTTTAGACTGGGTATTAGGAAAAATTTCTTTGCAGAAAGGGTTGTCTAGCATTGAACAGGCTGCCCAGGGAAGTGATGGAGTTACCATCCCTGGAGGTATTTAAAGAAGCGTAGATGTGGTGCTTAGGCACCATGGTTTGGTGGTGGACCTAGCAGTGCTGGTTTAGTGGTTGAAAACATGGTGATCTCAGAGGTCTTTCCAACCTAAACAATTCTATGTTTTTGTGATCCTATGTTAAAAGATACATGTACATTTCCACATTTGTATATATATTTGTGCATCTAGTGATCACTGTACAGATTACATTTTATTTCACTTCTATTTCAGGTTCATTTGTTGTAGCACAGGTTCTTTTACCGTTTCTAGTTCTTACCATTTTACCTTCCTAGGATCTTTCCTGATATTTCCTGCCCTTTTTAAGGTCTTTATCTTCTTTTCATCCGTTCATTGCATATTGTCTTCTGTACCTTTGTAACCTGTTGAAGCTGTTTCCTGGAATGCTTCAGTCCTTCCTTCAGTCTCTCCCTTTGGTTTCTTTCCTCCCTTCTTTCCCTTTATTTTTTTAAGCCAAATAGATTTGATCATCTGCTCAAAAAATGGCGCACAGACAAAATCTATATTAACCTGTTTATTTGCTTTCCCTCTTCTCTATTTTGTTGTTCTCAGCCTCCTGCTTGATTCAATTTCCAATACTGTTTTCCTCACGACCCATTACCATCCATTACTGATGCTTACTCTATTTCTTGTGCAGTCCTACCTCTTCCTCTTCCTTCTGTCAGCCTAGTTTTTGCTTCTTCTGAATGAAAACCACACAGTTTCTTTCTCTGTCCATGTGAACTTGACACAGCTAAGGTTGGCAGGCCCATAACCAGCAAGTACTACTGCAGTCCAAAAGTGCAGCTGGAGGGAAGGTGCTAAGGGTTTGTGTGCTGAAATACAGCCAGTGTGGACCAAGAATTTGGGGATCTAGCCTTGCAGTTTGTGCAGAAATGCATATTTGCAAGATCTTAACACCTTGCCTCAGTGGATTTTGAGAAAGATGATAAATGGATAGATAGACACAGTGCCAGCCCACTGCCAAATGTCATGCCCTGCAAAGGAGGATTAATAGAACCGTAAGAGATAGGAGCATGTTCCCTTCAGTTTAGAAAAGTGTCAGGTCTGTTTAGAGGAATACAAATAAGTTTCCTGCACCATTCAGTATAGAACATTCTAGAAGAAACAGTGAAGTTTATCAAAATTATAAATAGCTAAAATAATATTGTGAAATAGCATCATGGCTTAACCTTGGTAGGCAACTAAGCGTCACACAGCTATTCACTCACCTCCCCTTCCACCCCCACTGAGACAGGGGAAGAGAAAAAAGTCAGAAAAATCATGGGTTTAGATAAAATACTTAATATTAGGAAGAATATTAACTTCATCCCAGACAGATCCAGTGCAAATAGGTAATGAATTATAAAAGCATATGTATTATGTTTTATCACTGAGACATGAAGGTGACAAAAGAACATTTTAATTCATAATGTTTAGAAGCAATGATGTTTAAGAACAATTAGGTAACAAGACAGATAATCTACAAAGTAAGATGAACAGTTGCTTACACTGAGAAGGACTGAATGGAAATTCAAAAACTGAGAATTTTATCAAGAAATTTAGAGATTTCATTAAGGAAATTAAGATTCTTGTATAGTACAGGGGAAAGAATCAGACAAGCTATATTTCACTGAACGATGAGATGCCTGAAACAGAGGCTAAATCAAAAAAAAAAAAAAAAACAGAAAAAATGCAGCCAAAAGAGAGATTCAAATAGAAGTTTTATAATGTAAATGACAGTCAAGAAAAGGAGTCAAATGGGAGCTGTAAAGCCTACAGAGGTGCTTGCAGTAACAACAGAACAAAGTTACAAAGAGATGATTTAATCTTGATAATTAAGAAGAATCACCAATAACATCCGTCAAGCTGTGTTGAGTGAATGAGAACTGCTTTACCAATAGGAACTGACCACAGAAAGAGCCATCATCCCAAAAGCACTCATCAGTCAATCTGAGAAATGAGATGATGGCACTGCCAAGACCAATAAAGAATATTAATTCATTGGAGATGGTTATTTGGAAAATACCGATCCACTTGTGTTTTGTTCTGTCTGAATGTCCATTTTTAAATGTTAAATGTTACATGTTTTTTCCACAAAGCAAACAAAAAAAAAAAAAAAACCTTTTCATTCTGTAAACTATTTTCATCATATATTTATTGGAAATACGGGAATATTTCTTCCCAAATCATTATTCTTCTATGGAGTACCAGAAGCCTTAACTCAGTTTTTCTTACAGTTTTTCATTAGGATCTATACATTCAGCTCTCATTTCTCTAATGGGAAATGCGCTACAAGTAATGTAAGTACATTGGCAGGAAACATTGCACAGATACGCCTTGTGTTTATTTCCCCTTTAATTTAAACCGCCCATACCTATGAGGGCTCCTCTTTCTGCAGTAATTTTTTACCAGTAAAACAGTTTAAACCAGAAGCTTTTAATAATCGCTCTTATCAGAGAACATTCCCTTTACACATTATGTTTTATACATCCCTGGAATGGCCTCTTACTCTAAAAATGCATTTTCTATGTTGCTCTCGTTCTTTTAAATACTATTCTGTGAAAGGTTGATAAGTTGTAAAATAACATAAGTTTCCTTGAAACAAGAACATTATACTAGGGTTTCTTGCTTCCTGTAATCAAGAAGTCATATGGACTTTGATTTTTTAGCACAATTTTTTTTTTCCTGGATTCATTGAAACGTGTTAAATAATTTAATCATGGCATCTTTATTATTGCTTGAGCACAGCAAACAAACTTCTTAATACCTTGAATAAACCTGGGTGTTTTGGAATGATGAACCCTGACCTTTTCCTTCCCCCCCATAGAAACTGTCAGCCCCCCTCCTGCCAACTCCTGTAAAGTGTTTATTGTGCCAGTGTCTGCTCTGTCACGTGTTTGCATTTTCACATAGAGCTGAGTTTATGTAAAGCATGCATGCTACCATGCAAACCTTTCATCCATATTGAGCAGAGGCTGTTCACATGGAGTAGGTAATGAATGGCTAAGAAGCTATTTAATGTGTCAAAGCTGTAAACAACCACGTGTGCTTCTGATCTGTTCCAGGACAAAGGCAGTTAAGTTAATTAAAACATCACTAAGGACATTTTAGGGTAATTTGCTTGATTTTTGCCTTGAGATTTAGGAAGCTAATCCCTTTCAGCTATACTGCTTTCTCAATAGGAAGAACTGTGTGACTGTTTGGTCCATCTCAGGCTATCATACAAATGGTTCATTTAAATAACTTTTTTCAAAGGCTTAAGCTCACTCAATTGATGGTACCCTGAAACAAATAAAGGCTCTCCTGGGAATGATTATAATGTCTGATCTCTGGACTACAGCTCATTGTCATACCTTCCATGTAGCCTTATATTCTGCTCTTATTTCTCCAGTGGAAAATGGGCTACAGGTTATGCAAGTATAATGATATGTTCAGAACTGTGTAATGATATTCTTCCTTCTCTGATGCACTTAAACTGAGTTCAAGCACAGAGTAGCTAGCCTGCACTTAAACACTGTGTAGATATTGCAGCTGATCAGCATAGGCAGCCATTTCTTGCACCTACTAACAGGAGTAGGCTTGCTCTTATACAGCATAAGCACCAAGTGTGAAATAAACATCTTCTGCTTGACACCCTTCATTCTCCTACTAGTGAGTTCATAGTTTGTTAGTAAGCAGAAGGAAATTGTATATGTAGACAGGAAAAAAAAATTATATTCACTGTACTAGCCAGAAAAATAACTGTGCCAAATAAATACAACAACTTTATTGCTAGTGTCAGTGGAGCTGTCTGGACCAATGATCTGATTTTGTCTGGCAGTACTAAGGTTAGATGCAGTTCCATATTCCATGACATAGTAGATTTGTGTGTCACTGGAGTCAACTCAGGCCTTCACACTTGCAAAACATGTAAACCCAGTACTCTGCAACATGTAGGATACACTAGGATCATAAAATGGTTTAGGTTTGAAGGGACCTTTGACAGACATCTAGTTCTATCTTCTTTGCCACAGACAGGGACAACTTCCACTAGATTAGGTTGCACAAAGCCCTGTCCAGCCTGATCTTGTACATTTCCATATAAGCCTCCTTTGAGTATTGAAAAGCTGCTATAAGGTCTTCCCAGAGCTTTCTTTTCTCCAGGTTGAACAACCCCAACTCTTCCAGCTTGTCTTTGCAGAAAAGGTGTTCCAGCCCTGTGATCATTGTTGCAGAAGAAGGGTATTATAGTAGCTTTTAAACATATGTGCATGTCTTCACTTAAAATGTAGCTTTCAGGAGACTGCACTTCTGGAGAAGTTCTGTTCTGAAACTGTACTAATTCTTAAAGGGGAAGAATGTAAAACACTGTTCTAATCAGACCATCAACTGTTTAATATTAATGTTTGTTTTGCAGTGTGGAAACAATTAATGATGGCAATTTCCACATTGTGGAACTGCTAGCTATGGATCAGATTCTTTCTTTATCTATTGATGGAGGAAGTCCCAAGATAATTACCAATTTGTCCAAGCAGTCCACTCTGAATTTTGATTCTCCGCTGTATGTAGGAGGTAAGAGGATCTTACTGCTTCTTACTAGAGGTGTTGTAGCAAATTTACTATGATAGCATGCTTTAATAAACACATGGTAAGAGACTCATTCATTGACATAACACCTTAAAATGTTTCAATTTTAAGAAATAGTGTGTCCTCAAATCGCACCTGTTACTTTTTCATAATTATGTTTGTTGTTTGCCACTATAAAGTTCTGTAATTTTCAGCTGTAACTTAGCATTTTATTATACTGAAGAAGAGTGCTTAGCATTGTTTAGCTACATGAAGCTTTAGTAATGCCTATTCAGAAAGTGTAGAAAGGTAGTGTCCTCTTTTGCTCATGTTTTACATTTCTATTTCACTGTACAGGTATCTGCAGGAAATGATAAGCAAGGTATAAAGCCATGAAATATAATTTATGTCTGGAGATCTTATTGTTTAAGGCTGATAGGAGTTAGGACACTAGGTAAAAAGGGAACCAACTGGACAGTTGCCTCACAGTATGTAGCAGGGTTTGTTTTTTGTTTATTTTGAGAAGAGTAGTTTGTTTAAGTAAAACTGGTGGAGCTAAAATATTTGAAAATGTTTTGATCATTTGTTTTGATTTACTCTGTAGAACTATGAATTCAAGCACATTGCTTTAATCAGCAGTTCCTATTGGAATCCTGATGGGCCTGTGTAATATAAGTAAAAGTCAGAAAATTCAGCCACCACTTTGTGCCTCCTTACTGACCTTAGTAGCAAGTCTAAGTTCTTAGTGATCAGATATTCAGTATGGTTTTCAAATACTGCTTATCTTCTAGCAATTTTCAGGTTCTGCTTAGTTTACACACTTAGAGTAGTCAGGTAGAGTCTCCTGCTGATCAGCTTTTTTTCTGTAAAAAGAACATCTTTCATTTTGTTTAATTCTCAAGAGCTCTTTTTTGTCTGAGACTAACTTTTTAGACTGAAACATCTTGTCTCCCTGAAAGAAATCATGCTACCAATATTACATTTGTGAGGTGCCTACTTTCTCTGGAAAAGATGCTAGTTATCCTCTTTCTAAATGCACAGAAAAGCTCAGGGTACTTGCTTAGATTTATCTCTAATGAAAAATAAAAACAGCTGCTTTTGATCCCAATCAAATATTGACTATTTCTGCTATAAAACTGCACAACAAATGCATCAGTTACAAGTGATGAGGAGTAACATGACTTTTGTTTGAAAATTCTCATTCTTCATGCAAAACACTTCAGGTTTTTGTCAGATCTTTTCAGATTTTGTCATTCCCTTCTTCCATCTAAAATGGGAAGAATTATAAGACAGAATTCAGTGTTAGTCATCACTTTTCATACCAACAGAAAAAAGAATTAAAATTATCAAATGTATTAGCTGCCTTTAAAATTGCTTCATATCATGAATATTCACAGGAGTATTGCTCTGTGGAAGCACATTGTGTTTTTTCACGTGTTTCGTTTCTATTGTTTACATAATATCTTATGCTGGAAGAAGAGGTGGTCTTAGAGTCTAGTAAGTCACTCTGTGCCTGCTTACCTGTATTGTCAACAATGGTTTTTTAAATGATTGCTGAGGACAGTTGTATGACTTGAAAGCTGAGCTTAGTGCAGAACAATCCCCCTGTCAATTATAAGCACCTTTTGATAAAATAAGGCTACACTGCCAACTATAAACCTTTCTTCTGGGCACATTCTTAACATGGAGGTATTGGTTTGTGACATCTTGTTCCTTCACCTTGCAGATCTGTATCTCCATTAGGAGAATATTACTAATCTGCCTCATCATGATGAAATATCAGAGGAATAAATTTTGGAAATTTAGTGGTTTGATTTCTAAGAGCAGCAGTCTCTTTCATTCTAGTGAGTATTCTTTAGAGAGGTCCTGCATTTCTTCTATTTCAATTCTTCACATTCAGGCTCCAAGCAGACAATTATTTCTGCTGTCATAGAAAACGTTGACCCAAAAAAGAATGAAAACCATTATTAGAAGTGCATTATAACAGAGTAAAGGAAAAAAAAAAACCAAAAAACCCAGTGGGTTGATGGTCAGCTCTTAAGGTTTTCTATTCTTTATCTATGTTATCTAATTTATTTATTTAGTTTTTTTTTAAATTCTTGAGACAGTTAATTTTCACCCTTGTATCTTTATATTAACCATCTTTTTGAAAATCATTATATTTCTTCTTATCCAACTGTATCTAGATTTTTTAGAGAATTTGATCACACATTTCCATCAGTTAAGAACTTAAATTCTCACTAGGATTTTATGCAGTATTTTTATCTTTGCCAAAGTCTTAGTTTGACACCTATATCATCATGTAGCTTACACTTACTCTTGCCACTTTCCTGTTAAAATGGCATTTCTGATAAGCATCACCTCAGTTGGCAGGATAAAATTCAGACTTGACAGCAAGCCCTTGTATGGGGCTTTCATTCTCTTTCATTCCCTCTCATTCCCTCTATTCCTGCTTTGTCCCACTTCTTTTTTGGTTTTGGGCTTTTGGGGTTTTTTTAATGTTAGTCTTGGGTCACAATATTTAGATTGGTTTAGAAGGGGTAATTTAACCTTATTTTTACTGAAACTGAGCTAATCGATTGATACTTTTTTTTTTTTTTTTTACCTTTTCCCAGCTGTATGGTTCTTTTGTGTGGTCAGAATACACACACTGGATATATTTGAATCTTTCTAAAACAAATTTCAGTAAATCATATTGAAAGCCCATGGCTTTTTGTAAGAAGTCTTAAGGGACAATCTGTTTCTTCTCAAAAATTCTTCAAAGGAGTCACAGACCTTACTGATACTTCACATTCTTCTCTCAGAAATTAGAGCATATTTTATGAGTTGAGAGTGGCCCCTTGTTTCATGAATGTCCCTTTTTCTGAGACAGGTAGGGTATCTGCTGCTTCTCATTTGTGCCTGTTCTGTTCTAGCAGCTTCTAGAATGAGATACTCATTTTGACAGTTTTACTGTATGACTGTTATTTAATAGAGATCTTACCATTTACCTCCTTGAGTAGTAATTTACCTACAGTCAGGCGCAGTGACCAAAAGCTTAGAAGGGACTGGGAACTACTCTCTTACCTTGCCAAAAATCTGAAATATTTGTTTGTATTGTGTCTATGGCAGTTCTTTCCTAACTGGTAAAGAACCTTTATAAAAATTATCTAATAAATATTGCTAAGACTTCTGCACACTCTTTGGCCTTCTAAGATTTGGTAACTGGCTAGAAGAAGCAAAAACTGTATATGCTAAAAGCTTGTGTATATGCTTGCATTGTCTTTCCAAATGTCTTCCTTATTAGAGTCTGTAGACAAAACATTCTCTGAATCATGTGTGTTATACTTCCTATTACCTGCTTATGGTTCCCTGAAATCACATCCAAATTTTCTGACAAGTATAACATCTAGTTTAGCACTGTATTGCTTAGTTTTATACACCTTTTATTTTTACTAAAGTTAATTTCAGTGCATCTATTCTGCTATGAGATACTTCAAGCCGTATGCCTAAACATTTGCTGAGTGTTGCTTTCAAGGGAGACAACAGTGGGAAGGGGCCTTGATGACTGCCTTGCCCCTGGTTTGGGACTATGGCAAGTAGATGTGAGGAAATGGAAACTAATGATTGTTTGCAGTCTCAGTCCTTTACTATAATAGTTCCAAGACTATTTTACTGTGGTAGTTTGACCTGGGCTGGATGCCAGGTAACCATCAAAACCACTCTATCAGTCTTCTCCTCGACAGGGGAGAGAAAATAGAATGAAAGCTCATGATTTTTGCTAAGGACGGGGAGAGGTCACTCACTGATTACTGTCACGGGCAAAACAGACTCAACTTGAAGAAATTAATTGAATCTATTACCAATCAAAATCACAGTAGGATAATGACAAGTAAAACAATTCCTAAACACATCCTCCTCCCTCCCCTCCCTCCTTCACGGGCTTAACTTTTCCTAATTATCTACCTCCTTCCCTCAAGCAACACAGGTAGACAGGAAATGAGAGTTATGGTTAATTCATCACATGTTGTTTCTGCTTCCTCCTCGGGGAGAGGAGTCCTTCCCTGGCTCTAGCATGGGGTCCCTCCAGTGGGAGACAGTTCTCCACAGACTTCTCCAATGTGAGTCCTTCCCACAGGCACAAAACTGCTCAAACTGCTCAGCATGGGTCCTTTTTTGCCCACAGGGTGCAGTCCTTCATGAACAGGCTGCTCCAGTGAGGGTCCCCCACAGGGTCACCAGCCACAGCAGAAAACCTGCTCCAATGTGGGCTCCTCTCTTCACAGTTCCACACGTCCTGCCAGGAATCTGCTCCACTGCAGGCTTCCCATGGGGTCATAATCTCTTTTTGAGCGTCCACTTGCTCTGGCATGGAGCTACTCCATGGGCTGCACGTGGATATCTGCTCCCCCATGGATGTCTGTGGGCTGCAGGGGGACAGCTGCTTCACCATGGGCTGCATTATGGGCTGCAGGGAGTCTCAGCACCAACACCTGAAGCACCTCCTCCCCCTCCTGCTTCGCTGACTTTGGTGTCTGCAGAGCTGTTCCTCTCACAGGTTCTGGCTTCTCCTCTCTGGCCACAATTACTTCTGCACAGTAATTTGTTTGGGTTTTTTTCCTTTTTAGATATGTTATCACAGAGGTATTACCACCATCACTGATGGGCTCAGCCTTGGCCAGCAACAGATCCATCCTGGAGCTGCCTGGCACTGACTGTCAGACAGGGGGGAAGCTTCTGGCAGCTTCTCAGAGAAGTCACTCCTGTAGCCTCCCAAAA
>VXBX01009584.1:871218-886986 GCA_013400415.1 Scytalopus superciliaris | reverse complement strand
ATAAGATTAGGCTCTTCAACAGTATGGATTCAATATTGTTTGTTTGTAGAATCACTGAAGCCTAGCACAAATGAAATTACAATAACCTCTAAATGAAAGGCAGGTCTACTTCATTAGGTTGCACAGCACTTCTGCATTACTCTTAATTGCTCAGAGTAACTATCAAAAATCATTAGAAGTATCAGTTTACATGGTTAGGGAGCAACTATGCAGAACATTGCTGCTTTCTGTCATATAAATACCAGAACGAAAATTGCTAATTTTGCCTAAGAATAAACCTGTACAGTTAATAAGAATATGTATTTTCAGGTAAACAGATCCTTTTCTAATCCTCAGTGCACTTTGATTTCCTCTATTTGTGAGTCTCAGGAGGTATCTATGCATTTGTGTATTCATTATTGGGTAGTACTATTTTAAGGACAGTTTACTATAGGTCAATATGTTGGCATTAAGTTAAAAAACAGAAAAAAATGGGATAGAAGAAACTTCATATTTACAAGAAAACAACATTTAATAGTAATGTTCCTTCTGAATTAATCTTAAATTATTAACTGATGATAACAGAATAACTGAATCACATACACCTATTACTCTAATTGCACCTGTAAATATTATANGTATATGCTTGCATTGTCTTTCCAAATGTCTTCCTTATTAGAGTCTGTAGACAAAACATTCTCTGAATCATGTGTGTTATACTTCCTATTACCTGCTTATGGTTCCCTGAAATCACATCCAAATTTTCTGACAAGTATAACATCTAGTTTAGCACTGTATTGCTTAGTTTTATACACCTTTTATTTTTACTAAAGTTAATTTCAGTGCATCTATTCTGCTATGAGATACTTCAAGCCGTATGCCTAAACATTTGCTGAGTGTTGCTTTCAAGGGAGACAACAGTGGGAAGGGGCCTTGATGACTGCCTTGCCCCTGGTTTGGGACTATGGCAAGTAGATGTGAGGAAATGGAAACTAATGATTGTTTGCAGTCTCAGTCCTTTACTATAATAGTTCCAAGACTATTTTACTGTGGTAGTTTGACCTGGGCTGGATGCCAGGTAACCATCAAAACCACTCTATCAGTCTTCTCCTCGACAGGGGAGAGAAAATAGAATGAAAGCTCATGATTTTTGCTAAGGACGGGGAGAGGTCACTCACTGATTACTGTCACGGGCAAAACAGACTCAACTTGAAGAAATTAATTGAATCTATTACCAATCAAAATCACAGTAGGATAATGACAAGTAAAACAATTCCTAAACACATCCTCCTCCCTCCCCTCCCTCCTTCACGGGCTTAACTTTTCCTAATTATCTACCTCCTTCCCTCAAGCAACACAGGTAGACAGGAAATGAGAGTTATGGTTAATTCATCACATGTTGTTTCTGCTTCCTCCTCGGGGAGAGGAGTCCTTCCCTGGCTCTAGCATGGGGTCCCTCCAGTGGGAGACAGTTCTCCACAGACTTCTCCAATGTGAGTCCTTCCCACAGGCTGCAGTTCTGCACAAACTGCTCAGCATGGGTCCTTTTTTGCCCACAGGGTGCAGTCCTTCATGAACAGGCTGCTCCAGTGAGGGTCCCCCACAGGGTCACCAGCCACAGCAGAAAACCTGCTCCAATGTGGGCTCCTCTCTTCACAGTTCCACACGTCCTGCCAGGAATCTGCTCCACTGCAGGCTTCCCATGGGGTCATAATCTCTTTTTGAGCGTCCACTTGCTCTGGCATGGAGCTACTCCATGGGCTGCACGTGGATATCTGCTCCCCCATGGATGTCTGTGGGCTGCAGGGGGACAGCTGCTTCACCATGGGCTGCATTATGGGCTGCAGGGAGTCTCAGCACCAACACCTGAAGCACCTCCTCCCCCTCCTGCTTCGCTGACTTTGGTGTCTGCAGAGCTGTTCCTCTCACAGGTTCTGGCTTCTCCTCTCTGGCCACAATTACTTCTGCACAGTAATTTGTTTGGGTTTTTTTCCTTTTTAGATATGTTATCACAGAGGTATTACCACCATCACTGATGGGCTCAGCCTTGGCCAGCAACAGATCCATCCTGGAGCTGCCTGGCACTGACTGTCAGACAGGGGGGAAGCTTCTGGCAGCTTCTCAGAGAAGTCACTCCTGTAGCCTCCCAAAAACCTTGCCACACGCAAAGCCCATACATTTACTTAGCTAATAAGATTAGGCTCTTCAACAGTATGGATTCAATATTGTTTGTTTGTATAATCACTGAAGCCTAGCACAAATGAAATTACAATAACCTCTAAATGAAAGGCAGGTCTACTTCATTAGGTTGCACAGCACTTCTGCATTACTCTTAATTGCTCAGAGTAACTATCAAAAATCATTAGAAGTATCAGTTTACATGGTTAGGGAGCAACTATGCAGAACATTGCTGCTTTCTGTCATATAAATACCAGAACGAAAATTGCTAATTTTGCCTAAGAATAAACCTGTACAGTTAATAAGAATATGTATTTTCAGGTAAACAGATCCTTTTCTAATCCTCAGTGCACTTTGATTTCCTCTATTTGTGAGTCTCAGGAGGTATCTATGCATTTGTGTATTCATTATTGGGTAGTACTATTTTAAGGACAGTTTACTATAGGTCAATATGTTGGCATTAAGTTAAAAAACAGAAAAAAATGGGATAGAAGAAACTTCATATTTACAAGAAAACAACATTTAATAGTAATGTTCCTTCTGAATTAATCTTAAATTATTAACTGATGATAACAGAATAACTGAATCACATACACCTATTACTCTAATTGCACCTGTAAATATTATAGACCGTTACTGTGGAATTATCCTGAAAATGGTCAATATTGGGAGTATTTGCACTATCTAGAAATACATGCACATACGTAGTTTAATGTTGAATTATTCTTGACTGTTTTAAACTGTAATGGCAAAATATGAGTGGCTTTTAGTTTTATTTTATTAACCTGTTTTTCAAGACATGCTAAACAAAAGTATTTTTGAAAGTAATGAAACTTCATGTGTTGAACTTTTCTTTCCAAGAAATTTTCCATAGCAAAATTTCACATTGGAAATGTGTATGCCAGCTCCGATTTGATTAACTGGTCCTACTAAATTCTTCTGGATTTGAGTATCTTAGCTTACAAAAAATCATGTATCAGCTGCTAAATTTCAACAACTTTTGTTTTTCTGGGATTCAGAAATTATGTGCTATCCTGCACTTAACTTCACTAGCTCAAAACCAGGCATCTAGCTGACCTTTTCACCGTTCTGAGTTTCTTGTATGCTGAAGTCTTATACGCACATCTCAAGTGTGATGTAGAGACTTACAGGTTTGGAGCTGATTTATATGCATGTTGGACAACCAGCATAATTTCCAATTGATTGTTTCTCTCTAGATTATTGTTCATGGCTTTAGTCTGAATATCTAAAAATAATTAATTAAGGAGAAATATTTCTTTTACAAATCCTTAAAAGGTAGAGAAAAAGGTACAGAAAATTGTAACAAATATTACACTGATTATTTGCTATTATTAATTTCCTAGGCATGCCTGTGAAAAATAACATAGCAGCTTTACGCCAGTCTCCAGGACAGAACGGCACTAGCTTTCATGGTTGCATCCGTAATCTGTATATCAACAGTGAACTCCAGGACTTCAGAAATGTGCCACTGCAAGTGGGAATTCTGCCAGGTTGCGAGCCTTGTCACAAGAAAGTTTGTGTGCATGGAACATGCCATGCTACCAGCCAGTCAGGCTTTTCCTGTGAGTGCGAAGGAGGATGGACTGGACCACTCTGTGATCAACAAACTAACGACCCATGTCTTGGAAATAAGTATGTCTTTCCTCAAGAAAGAACAGTAGTATATTATGCATATAAGTCTCCTGTTATGTGTTTTTTGTTTTTTTTTTTCATAAAAGTTCACACTTGCAAGAAGCAAAATAGCCAGGGCACAGAGAAGCGAAAACAGCATCCCAGTTATAGTATATTCTTTCCATAAACCTAATGAGGGAAAGTCCCCAATTTAGGGGTGCAGTTCTGCCTAAAGCCTTGGAGGTGCTCCGAAATACTTCTGTAGGGGCTTCTTCTGTAATGAGTTGCACTGATGCAAGTGTTGGTATGACCCTTGCTAAAAAATCATTTAGAAGACATTGCAAATGGAAAAAATTCTATTTGCTTACTTATAATTGTACAGAATGAGCAAATAATAATATCATTATTGTTAATATTTTCTACTTTGTTTAAAAATTGATACAATAGATGTAGCTAACATTTTATATTTTCATAGTACCCCAAGTTTTAGCAGGAAAATATTTTGGTCTTTATGGTAAACTTTTGTTTAAGTCCTTGTGTGCTATTTCTATTTGCTAATTCTAGTTTGAACATTTTATGTATGTCTATAGACAGGTTCATGTATGTAAATGTGTAGAGAGAGAAGATATATACGTGTGCGTATATGACAGTATTGATATCTATGTGTACACGTCTTTTAAATTTACTGCAGAGACAGATTCAATTTTTTGGTTCATGGACTCCCAGCACAAGGAGATCTGAAGCTTCAGAAGGTCAAAATTCTTCAGGATTTATTGACCTTGGCAACAAGATGCCACTCTGTTTGTCCTTACCAGTGTCCTCACTACAACTTGGCAAACAACTTTCTGATTTTTATTTTTATGTTGGTGGTGGTTTTGTTTTGGTTTTGGTTTTTTTGGTTTTTTTGGTTTTTGTTTTTTTTTTTTTAAAGTAGGCCTGCTTGGGGTTTTTGGCTGCTGGTTTTATCAGTGCTCTGGCCTATATAACTTCTAAGGACAAGTGGCCCGAGTTTGCTGAGAGATTCTAGTAAGATGATTTTCAACTCCTCTATAAAATGATGTTTAAATGACCTTTTCAGATAGTGTGTGGAGAGTCTGATCCTTTAAAGCCTTATACAGCAGTTAGCATGTTTTACAATGCTGTTAGCATTGTTTACCTTGGTTATAGAATCTTTCAGTATTATTAAGTTTTGAACTCTTCCCAGATCTACAACAGTGAATTTTTGAAGCATGTAATGACATAGCATTTCATTGTTTATGGGTCTCTTTCTTATCCTGTCCTCTTTCACAGTAACTTTAAAGAAAGCAAGTCACGGCAGGTTAAAAAATACAACTTTTATCATATCTATTTTATACTTCAGGAGTAAAAAATAATGTCAGATTGTAACCACAAGTTTTCCTGCAAGAAAAGCCAAAGAATTTCTTTAAACTGTCCTTGAAATATTAGATTATTCATAGGTTCTTGTAACTGTGCACATTAGCACCCAACCTGAGTGCTATTTGCAGTAAATTATAAGATTTTCAGTATCAGATACAGGCAGTATCAATGATAGAGTTGAATGAGCACAGCATTCATATTTTGTTTCCTCTTGAAGGTATTAGGTTTGTTTCAGCTGTATACAGTGCTGTGAGCTTTTAAGAGAGAAAGCCAAACCAATTTTTTTTTTTTTATTTGGAGTGAAAGAGGGCTTTTTGTTCTGTAATTCCTGGGGATTTTGATTCTGTATTTCTTGATTCATCTCTAAATTGTGTTACTGTCTCCATCTAATGCAGTATAAAATTCTGCTTTATCTGAGAAACAGAGTTATCACAGTGATCTCTGTTTCAAAAATGTAGGTGATCTTTTAGAGATCCTTGCACATCATGAAAAGGCTTAAGATAAATTAATTTTACTGAAATTCAAGTGCTTCAAATTAAAACATAGTGACCAAAATTTGTCCTCTAGTCAGTAAAAAACATTTCAAAAGAGCAAATTAGAGCTCAGGTTGTCTAATTACCCTCTGGATGTGCTCATTTCTGTCCATGACTGTGTGGAGCTTATGGCAATTATACATCTAACTTGAGTGCCTGACAGAGGTACCTAAAATTAGATAAGATGAAACTGTGCCCAAGAGTTTGCACTTAGCTTGATGTTCCTTTCAGTACAGTCTGAAGATGAAATTTAGGGCTTCAAAGAGCAGGTGGAAACAAAAGTATGAGAGTTGGCATTAGCTAAGATTTAATCATCTTCTAAGTCAAGCAAAACTTTGCCAAAGATCCTGACACAGATTGCTTTGATATCTAAAGCAGCCTGTATAGAATATGATGTGATGTCAGTGTCACCTGTGTAACTTTGTAGATCAGATGACCTACAAGCAGATGTTTTGTAAATGGTGAACAGATCAAATGCTGAACATAATTAAAACTAAACAAAAGCTATTTGCCCTGTGATACTGTCTAAGCCTTCAATTTTTAATTGCTTAAAAAGTCTTGGAATATCAGACTTCAATCACAGGAACAATTTGTAATTTTTGTAAGGAACACAGTTGCATAAAAATACAGAGTACTAGGAAAATTGGAGGAGCTTAAGCTCTTAGTTTTATATTTGAAATTTTCAATCCCAAACTGGTTATGTGAATGGAGGCTACATGTTGTGCCTTCTATTTAAATATCCTGACTGACTCCCCAGTACTCTTTTTCCTCTCAAGTTGCACCATGCTTAAATTAAAGGTACACATGGAGAATTGTAATGCAGATTTCATTAATGCAGATTTCACTGATAAGGGGAACTTGTTGATCTTTATAAAATAAAACCCTTTTAAATAGTTAATGTAAGTTTTTAAAAATTAAAAATCTTGTGCATTTTTCAATTTTACCAAATCTCTTACTGTACCGAAGGAGTAGAGAACAAAGAAGAAAGTATCCAGGAATACTGGCCGTTATCTAAAAAAAATTTCAAAATCCGGTATTACTCTTAACAGAATTCTCCTTTTACCATGACATGCAATTTTAGATGAATTTTTGGCATCTTCAAATTGTTTGAAACTATTTTATTTTAGATAAAATGGCTTTGGGTTTTGTTTTTTTTTTAATCTAAATATTTTCATTTGTTTAGGCGGCTGCCACAACCTACTACGGAGGTTGTGAGCTCAAGGATCTTACAATGCAGAGAGGAAAAACATTAGAGAAGGGAAACATCAGGAAGGGTGGCTGTGGTCTTGAACATCAGGATTGCATTCTTCCCTGCACAGGAGTCTTCACTGTGCGGAAGATTCCCAGGTGTTTCCCTGGGAAATAGTATGTGGATAGAAAACTTGTCTATCAAGACAACAGTTAAAGAGAATAACATTATTTATAGGAAGAAAGTCATTGACCCTGTGCTATGAAATGAACAAATGTAGGTGATTTCATTCCAAGTCATTGCTGATGTTTACCCACCCCACTGTTCAGCTCACACCTAGGAACAGGCAATTAAACATCCTTCTTTTGGTAGCATCACCTCTCTCTCAAAAGCAGTAAGAGCAGCTGTGCGTTCCCCTACTACTGTATGTCAGAACTTAGCAGATGCAGCCTAACTTGCAATCTTTGTTGTCTAACAAGATTTGATCCTGCCACAAACGTTTACCAAATCTCAACTGTGAGATTAGCTAGTGTAATCACTTTGGATGAGACTTGATAGCATGCAGCCTTATCTCATGGGAGTTTTTGCATGAGTACGGGATGAGTGAATGCAATGGCTTGCAGTGAAATAGAGACGCCTCATGCATTTTAAGATCTACTACTGGCAGTTGGCAATGCAGACTTTTGAAGGGGAAGCACATGATCAGCTTTGAAGCTGCCATTGCTTGGGTCAGAAAAGTTTCTGGTAGGAAGTGGCTGAGCTGTCCTTGTGCTGGGAGCCCCATACTTCATGATTGACAATATGGGCTTTCCTTAAATGATACATGAACCAGCATTTCAGGTGAGTGTCCTTTTTCTTTGACTTGATTTTGCTCTGTTCTTCTCAAAAGCATGCTGAAAATCTAGGTAAACAAAAATTGTTTTTAGTAACTGTGGCCTGTAAAAGTCTTCCATAACACATCTACAGTGGCTATTTTCTGGTGAGAGAGTTTCGTACTGCAGCTTGTTTTGTGTAAACCTGCATACCAATTAAACCACTTCACTGCATCTCACTGAAAAAGTCCATTAGAAGCAAAAGCAATTTCTTCTGAGTACAGTCCAAAGTATTTGTAGTTAATGTTGCTTAGCCTGAACTTTGATGAATAATTTATTTTTATTCTCTTGGGCTTGTTTCCCCTGTAGATGTGTGCATGGTACCTGCTTGCCGATCAATGCGTTTTCATACAGTTGTAAATGCCTGCAGGGACATGGGGGAGTCCTCTGTGATGAAGAGGAAATGCTGTTTAACCCCTGCCAATCCATCAGGTGTAAACATGGCAAATGTAGGCTTTCAGGACTTGGGAAACCATATTGCGAATGCGGCAGCGGATACACGGGGGACAGCTGTGATAAAGGTAAAAGAAATTAATGTTGTGGTCTTAGAAATTTTTTTTTTATTAAAACATTAAGAGCCAAACACATGAACAGCAAAAAACATGACCAGATTTTTTTTTTCCCACAACACACACATTTATTCCTTTTTTTTCTACCATAAGAATTTATCTTGGTGAGAGAAAGCTCAAACCTTTCCCATGACTTTGTTTGCATTTTGAGGATTTTTTTCATCAAATGTTTTGCTGTGAAAACATTTCTTTTTTTTTTTTGCCTTTATTCAGAAACACATTTTTACTATATTTAACTATTACCTTTTACCTGCTGTATCTTTCTGTATTTATTGTTTCTCTACCTTCTGCAACTGAGAAGCCAAATCCAATGATTCTGCTCCTAGTTTTATCACAAACTCTACTTTTGACCTCTCAGCTTCAACTGATTTATCACAGCGAATTATGCAGGTGAGATGGATGAAAACAGGATGACTTTTTCCCCTACCTTTTTCTTTTTCCTTTGTCTATCAAAGCTCTCCCTCTCCCTAAACTTCCCTTACCCCAGATGGCATTTATTTTGTATTGTACCTTGATGTGAGTAGAATAGAAGAATATAGTTGTAGAACTTTTAACAGATGTCTCATTTTTAGCAGGCTTTATACCTCAGTAATTTATGAAGTTAGCGGAATGTAACATATTAAATAAGAGTTTGAATAATATTAAACTCCAGGTCTAATAAATTAAATTGCATGCTCTCTGAAACATTTCCCTATGGTAAACAGAACCAGCTGCAAGCAAAGTAGGAACAGAAGATGTGTATTTTTATAAAAGAGGAAAAGATTTAAGCTTCCAATTTTCTTGTCATTGTAATAGCTTCGTATTTATGGTTTACATATACATAATATAAGCTCTACTGAAAATAGGAGGTATAGGGAATAAACCCCAGCATTAATCAAATTATTTTTGGTGGAACCACTAGTTTCTAACATACACTGAGTCAAACTTTAAAATATCAATACCAACTGCAAATAGTAACACAGCAACTTCCTTAGCAATGTCAGCTATTCTTTGACCTGTGTCTCAAAAGTGTATCTCTTATTTTAAATCTTGTTTTCTACAGAAATCTCTTGTCGAGGGGAACGAGTCCGAGATTACTACCAAAAGCAGCAAGGGTATGCTGCGTGCCAGACGACCAAGAAGGTATCGAGACTAGAATGTAAAGGAGGGTGTTCAACCGGGCAGTGCTGTGGACCACTAAGGAGCAAGAGGCGGAAATACTCATTTGAATGCACTGACGGGTCGTCATTTGTGGACGAGGTTGAAAAAGTTGTGAAGTGTGGCTGTACAAATTGTCCTTCCTAAGTGTCCCTGTCACACTTGTCTTTTGAAAATGTTGTATACTTATTGACCGTGTCGGACTAATTAATGCTTCATAGTGGAAATATTTGAAATATATTGTAAAATACAGAACAGACTTATTTTTATTATGAGAATAAAGACTTTTTCTTCATTGAAAAAAAAGATTCAAGTGCTTGAACTGAGACTTCTCATACCCAAGAGGACCTTTGAAGAAAAAAAAAAGACCTGGTAACATTGCAACAGAGATGGGAAATTTTAACTGCTTTTAACATGGATTCTTCTTTATAACATGCTGAAGATACACTGACACTATACACACGTGACTTTCAACTTAACAGCTCAGAGATGAAAAATTGACCAGAACACAAGGCTTGCTTTTTCATTTTTGTATCCGTATACTTTATTGTCTTGACAGACCATGCCAATCACTTACCTATGGATGAGGAAGCATTGTAAGCAAAGAGAATCAGATTACACAGATATAACAATTGATTGAAACACACTTTGTCTTTTGGAATTACTAAGCATCTTGAGAAGATGGGGTCCCATTTAATGAATGGGAAATGGGAGATACGAGAATATACTATAATCCTGAAATCTCCTGATGATGTATACTTTTATGTCAGCATGTTAGCAAAAGAAGCATAAAAAAAGTGTTTATCTTCCCTTTTCCAGTATTAATTCTTTGTAATATAAATGTTTGGGGGATGATAAAATAGATTATTGATGGATAAATTAGTAATAATATGGATTTCTGTTTCTATGAGTTCTAAACAACTCTATACAGTATTCGGTTTCATTGAGAAATATTTATTGTATCAAAGTACATTGTACTTAACCCTTTTAGGCCATCCCTTTTACTGTTTTTCAATGCTTTAATATATATTAATTTATATTTGTCCCAGTATTTTTGTAATTTTTTTTAAAGGACTTAAAAATCAGGATTTTTTGCAATAGAACTAACGTAGCATGTCTTCTTGGGGTAAATGTTTTCAGTCTGTTTTCTCCTTTCCATTCCCTTTTACTTTTCCTTAGAATCTGACCACTTGGTGTCACTGAATTGAAAGTGGTGACAATCTGCAGTTTCACATACAGCAGATATTCAGGACACCTTCTGAGAACCTGTAATGTATGACAGAAAATGTCTTTACACTAGATGGCAATTGTAGAGAAGTTAATTTTCCCTATATACAGTACTTACAGAAAATAAGATGGCGTGTAGAAAATGACATTAGAAATAGATCTTTATAAATTAATATTCCCATGGAGCTCTTTACCTTTTATATAAAAAAGAAAAAAAAGGCTGTGCTATCAAAACTGTGACTTTCCCCAAATAATAAAACTACTTTACTGCCCTAATGTTCCCCATGTTAACATGTTGCTGCTAAATTATAATGTAGAATTGGTAATCAATAGTGGGTTGTGTTCTTCTTTCAGTAAAACCCAGGGTACCCTGTAAAAATGCAGATGTTTTTTCAATTTTATTTTATTATTTTTTTTACAAAAAAGTTAGATGTACATGTGTAATGCAGTGTGCTTTGTCATATTTGGACTGATATCAGTAATGCTACTGATGTTTGTAAATTAAACAGATATTTACTTCATTTACAGCTTTTATTTGTATTCTTCTGAGAAGTTTAAATTGTTTAGCAGCCTTTAATTAAACACCTGTTGCAAAGAATATTTGGTAAAAAATAGAATAAACCCCAACCCTAGATCCAGTGTGTTCATTGCTGAAAATCTGATGAAGTAATTATCTCACAATTATTACACCTAAAGGCAGTGACATCTGAAAATGTCCGTGCACTCTGAACTCGGATGAACTTATACCAAAATTAAGAAAGTACACTGCAGGAGAAGGAAAACTGAGTCTATCCTAATACTTTAATGGTTATAATAATGGCAATTTGATAGTTGTTTTAGGAAGGAATTTGATCCTTCAGATGGACTCATTATCACTAGTCTTTGACGAAGTATTTTTAATTTAAGCAATTGGATTGGATGATACTTAACCACATTTCTGTTCTGTAATATATATTTTTTACAAATAATTCTGTATTTATTTCACTTAGTCTACTTTAGAATTTGTCTAAATATCTAATGAGAAAGCCTTTGGAATGAGGCCAACTTTTCAGCTCCTATGGCTGCTAAATAATCTGCTGTAAAGAGGGGTAGCTTTGAGGAGAAAGAAGACATTTTTGCCTACCAGTCCTTATATAGCATTCTGGAATATGAAAAGATCCCTTGGAGCTCAAAGTCCTGTACCAACTATTTGGAGTTGGACTGCATGTTGTCCTTGTACTGACAGAGAAAGAACTTCGCTTTTTCTGAAAACTGGTGTTCAAGCAATGCTAGCAGCTGCTGGTGATCCTGAGGCCAGCAAGAGGGGGGCTTTTTCTGGTCTGTAAAAAGAACAAAAAAAAAATCTTTAGAATAAGCACACACAACCAACCAAACAAACAAAAAATCCACCTGAAAATCCCCACTCAAAACCAAACCAAACTTTGGAACCTGCCCATGTGAAGGAATACAAGGCACCTATGTCAAACAGTGATTCAGCTCACCTTAGAAACCTGAGCAGCTCCTCATTCTCACCACTGAAGGTCCTTAAACATCGACAAGATGCGCCACTGTGCATGACAAGAGATAATTTCCTCAGTGGGATGGGTCACCCTGACAGCTTTTTAATAGCTCACTCAAGTTTCTTGTAATATTGCTATACTAGACTGCCTTGTACATGTATTCCCCAAACAGGAAAGGGGGGATCTGAGGGAGCGGTAGTTTTAGGTATAGCTAACACAGTGGAGAATTTAGTTCACTGCAGAGCAACCCAGGCCCATAGGTTTTTCATTCAGAAACATAAGTCATGCAGCTTTTAGCACAGTGCTTAGGACTTGGGTATTTCTCCTTGTGTCTGCTACCTGCCCTAGGAATCACTGTCATACATTTTGCTTTTAATGTATTAAATAAAATGCATTGGATCTGAACGATATGACTCAGTTCAGTGACCAAATCCTCACTTCAAGTTAGCACTGCATACAATTCAAATTCTTTTTTCATTAGAAACCATGAAAAATAAAACTTGCAGATTTCTTCATTTTCTGCCAGTATTCTTAAAAGCTGTAAAAAAGAGAAAGCACATGAATACTTCTTAATTTGTACTGGCTCATGCACAGCTCTTACTGTCATCTCACAGATGACAAAATTGTGAAAGATCATGGAAAAAAGACCATACTTGCATAAAAGAGTAACCAAAGTCATTGTTATTTTGTTACTGTTGAAAGTCAATTCAGAACAGGAAATATCACACATGGAAGCAGATTTGCAGTCTGTATTAAAGTTTCTGGGGTAGATGGATATTCAAGGGATAGAAATACTGTTCTAAGAAAACCAATGGTGAGCTATGAACAAGCTTTGAGGGATACAGTTTATTTTCTAAGCTCTGTTGTAATCACTATTTTGTCTTCAGAATACTTTTTATTGCCATATAGGGATACCATGAACCTTAGTATTATAAGAATCTTTGTAATAGGTTGATGCTCTGTGTAGGTGCCACAACCAATATGATACTCATGTGATGTTATGAAGGCATTTGCCTGGAAAGGCAAGCATGGAGAGGTTTTATAAATGACAACAAATAGGGCACCCCTCATAATCCACAGTGTACTTGCAGGGATAGTGGCAAAGCACTAGAATAAGTGGATTGTCACCATGTCAGTTTTGATGAGACAGATGATGACTAAGAGATGAGCGGGAGAGTGGTACATTTTGAAAAGGACCTTGCTGTTAAGAAGAAAATGCCCAGAAGTTCTGGAAAAGTATCAAGAGTCTTGGGGGCTGTTTGCACTGAAGCTCTATTTTGGGAGCGTTATCTGTTGAGACTTAGGTATTTAAAAGAAATCTCTTTACAGTTCTGAAAAATGCATGCTTGACCTTTCTATCTTGAGTTAACATTATTGTCTGAGGAAAAGTTTATCTTTACAAATCAATTCAAAATCCCATATTTTGGTTCCTTTGCTTCTCCTTTAGAAGCAAGTGTTATTCTTGCGGTAGCTCATTAGGCATGCAAGTGTCTGTGCTTCAGCTATCCCACCTTACAGTGGAGAGCCTGGCACATCATTTCAGTTCCCATAAAGTGCAATTCACCAGCTGAGCCATTCAGGATTCTTGGCTTTTAGAAGAAATATCTATAGACTGAGCTGGTATCTCCAATCTATTTAAGATTCCTGGAGTGGAAATCAGAAAATCATTGGTACTTGTGACTATATAGGGGCTGTCAGGAGTACAGTAAAACTGTAGTGTTTGCCTGCATGCCTGGAGAGCCTGGCTCATCCCAGAGAGCCAACTCTTTCACAGTGTTCTGTATGTATTGTGTTCCTGGGAGACAGGGAAGTCATTCTCATCCTTTCTGACATATTTGAGAGTAGAGGGATTTTGTGTCCTTTTGCAAATAAATTGTCTAGGCTGGAAGTCATAGGCCTCTTTGGCCCTCAGCCAGGTTAAACTGTGTATGTATACCTTAACATCAGCCATCATCTTGGACACCAACAGATCCTGACATTAAAAAAAGTGAATAAATCTTGCTCTCAGTTTAATAAAATACAGATGGGAAAAGCAAACCAAACAGAGAGTTAACAGCTCTATTCGCTAGTCTCCTGGGCTCCATGTGATTAAATCAGAGTTGGAGGGTATGTTCCTGCTGCTGCTGTTCTGGCCAGTGTCCGCAGGGGTGATGGCCAGCAGAAGAGAAGTATTCTGTCAGAACTGCATGTCATTTGTCAAGCTGAGAAAAAACAGTCATCTCACTGAACAGCAAGACTTCTGGCTATCCACAGTCCCAGCAAATATGCTCCAGCTCTACAGCGTGACACCCATGCTGCAGGAATTTTTCTCAACCATGGGAACAGACTTTAAAACTGCCTCCCAGATCCACAACTTTATTTCAGAATGTTGATCTTAGTAATGCTTTCTGGTCTTTACAACTCCATCCTTTTATTTCATTCCAGATTAGAGTAAACTCCTTTAGTTCTAAACATCAAGCCTCAGTACTCTCAATTGCTGCCCTATACTAGATTCAGGAAATTAAGACTTGGGTTTTTGTTCCTTTTTTAAGTATTCATTAACATTTGTAGGTGGATCAGATGATCTACCTTAAAGAAGAAGAGACAGATTATACATCCAGCTACAGAGAAAAAACATTTTCCTAGCCTTTATAATTCAGAAAAAGTTAGGTTACCTTCTGTGAAACAATCTGACATCCATAGACTGATATAAACTTACTTATTTTATGGATTTGTAAAGTTAAGTTAGACCAGGGCAATTGTTATCTGGTTTTGTCTGCTACTACCTTTTTTTTTTTTTTTTTTTTTTTTAATAAATTCCTTTTAGGATACTTTCCATATCAGAAGAGACAAATATAAGATTAATGTGCCTGGGTTGCTTACTCTGTCATTTAAGTTCCTTAAAATGATCCAGTAGACTGTTTTCAGGACATTTTTCTTCTTTCTCATAGTTTTTTTCACATTCTAGGCTTCAATCTGCTGTTTCTGTGAAACTCTGTCCACTGTTTAATTTCCAGAACAGATTTAATCCTTCCAAAGAGAGGGAAAGATACCTTTTTTTTCCTGTAGCTGTGCCTAAAATCTCTCACAGAACATTTTTAGAAGTATGTTTACTTTCAAAGCCCTCTGAGAATAGGTTAACTTCAGTTGTTTTTACTGAAAACTTGTTGGTTTTTTTTCCTTTTGCTTCTGATTAGCTTTATTTATTTAATCACATTTCTGTGTTTCTGCTATGGTAACAGCAATAAGAGTAGTACCATCTGACCTATGCTTTAGAAGTTGCTTGCTGTTTTGAAATAGCAAGTTTAAAGAGTTTGTGGTTTGCCTGTTCTCTCTCCCTTTTTCTTTCTTTTTTCCTGTTTTGTTTTGTTTATTTGTTTTGTTTTTCATTGGATCTCCTTCCCTAACAGTTTACCCATTTTTGTGTAGATTTATGTTTGTTTTGTATCGGAAAAATAAGAACATGAGACAATATCAACAGTAAATGAAACTGACCACAGAAAACACATAGATCTACACAGGTATCTGAATATCCACAATGAGACCGTGTGGTACAGCACATGCTCCTCTGCAGGAAAAGGTTCACTAGTATCCTAA
>VXBX01009584.1:693583-869461 GCA_013400415.1 Scytalopus superciliaris | reverse complement strand
ATTACTTAATAAACTGTTACAGCAAAGTCCTTATACCAATCAGTAAGAATTGTGGCTGTCAAAACATTTAAGTAATAGAACTCCCATTGTGTGTGGAACATGGAGAATGACACCTCTTTGTTTTCCTTCTGAAAATTGTAACCAGGTTAATTGAAAGGAAGGATAGAGACATAGCACTCACTGAAAATCTGCTCAGCAATTATATGCAAAAGCTACAAACAAGCAGAAAATATGTCCCAGTTTGTCTGTTTTGTTTTGTTTTTTTACTAAAACAACAAAGAATAAACAATAAATAGGTAAGGTATTCCTGGGAAATGAGAATGCTAAAAGGAACCAGCTCTGGCCACATTAAAATGCTAGGTAGTGAACACACAAGGGAATTAACTGCTGCAGTTGCTGTGGGTAACAAATACAGCTATATATTTTCAAACTTTTGTAGAAAGGACACTTAGGGCCTTGAAAGTGGTGACCAGCCACACAAGTCATCCTACTGTTACTTCATGCTGACATGAAAGAATGGTTTGGGAATAAGTTCTTTTAGCAGAAGTGATCATAGTCCATTTGAATTTCACATGGTAATGAACAGGCTTGTAAAATGCAGAAAAAACAGTGGTATTAGGCCACAGAGAAGAAAATATTAAAGATTTAAGACATCTAGGGCCAGATTCACTGTAGGCTCAAGCTGCTTCATGCTGTTTCAGTGATGCAAAGCAGCTGTAAACCCAACTTAGCTGGCCTAGAGCCACTACAAATTCTATCTGCTAGAAAAAAGAATTTTCGGTGCACCAAATCTGGGTTTGGAACTGTGATCTGTCCTCCAGCCTACTGGCTAAAGGAGTCATCACTTATGTTACTTTGGGAAAACCTTTGTGCTCCTCTCACTCCACTCTGCCCCTCTTCCCCATGTAAGTGGTGCTGAGGATCTGTGGGAAAGGAGCTTGCTTTTCAGTGCTGCTCCCCAAACTCCAGAGGAGTGAAGAGAACTGGCAATTCTTCTTCAGCAACAGCAATCAAAAATGAAAGATAGGAGATCTGTAAACAAAACAAAAAATTAAGTGAGGACCATTTTAGTAAAACTGCTTCTAGTGAAGTAATTTCTTGAAGTCATTTCTTTAATACTCAAAGACTCACTTAATTGTGACACCATAGAAAAGCATTATGAAAAACAGATTCTCGCTGTAAAATCTTTAGTGTGTGTGTATGTATATATTTATATATACACAGATACAGAAGGGTAGAAAGTGCATACTTTTTTTTGTCTGTTTTTCAGGATGTGAACTTGCTCAGGCTTTTTGGTTCCCCTGAGCAGCTCTGAACAACAGCAGGTATGATTAAGAATTCAAGGTAGCTGGCAGCAAGGAAGTTTAACCTAATCTATCTTGACTTTGCACTCTATGCATTTAAATGCAGCATGTCTGTGTGGAACACAGTGCAGTTCACTGGGGTACAGCATATCTGCTTTAGTCACATGCATACACTGAAATAGCTGTGTGCACATGAAGATCACTTCTTTTTTTTTTTCCTGTTTTTAGCCAAATTAGTGGATCAAAGACATGTAAAACCTTTAGTAATGAAACTTGAAGCCACATATAATGAAACCAGATACCTTTTCCTTCTGATCTAAAGTCTTTCCTGTTTTCAGGCATTACTATAAACCTACATCTTGGTCCAGTCTGTAACTTGGTCCAGCTTGCATTAGCTTTGCAAACAGTTTGATGAATCTAGGATGATTTATAGCTTGAGGTAGAAAGAAAACAAACAACAGAATTTAAAGTTTGGCTTGCTTTAGGCTCAAAATCAAGCGTAACCTCCTACTGACTCCTTTTGGATTTTCATGTCTTTTCAAATCCCAGGAGGAAAGCACCCCAATGAATTGTAAATCGAGCACGAAAAAGATACTGCAGTGGTAAATGCAAAAGCAAGCTTCACAAATATCCTTCTTTTTTCTGGGAAATTTCCATTTAGACTTATATGAGGAATTTGTACAGAGGGAGACCGAGAAAAACCCTTCCTCCTTAACACCAAGAGCTGAATGTACTCTTCTTTGTTCAGAGGACAAGAAGTATATCTATCAAAGAGCACTTTATTCATGCTATCCACAAACTTGTTCATTCTCTTTTAATTCAACTTAAAAGGAAGATGACAAACATCAGCAGGGAACTGTTTAGCTAAAGGAAGTGTAACATTCAGAAAAATCAATACAGATTTGCAAAGACAGCATGGCTTGAACTTAGCAATGAAAAGAATGCGAGTTATAGAAGCTCTAAGGGTTTGTATTTCCTACCTCCTTTTAAGTCTAGTGAGTCTAGATTCAAGGTATGTCTTCAGAGAATAAGGGGATGTCTGTGAAGAATATCCTACACCTTTATTTCACAACATGGATTTCTTTAAAAAATACTTCTTTACTGGGACATATTTTTCTTCAGAAATTGTGCTGGCTTTTGGTATTTCTACCTGCTACCACTGTGCATGCACCAGGTGACACTCCTATCTGGGCCAGGACATCTTTGCTTTCAGGGTCAGCAAGCAGAAGGAGAACAAACCAATCCCAGAAGAAACAGCTGTGCAAAATAAGCCTTAAGCAAAATCCAAATGAGCAGATGCTTTGCTGCTTTGGACCAGTGTGTGTAACACTCTGTCCCACTTAAGGGAGAAGCTAAAATGAGGAACTGATTGAAGTTGATTCTGTATTCCAGTATTTGGCCAGAGGAATAGAGTATTTATTTTGGCACACCTTCATTCCCCTATAACTAGAAAATATTTGTATCAACAATTGCAGATCTTTAAGAACATAATACTGAAGGTATCTCAGATTCATGTTGAAAAAGCATTTTGTGGACAAAAATAAGATCACAAAAATGCAGCCCTACACAAGCCTAAGCCCACAGCTCTTTCTATTATGAAAATTTTACTCCTGAGCTAAGAGGATTTCAACCTGTATCATATCACAATATATTAAATATTTAAATTATCTTTCTTATTTGAAGGTCTCCTAAACAAAAGATCAGTGCTTATGTTAAAACAGGTCATGTTTCCTATTATTATCAATAGTGGGCACTCTAAAAGGACAGGTGAACAGTTCAGGATCAGCAACTTTACCATGAAATCTATCCACACCTTGTGTAAAGTCAATCATGCACAAACCCATTTAGCCACTCTTTAAAATACACATGAATCCTTTAATTCCTTCTAGATCAAAATGCTGGTTTTCCTCTATTTGAGGCATGAAAATATATATAATGGATTCAGAAAAATTCCACATAATTATCCTGGTTGTATGTGAAGTTTCCTTCAATCTTTGATCTATAATGTAGTAATGTGTCAGCTCAACCAAAGTAGTTTTATGTGCAGGAAATAAGACAAGCTGAGTACTTCATGGTTAATTGATTAAAAGGTTCTGAAGAAGGTACAAGATCAAAGAGTAACTTAATGGTTTTATGTTACTCTAGAGAACTGTTGGTCCACTTGTCTGACAAGACTGACCTTGGGCGATGAAGTAACAGGCAATTAAAAAAAAATTGCAAAACTAAACCACAGATCATATTTATCTAGTTCAGCATCCTTATTTCCTTTAACAAGTAAAAGGTGGCACACACCAGTGCTCTAAGACAAGATGCATTTTGTTAGGCTTTTATGCTATGTGGTCTAAATATTGAGTATACAAAATTGTCTATACTTGCCCCAAAGAGAAAAAAATAAACCAAAAAACAACAACAAAGACCAAACATAAAAACCCCCACAAAAAATCCCATAGACACTCAGAATCACAGGATGCCATGTCATTGGTTAAAAGTCTATGAAAGAGAACAAACGTCAAACTATAGCTTAAGGACAATCCCTTGTAGAGTCCTTGGTCTGTGGAACCACTGAGGTCCCTCAGCCACCTTCACTGGCATTAGGAACTGATGACCCCTTGTAGTTTACAAGATTGGCTCATCTTGAGAAGTATATTGGGAAATAGGAGCTGCTCTGAAGTAATATAACTGCTTACAATAAAGGAAAGAAAAAAATATTAATGCATTGTCTCTGAAAGAAGAATTTAAGGCCATTCCCTAAATGACACTTTAAAACACTGACACTTTTTGGTTAGGCTGTCATCACTAGGCTATTCAAAACTCTCATAAGCACAGTTTGTACCTCCTGAATATGAGTATTATACTTATACTGAGGTAAAAGAGAAATACTGGGAGTAGCAGGCAAATGAAGGCAAGAACTACATACAATAAAGTTTCCACAAGCTGCACCATGACCAGAATCCAAATTTTTTGGAGTCCTGATCCAATATGGTATTTTCTAGCCATAACCAGATAATATTTTGATTTATTTGAACAATTGGACAATCAGCTAAGGCACCAACACTTATAAGGCTGGAGTCTTATTCAGTCTCCAGTGCTTGGGCTTTTGGAAAACAGTAGCACTTACAACTCAGATGCAGCCTCCTCTTCCTACAGAGATGGCTTCATAAGTAAAACACAGTTACATTACAAGGAAAAACAAATCACATTTTTCCTGTTCTGTATTAATCCTGTTCTCACCAAACCAAGGTACTTGTATTTTTTAATGCTTATAACCCTTGTCCCTCACCAGCAAATTCTCACCTCATTACTGTAAAGCAATGTCCCTTCCTCAGGCAGTGCTCGACTGTTACCACCTTAGCTAAGAAAAGGTATTTATTTCCCCTTCAGCATCATCAGGAGACCTTGGCCATGTGAACAGAGGTATCACAAGATGTCCATCATTTAGAGCAAAAATATGAAGGCACTGTTGAGTCTGAAAACAGCTTCCCTTGAAGGAAAACTATCTTATTAGAGGCACCTAGCAAAGGACTTGGATAGTCTAAGCTATTAGAAACAGATAGTCACAGAAAATGTCACAAGACACAATAGCTTGGGGAGACTCCTCTCATCTGTGGATTATAAATTAATTAACACATCTGACCAGTGTGTTAGTGATACCATACTGTGCTCTACCATTAATGTCTTCTATTTACACGAACATGACTTTCAGGTCAAGGGATGTAAAAGTTCCCTGTTGGTCTATTTACTCAAAACAAACAAACAAACCCCTACTACTGCTCCTGCTGGCCTGCTTTACTTCACAAAGAAGAATATCCCACTTGAGCTGACCAGCTGACAGCTCTGCTAAATGCCTGATAAGCTGACTGTCCTGAGTTGCCACTGAGTGGGAACTTTTGAGCTGTGTAATGGGATTAGCTTTCCCACACCATTCCCAGAGAACCCATTGTTGAAAGAGGAATAGTTTTATTCATGGCAGCAAGTCAAACACAAACCCTTGGCAAGTCAAAATAAGAAAAAATAAACAAACAAATGAAGTTTTGGCAGAATCTGGGATTTGCCCTATTGGAAATTTCTTTGTAAATTGATGGAGAAGTTGACTGACCTGGAATGGGCCACTACGTTTACAACAGAGCTAAAGAGTGACTCATTAAAGACTCCTCTTTTGTTTTGATAAAAGATCTTTCATTGCCTTGAAGCCCTTTCCTTCACAAAGATCCTAAAAAAAAACAATCCAAATCCAGTAGCACATCTGAGGGGAGAAAACACCAACTGTTAAACTTTCTGCAGAGGAGTCTTGAAGTAGTAATTTTGTGGTTTTGCAAGTATGAAATGCAGGGAATTGTTGTGATTCAAGGGTATAATAATTTTCAATGCACAAATGCCCTTTACTGGAGTATAAATGATGCCTTGAGGACATATAACAGCACTGAATTGGGCCTGGCAGAATCAGGTTTATTGTATTCTACTGTGTAGAAACAGTTCCTTCAGTACAAATTGTCACATGACATTTTTCAGCCTGCTCAAGTTCAGTCTTGTGACTGTAAATTACATCGTAGTTGAGAGGTATATCCAAACATCTGTGCTTAATACTGTATTGAACGTTTTCTTTTATAATCTAATACTCCTCTTTTTGTTTTGCTCCTGCCACTTCTGTGGCTTATGCTTCCAGTCTGAGCACTTTTCACAATTCTTTTCTAAATCTCATTCTCCAAAGGATTTTGCTTCACTGATTAATAGTACTTCAAAGAGACCTATTGTGACTGGTACTTCCTAATTTGTTTATCTTTGGTGTACCTTATGTATTTCCATTGTCTTGCTACGCAACGGATTGTCACTGAGGATTTGATTCTCACTTCTGCTTTTAGGTGTTTCTATTTTTCACAGTGAGCCTGTTGCCACATACATAGTGGCAGCTGGACCCTAGGTCTCTCCAGCATGGTGAACCTCTCACAATTTTGTTAGTGACTATGGTATCTTCACATAGCACTGGAGTTTTTTGTTCATGAATCAACTAAGCACCTTGGGAAATACTCAGGGCATTGTGCGGAGTCTTAAAAGCTTCACAAACTGAGCGTCTGGGTGAACATTGCTGGGGCAGATGTACCACTGCAGGGATTAGCACAACGCTCTCTGAGAGGAGCTAGGTTTTGCTGTGTAGACATATCAGCTCAGCTGGAACTAATTTGGGAAACCCTCATCATTACATAGTGTGATTTTAAGTCTGAAATATCTCAGGGTCTTGCAAAAAGTAAGGATTTTCTCTTATTAAAATAACTATTGAACTTTCAGAATGCAGACAGGATTTCTTGTACCTACAGCCCGCACACCAGGGACTGACGAAATACAGTGCAGAGCTGCAGTTAATAAGCCCAGTCAGATCTTGACGACAGCTAATGAACTCTTATAGCTGACTGTGTGGCACCCTGCAGTTTTCTTCCCATCCTTTTCCTCATCATTTCAGGTCCAGGGATGCGGTGTTGGGTAGTTGCTGGCATGAGTCCATAGGCCTTATTAACACCAGAGCCCCTGCTCAGTGTGGTGCAGGCACACAGTGCCTCTGGACTCTTGTTGGCTCTGGAAGCAGTAGGACATTTGTACTTGCTCTATACCCAATTTCACAGGCTCCCTGGCACAGCTGAGGCTCCAAACCCAGCTCCCAGGGTTTGTGCTATTTAGTGGGCTGGGAGCAGCACTCCAGAAAATTGTATTTGCACCTGTAAAACTGAAGGAAATAAAAATATAAACAGATTTTTAAAAGAACACATATTGAAAGTAGAATACCTAGATATGTTTGGGTCTAACTACCAGATTCAGCTAAAGAGATTTTTCTTAGCAATAAAACAGCTGGTGCTTGCTTGTCAAAACAGTGGATCAATCTTTTTGATTTTTGTTTTGTCAAAGTCCGGAGTCTGAGTGATCTAAGAAATAAAATACTCATGGCTGAGATGGGAAATGTTGTTGTAAGTAAAAGACTAGTTAAACTACAGAAATTAAACAGTGGGTTTAAATAGCCATTGTCTCTTCAATTTAAGAAAAAACTATTAAATTCCTAACAACTACTGTCGCTATCTAAAGCGGTAACATTAAACCAACTGAGTGCAAATTCAACTTTGGTGAAGAATGGTGTAAATAATATTATTATTTATTTTGAGTAAAAGAATGTAAGTGCTGACGAACCACTCAAGCAGCATTCATTGCCTTTGATGGATAATTAGTATTCAGCAAAAATGACAAAGTATTAAAATACTTATTCAAACTAGAATGTATCTAATTAGAAAAAAATAAACCCAAACAAACAAAAAAAACCTCTCTGATTAGTGAACTAAACTTCTCCCACAACTCCTTGCTTTTATCTACCAGTTCAGGAATGCACAAAATATCTGTCCTAACAGATACAGTCCTTTTGTGATTGTGCAAGTGTATTTACCAGTTTTCAGCTCCCATTGATTGCTTTGCTTTCCACACAAGTAACACCACTATGTGCTGAAGTCATTTTTAGAACACTGCACCAGTTTTCAGGATTGAATCCCACACTATAACTACTCATGGGATCATTTTAGAAGTGCATTTGTGGTATAAATGCTAAACAAAATGGATGAATGCACAGAATGGAATAATAGTGCAGGACTGAGTCTGTGTTGCTCTCAAAAATATGATTTACCAATATATTCAGTGGGGCACTGCACTTTCCAGATTGGGCTAGTAATGAAAATGGTGCCAGTTTCCGTTTTGTGGATGGAAATTTACTCAACCAGTGGCTGATACGAGCATGTGAGAAATGGTGCTGGAAGAGGGAACAGACTGTAGTGGCCATCCAAACATTGTATCTATTTTCAGAGTAGCAAACTAAGTAAATAAGTAAAGGAAACAACAAATGAAGGAGTGTAACAGGAGAAAACACCTTGGGGTCTTTCTTCTGTGTACAGTAAAATGTCCATATATATACTGTGAGCCATCTGACATTTATAAAGCACACTCTGGCCTACTACAGACTGAAGTGCTTTACATTACTGGTTAGAAAAACTGTCACAATTCAAACAAACTGCAATTTTACAGAATGTCTCGAAAAGTTAAAACCTGAAGAAGCTTGGGGCTTTAGGAACAAAGAGATGGTATTGAGATTCTGAGAAGTGACACCATATTTTTCATTATCCAGTCGAAAAAAACCCAAACATATGGGATTGTATAAACTTGTGCTACTCATGCTGCAACCTTGAAAACACCTGAGCAGAACTATTTGAGAAGAAATAAAGTTAGCAGATAGCAAATTCACAGCCAACATAAAAAGATGAGGGTAAGCCATAAGACTCCTTGTCACAGGCTGCTGTGAATACTAATAGTCTCCTGAGGTTCAACAGGAGAATTCCCCATGAGAGAAATCCATTGAAAACTACTGAATATGCAGCAGTCATCCCTGGCTCAGGATTTTACTGAAAGCTGGGAGAATACTCATGGGAAGTGTTATGTTATTGCACCAGTTCACACAGTCTTCCCTAGACACCCTCTTCTGCTCTCTAAGATGGGACACTCAGTAACAGGACACTGTGATGTATTAATCTTTGATCTTCTCAGTGTTCAATTCAACAGAAGTCTTTCAGTTAGACAGAACATGCAATACTGTTAAAGTTACTTTTTTTGTGAGATGGCAAGTTCATAGTATTTTTTTAAATACACACTTCTCTTGTGAACTGAATTATCTTTCAAACTCAAAGCTGATAGCAAACGTTGTCTGTACCTTGTCTTATGGCAAATAACTGACTGGGCAGGCTCTTGGGAAGTTTCTTTTGCCTCGCATACTGTGTATCTGTTAGGGTTTATCCTACAATCTACGAAGTTTCCAAGCTCTTGCATTCTTAGCCTTTCTGACAATGCTACTCTTCTCAACCTACTCTTGAGATTAGTTTCACATGCTGCAGCACATCCACGGGGACATCAGTTTGAGATTCCTCAGTCAATCTACACAGGCAGCATTACCTGTGTTGGCATCCAGCAGCTGCAGTGCAGTGAGGTACTCATGCACTATACTTGCCCTTCTCATGCTTTCCTTTGCCTTCCTCGAATATATACACATGCTCTTAATCTACTATTTCAAATAAAGTCTACACAAGTGTACTGTGCTGAGGAATATACAAAATCTCTCCCTTCGCCCCGTCCCCACTTTCTCTCTAAATAATTATGTAGTTTCTCCTTCAAATCTTTCCCATTCTCTAGTTCTCTTTCCTGGTCTGTTCTTGCATTTGAAAGTAGAACTATGGAAAACCAAAATGATATCTGAATTATAGGAACTACCATCTATGAACAGATAAAGTAAAAAAAACATGAACATAACTTTGTTGTACTCTGCTTGCAGCTCCTCTCCAATGTTCTCAGTTTTAATTACCCACCCCCCACCCCCGGCCCCTTCTACTCTCATTCTTTCTCACTACTTTTACTTGCAACTCCATTCCAATGCCCCCTTTCCTCTTCCACATCCCACCACCTTTCCTGGAAAGATCTTATTGTTGTTCTTTCTTTTTCTTTCTTTTCTTTTCCCCCTGCTCCCTGTTTTTCTGTTAATTTTTTTTTTTACACAGAGGTTTCAATTCATCCTCCTCTGAAATCCAGTAATAGAGAAAGAGACAGCAGGACAGGGACTCCCTCACTTGCTACTCCTGTGTGGGCAGGGACAGAGGGACTGTTCCTGCACCACTTTCTGAAAAGAAAAGATACGAAAACTGTTGCTACCACCAGCACTATCTCTACCTTTGAGTCTATCTATATTATTTAGTTATGACTGTTACCACAGCTCCCAACCTCAACACCATCACTACAGCCGATATTCACAGGCTGTTACTAGTTCTTTTAGGCACCAACTTGAATTGAGTCCTATGAACCTTAAGCCGGTCTTTCAAACCTTCTGTATGTCTTAAACAAAGATATTTTTCCTACCATGCGTGGACTTGTTATCTCAAGTGCCAGCTGTGCTTGCTGTGTGGAGAGACATTAAATGTTTTTATGAAGCAGTACATCCAAGCTGTGTGTACCTGCCTCAGAGCACAGCCTGATGCTCTTGCTGCAGCTCTCCCCTGGATTCAGGGGAGATTCAGGCAAAAGTGGAGAGGTCTGTTAATGTTATGTTGTACCTAGCTACAGATTCTGCAGGGATACATTTGGTCAACCGTAGCAATTATGCCTCTGCCCCAGCATGTTCTCCGAAGACCAAGAAGCACTAACTACATGGGTTTATTCCTGCTGTTGNAGAAATAACCTCATGATAGCTTGTGGACTTGTGAAGGATTCTTTTGTATTTATCATTATCAGCCTTATTCTGTGAACGGCTGTAAACTCCGGTAAACTTGCTCTTAATCAATACTTTAGGTACGACGACTGATCTGTGCCCTAAGTGTGGGATGAAATTGGTAAAAGATTTCCTATCAAAGAACACAATTTCTCTGACAACTCAATTATAGAATACTTAAGTTTACACTTAACAAACTCTTCTCTTTTGCCACCCTTGATATTTGAAGTAAAAGAAAACATGATTTTTTTCCCTTGTTTTTTCCCCAAACCGAGGCTGCAGAATGCAGAGCAGCAGTTACCCGTGAAGAAGCCCTGAAGTGGAAAGGAAAGACAGGGAATCATTGCCACCGAGTGGGAAAATGCAAAACTGCAGCGTGTGCCTCTCAACTGTTTTTTTTTTCTCTATGTAACTGATGGGGAAAACATGTCAGTCAGCTCTCATATGATCTCCCTAAAAATCAGCTGTAAGTTTTCAACCTTACTTAATTATTTCCCTCAGCAGAATTTAAATTATATTTGTCCTGCCTTAGAAGTTTAGTACGGAGTTTTTATTTCCAAATAAATATAGAAAAATCATCATGTGAATACAGTTAGAGCTTGTGCATGTCTGTCTTGCATTTAAAGAACATTATCCAATGAGAATTTTTTTTCCTAAAAGCAAATTCCAAGTTCACAAAAATCAGAAGGAAGGGAATAGTGGCATTCTCTTCAGGGTGAAGAGAAAGGCCACAGTACTACTCTTTAATTTGCACAGTGTGGCACTCATCATATTATATAAAACTGCCTGCAATATAAAATGGAGATGAACATTTCTTAATGCACCCACTGTTGTGATAAAGTAGTCATCTTTTAATATCCTGTCCATTTTTTAAAAGGTAAATTCTGATTTATAAAGAGAATGTGTTGTTTCTGTTTTTTTCACTATTTCCTGTGATGTTGGGTACCACTTCATCTTTCAGGATCAGTATGCTCACAGACACATTCTCTCATTATGTTTCTACTTAAAGTACCTTCACCTGTTCAATTAAAAGCATAGTTAATAGATGTTTACACTATCGAAAAATTCAGAATATCATTGGTATACCCTAAAGCAGCTGAGAATAATACTTGGATATATCACCATATGGTCAGGTTTGAGAGGCAGGAGAGCCTGGGTTCAAGCCTGTACTACAAATCAGGCAAAGCAGATTTTTGAACCTGAGCTTTTTATAACCCATTGAGCCTTCTAGCACTGCTTCCAAAACCTTTTGTTAGCTCTGAAAACTGAGTACCGTGAGTTCAAGAGAAGAATTGAATTCACAGATATATATCCAACTCCCCCATTATTTCCACAAGTTTTGTCACCTACTTCTCTTTGAAACTTTGAAAGTTTTCTCTTTAACATTTTCCATGAGTTAGTGGTGGTCTCTGTCAAGTCACCTTTGATACTTTCTGTGAATCTTCTTAGGCATTTAACTATGAGGCAAATTAGGAATGAAGATTCCAGTGAACAGCAGGGAGGCAGGAAATCAAGTGCCATAAAACTCAAATTTAGGTCCAGTGACTCTTTCTTTTTTGACTACACTTGTGAGAATGGATCCCTCTCCATAAATAAGCAAATTACTTTTATAAGAAGTAGTTATGATTGCGCCACCACCTCAGTGAGGCAATGGAATGAATTGTCCTTGCTGAGCAACTCGCATACCAGAATAAAGACATAATTCAAACTGCCATTATTGACGGCAATATGAGAAGAATAGGAAAAAAAAAAACAAATCCTGACATGTCTCATTTTAATCTTAATTTCATTTTTTAAGGTAGTACAGTTCATTGAAGCATAGGTATAAATGGTCTTTCCGGCCTCCCGTAGTACTTGCTAAGGACAGGAGATAGAAACACTGTTTTTGTACGGCCGTGGGTACAAGGTGAGTACAAGTATAACTGAACCATTGCAGAGCTGCTCTAAACACTTCATTGAGTAAAGAAAAGTGGAGCAATGATGAGTTAGCATCTCTTTATCTATATGGGCATACATTCCTCTGACTCACTCAGGTACTCATGTACATGGAAAAACCTGAATTTCCTAATTATTTCAGATCAGCAGGATATCGTTGGGAGCAATCAAAAAGCCTGGTGTGGAATTTAACTGCAGCTGCCCAGGCAGCTACTTAATTTTGCTCAACCTTGCATCTTTACTCAAGAGTCATAGCCAAAGCACCACGTCGCCACGTTAACAGTACTCCATTATCCCATGTGCTCTGTGATACCCATTGGGAGTCTCATTAGATTTGTAAATTTGGGGGTCATACCTGTATGAATTTTTGTTACTCTGCAACATCAAAACCTGAAAGTTCCTGTAAGTCAGTCAGTTTCTTGCCTCTAAATCTTACACGGGACTTTGATCTGCTAATCCAAAGTCCTTACAGCAATTTAGCACTTAATAATAGGCAATCAAGTAATTTCTGGTGTATTACAGATAAGGAATAAGCAATCCTATCGAATCTATGGGCTGTTATCCAGAATTGTTCAGCTGAAGTGATGCTGTTTCACACCAATTTTCACTGAAGATAAAAGGCCGTATTCACAGGTCCATCAACTTCTGACAGGCACTGAACTAATTGTCTCATGCAGCACTTGTCAATGAAAGTGTCTGAAGCATCTAAATCTTTGCAGCGGAACCTGAAAACTACAATTAGGTGTCTACAGTCTGCTCTGTAGCTCACATTTATTGCCAAACCCGGTAAAACAACTCCTCTTTTATAGAGTACTATTTATAAAGCACATAGAGTGGTTAAGCCAGGATAAAAGCTCTGGGCAATGATATTTGAAGACTATCTAAGGAAAACACTACTAGACTTCAGTTTTAAACATGCACTTTTTGAGAGACCAGTGAGAATTTCTAACTTTTCGATTTCTGGAGAAATAAAAGGAATTACCATATATGTTCTTTTACTGTTATTAATAGGTTGCAAGAGTTGTCAACCCCCCACTGTGGCTGAAATTGCATTTGGTTTAGAAACTTCTAAAATAACCTCAAATGAAAATGTATCAGTTTGTGTAATATTAGATGGATATTTAAGAATATAGTAAGATGTAAGATGAATCAATTTTTAAGTCTGTTGGTAATCTCTTTCTTATATTTTGAAAAATACAGCAAACAAATCAGTATAAAACATAAAACAGATAAAACAAATCAGTCTAACAAACACTGCTACAAATAGAAAGGGAAATGCTGACAATGCAAATTAATTAAATGATGACAAAAATTAAAGTACCATCTCTCTTCCTTCCACATTCAAAAGCCTGCACTTGTCAAGAAATATTTTCTCCACCATTTCTTAACTGGTTGTGGCTCCATGCCAAGCCTAAACCATACCAAATGAATTAGCTCAATAAAGGTATAAATATGCTCAGACAAAAAGATCTAACGTGACTGGTTTATGTGACGTTCTTTCAATTAGCCATATTCCAATAAGTCTCAGTTTTAAATTTCATAATCCTCAGAATTAATTTGGCTTTTGTGAATTCTCCTCCCCGTCAGTAATTAACTATTTAACTGTGACTAATGAAAAAAAGAAGTCAAATTGCATATTGGTTTTATCAGCAGTAATAGATAATTAACTAATCACTGGTTCTATTTAAATTGGTGAAGAGTTATTATAAAAAAGTAAGTAATCCGTGCTGAGTTAGCTTTCATTTTCAGATTTCTATATGCTCAGCTGAACACACATTCATATATAAGTGACTACATTTCTTTTCATGACAAATACTCTTTGGAAGTTAATCATATTTTTGTCTTCAGTTGTTGTCAAGCATTTAGAAAGGTTTATGGGAGTTAGGTTAAACAAACAGAAGATACATAATGGAGAAACTCATAATAACTGGAGCTAATGCTGCACAAATATATAGTAATAAATGGTGGCTCATGACACCATTTTTAAGACTACAAAGTGGTATCATCACAATGAAGAACAGTGCAAACATTAGTCATGTTTTGTTGATCTATACTGTGTATAGTTCACACACTATTTTTCTCCTAATTGTCTAGCCACCAAATATGTTTACAATGTCACAGACTACTTCCTATTACAACTACCAGAAACAGTTGGACACTGTATGAAAAAAATTTGTTTTAAATAAATATATTTTATTACAAGTATTTTGACCCATATTATTCATGTCAATATTCAATGAAAAAATCCAAAGCCAAGTATAATAATGAAGCTGCTGAAGGAGCGGGGGATCTGCAAATGCATAGGAGAAGTGTAATAAATATAATTTTAAGATCACACTGTAGAAACCAGAAGGGACTGAATGTGCATTTACTCTTAGGTCTTCTCTTTTCCTAACCCTAAAAACACCATGCAAGTTACAAAAATATATCTATAAGGATAAAGTCATCTTATCTTATTCTAGAAATTTATGATCATTTTATTCTGCATTCCTCCTGTGGGTGTGGGAGAGTTAGACTCCCACCCAAGAGGAATAAACCCACCCAAACCCATCAGGTTCCCAGCACTCAGGTGCTTGAGGCTTGTCAACAGGGGTGCAGCACCAGGGTGTATCTCTGCAGGCACACAGCGATGCCTTGTGCTGACTGCTCTGCTGTGGGGAGGGATGTGCTGGTTCTACCCTGGGGTAGGAACTCATGGCTGAAATAGCCTTGCATGAAGGCAATTCTCTGAGAGCCAGATGCAGTGATTTCTCCCAGTTTGAGAGGAAAAGTGCCCCAAGACATGAAATAGAAGGACCCATGTCTATCAGGCATCCACACATCAGCAAGTATGCCATACACTGGTTTTGCACACAAAGTCTCCCTGCAAGGTGAGCAGTGTAGTCTCTACATTCAACACCCTGAAAGTTCAGCAGGACTCCCTGTGGTACCATACACACTGCAGTACATGACACTTTTTTATTTTGCGTTTTTCAGGAAAATGATTGAACTCTGAACTAAGCCCTAGTCTTGTACAGAGCCTGGAGTCTTACTTGTCCTTTTATAACCACGCCGCTTCTGTGCCTCCAGGAACTCAGTGGGAGCTGCTGACTCCACGGAGCTGAGCACTGATATTTTGCTTCATACAACACAGCAGTTCATCCCTCCTACTGACTTAGGAATTGTACTACTACTTTCTTCCACACTTGAACATAGCTGTAGTCTCTTCCGTACTCACAAAGCAGCTATAGCAGATACATGTATAAAGTGGTATTAAAACACTGAACTAAAAAATAAACCTTGCGCATAAAGGCCGTTCTTTTTTCCTCATTATGGAGATGATTATGCTGGTATGCATTTTTTGTTGTGATTTTCAGTCTTGCATGGTCTGCTTTACAAACATTGGATTTTTCTGAGATAATTTACCAGTCCATAAAATTTATTGATAAACACACATCCATTCCTCTGCTACCTTCAGCACTGTAAAATGATGTTGTGAAAGTACTGTAATGTCTCTTGGGCTTAGCTAAAAACACTGAGGGGGAAAAAAGCAGAAATCTTACCTTCTGCAACATTATTTATATTTTTTTTTTCTTCTGTATTTCCAAAAGGTCTCTTGCACTAATGCATTTCAATGGCACTCAATTATGCAGCCCTATTCTAACTCTGCAAATGCCCTCACTGACGGCATCCTATTATCGGCAGATACAAACTATTTATGTTGGATAAAACTGATTATGAGATTCCTACATTGGCCAAAATCTAATGCCTCTTGCATTTTTCAAATAGTCTACAACTGCTTGTCAACACTGTCCATGCGTGGTTGTTTTTGATCTATTTTATTTTATTTTAGTGCAAAATCAAGATAATAGCCTCTCTTATCTGCTTCTGAAGTCCCATCCACTTTTTCAGTAAAAATGACAGAAGTGGGAAAGAATGTAATGGTGGAAAGATTGTATCCCACACAATTTAAGCAAACCAAGAAAACATTTTTCTTGGAGATTGATTGTTGAGTTCATGAAAGAAGAAACACATCTCTTCAAGAAAGCGAGGAAGTACTCTTGTGGTCAAATTAAAAAGTACCCTTTTACCCAAAAGTACCCATTTATCACGTTCAGACGAGACGGTGTGTGAATAAACACTGTATTTGTGATGGAAGTTTCGCTATTGAGCAGGTGGATTATCTGATAAAGAAACCAAAAATTAGCTTTCTATCATTGTATTTGGAACCGAGACGATCTCAAACGGGAACACGACGTTGCCCCTGAAAGCCAAACTTTTCACACATTAGGAAAATAAAAAAAAAAATTAAAAAAGCGAGGTATTTCACAAATCCTGGTTTCCCCGGGAAAGTAATTAAAAGTTGATAAAAATAAGTAGCGACGTCAGCTGAAAATTCACCATTCCCATTCTAATCACAATATGGAATGTGGACTCAAAAAAAAAAAAAAGAAAAAGAATAAAATATTTGAAAGGGTCCTTTGACTCTGGCTCTCGGTCGTGGTTCGGCACGGCCGGGAAGTTTGGGCTCCCGGCGCTCCGTAGTTTCCCCGGCAACCGGCAGGGAGCGTCCCCGGGAGGCGCAGGAGCGGGGCCGGGGCCGGAGGGAGCGGGGCCGGAGGGAGCGGGAGCGGTGCTGCCCCCGCCGCAGAGCCGGGTCTGCGGGGACGGGAGAGGGGCCCAGGGAGCGGGGCACCCCCTTCACCCTCTCGCTGGGCCCGTGGCTGTCCCGCCGCGCCCCCCGGGGCCAGGTCGGCGGCGCTGCGGGAACTCGCCAGGGCTTCGCTGCTGCGGAAACTCGGCCGTGACGGGGCTTGAAGGCCCACCGTCTCCGTCTGCTTCTGCCCTGCACTCCGGAGAGTTGGCACTCACCAGGGTAAGGGAGCAACCTCGCCTTTCAAATCGTGCTGACTTTCATTCTGCCTGCCTTAAGTGACTTCTAGGACTGTACTCCGGGCTGCACTTTTCCTCCTTTGAAAGTAGTCCTTTAAAGGTGCTTTTCCTATTTCCATTTAAAGTGTCTGCCCTTTGCTGAAGTCTGTCATCTGCCAGTAAATGGGTCACTTCTGTATCAAACCTCTTATGTCGCTTGTTTGATTCGCGAGTGTACTCCAGCCGTCTGATCTCTCTACAAACACGTGTGACTTTCCCAGCTCCTGACTACACAAGGGCTTTAATCTCTGAAGACCAAGACCTCCTTCTGAAGAATGCTTTTCCCACTCAGTGCCACTTCCACCTCTGCCAATACATTGGCATGTTGCCTCAGTTGCATTTTTATAAAGCCATTATCACTGTCCCTACTCCTGTCTTTATTTCTGTCACAAAGGGCTCATATTGTTCCTGCTTATTGTCACATTTTTTATCATTTACTTTCTCTCATGGTACAGTCACTGACTTTACTGAGGTTTTAACTAATGACTAAATCTAGAAAAGTCCTTGGCACGTATCTTGGTTACTTCCTGGGAAATAGAATTGATTAAATACATCTGAATTACTTCTTAATACTTTTCTGAAAAAAAAATATATGTTGTTATTAGCAAGCTTACTCTTCATATTGTAAACAACTATACATTTCAAAGGATGACACTGATAGCACTGTTTTGTGATATATAATGCTACTGTCAAGAACTAATCGTGTGTTTTTGCAGTATAAAATGATTTTGAGTCTTATTTTTCTGATAGTTAAAAGTGTGTCTTCTAACTGCTGTGGCTAGAGTTTAGTGATGATAAGCCGACACTTATAAAATAAGTAGATTATAATGTTTGTCTTTTAGTGCTTCAAATTATTTCTGGTTTTAATGATTTGCATTTTACAAACAGAATAGTGTCATGTAAGTTTTTGTGTGTTTTGAAGAGACTTAATTGTCTAATTGTGGTATGCTAGTTCTTTTTAAAAGACTGTCCCTGAGACAGGCTGCAATCTGGAAATGGTCGGAAAGAGAAGAGAGGATGTACACTTGGGAAACTGGCTTGAATCACTATTTCTGATTAAATCATCAATCAACAAGTACTGATTTAAACTTTCAGTTTTAGTTTTGTTTTGTATTTTAGCTAATTTGGTAATCATTATTATATGTTGTTTCTTGATACTCAGTAAAAAAGGTGCCTGACTGGATGTCCTGTTTGGAGGGAAGAGTTAGAATAACCAAGCTAAATAAGGACTGCATGTGCAAGAGTCTGGCAGAGATTAGGGCAGGTGGTTTATAGAGCTGTGGGCATTGGAGTAGCATGCAAAAAACTGCCTCTTTAGTTCATTCTAATCTCAGTATTTGGAATTTCATCATGTTTTTGAGAAAAACAGGTGTCATCAACTTGCAAAAGGTGATGGCTGAATGGCAAGCACTCTGCTTGTTCTTGAGGCAATGCTTGTTTCTGTGTATTATTTAACTGGCTTCCTATTGCTTCTGTTTCTATATATAGAGTAATTTCCTGTTCACTAAATGAATGTAATTTCTAATTTACTAAATTGGTTTTTTCCATCCAGAATACACCACAGCATAAATTACTGAACATTAATAATATTCAAAACTAGCATTTTCACTATTTATGATTTTATTAATATTTGAAAACTTGTAATTTCCCAGGAACAATTTCTGTTATTCATCATAGTGTCAGACTTGGTATGTTAAATAGGCAGAGGATTATTATTTTTATTAGGGACACTTTAACCCAGTTACATACATATACAATGACATTTAGAAGATAAAGGTACCTAAGTCAGTATTGAAGGATGTATACAGAAATTTATTTTTTCACTCTTAAAAAAAGGCAACTTTCATTCTTCTTACTGGAATTGCAATTAATTTCCTGTGTTCTTTCTTTTTGTTCTCATATCTTATTGATTCTGGTTTGGGTTTTGTGTTCTGAATGTACTTGTTTTTCTTTTAATTCCTTCACCCTGGCAATTCCTCAGATTGTTGCTTTCTTGTGATGTAATTGTACCCAACCAGCCTGTGTCACTCTGGGCTCTTCTGCTGAGTCATGTAATGCTGCTTGGATTCCTGTAGGCTACGCTAAAGGCAGACTGTAACTAATTCACTTTTGCTGCAGGTCTCAAAAAACACAAGAAAAGGAGTGCAGATTAGGAAATACGTGCATTTGAAAGACAGAGTGACAGGATTGTTAAAATCATCTTGTGCACTGCATAGGATATATAAGAATAAGCCTTTGTTTCCTAGTGCACTTATTCAGATTTTCTTGATTGCTTGGTCATGTCAGTTTTGGGGCCTGGGGATTCTTGATAGTCTGTCATATAGGAATTGAAATTGTTTTATATTTTTAATATTTTTCTGTTCCAGGAAGCGATGTTCTAAGAATGTCATCAGGCATCCCAATAAAGTCAAAGACTGCAGCACAGAAAAGCAAGACATCTTCTCCTTTAATATGTTCTCCAAAACCTGCAATTAAACCACAGCCAAAGCCTAGTGACAAGCTGAATCCTAAAACTATTGATCCGGTATGTAAAGGTGATGAGGTTTTTGTTTGTTTAAAACCCATCTCTGGTTGGAAGAAATGTCCTTACTTTATGAAATGGCATGCAGGACATGCTTCTTCTGGTCCTGTTTTTTAAATTGAAATTAAACTTTTGTTACTAATCATACATTCCCTACCTTCTAAGCCAAATGCTTGAGGCATAACATTGCTTTTACATTTCTAAAAAAAAAATGGGTTTTGGTACTATTGTGGCTGGGATGGTAACTTATTTTGTATGCACTATTGCCCTAAAAAGAGATTTAGAGCTAATAGTTAAAAAGAGTTTGAGGTTTTTTTTGTTTTGTTTGTTTGTTTTGTTTTTTGTTTTGTTTTTTGTTTTGTTTTTTTGTTTTGTTTTTTTGTTTTGTTTTTTTGTTTTGNTTGTTTTGTTTTTTTTGTTTTGTGTTTTGTTTTGTGTTTTGTTTTGTGTTTTGTTTTGTGTTTTGTTTTGTTTTGTTTTTGTTTGTTTGTTTTGTTGTTTGTTTGTTTTGTTTTTGTGTGTTTGTTTTGTTTTTGTTTGTTTTGTTTTTTGTTTGTTTGTTTTGTTTTGTTGTTGTTGTTGTTGTGTTTTGGTTTTGGTTTTTGTTTGTTTGTTTTTTGTATACTTCTAAGCTTTGGCACCTGCTGCTTTAGAGAAACATTTCAGTTATGCAGAGAAATCAAGAATCAGGCAGCATCTTGAAAATCATGAAATCTATCGACTTAATTGCTGATGACCATTATTTGAAACTCACAATTACTGTGAATATGTAATACTTTAGGAAAAATTTGGGCTGCTGGGAGAAGAATAATGAAAGGAATTTCATGGAAGTCATGTGCCTGGAGAACTAGTATTGGGTGCATGAATTATAGCTCAGCACTGGGCCATATAATTTGACAATTAGTAATATCACAGACTTTTTGGAACATGAATTAAATGCAGGAGTACTTTGGTGAGGTAGGAGTTTGCAGTAAGAAGAGGCTGAATACTTTAATGTGGGCATCTTTTTTACTTTAAATCTTTTTGCAAGTGGCACAATGACTTAAATTAAGACATGAAGTCATAAAACCATAAACACAATTTAAAAAATCTTAATGTAGCTTCAAACACTCAAAAGATTAAGATTTCATGGTATTTCCTTTTAAATGCTTTGTGATAAGGTGTTTAATCTGGGAAGCAACATTGAATGATCATGCTAATAAATAATAGTATAGTTCATAAGCATAAGAACCATATATATGATAAAAACCAAATTTGTGCAGCTTTTCTACCTGTGAGGTCCCTAGTTTCCTTCTCCAGTAAATCCTTTCTAGATTCCCCTGCAGTATGAACCTCCCTGTGCCTTTCCAGTGCCTTCATACTGTCTTGCCGAATTTTCAATATTTCTCCCTCGTGTTGCCACCATGTACTTTTCTCTGCACTCAGATCAAGATGGAATTGCAGTAAAACTTCCTTCTGCATGTTACCAATATAACTACAAGAGCATCAGGAAATTGAGAGCTCCTTACTCTGTTAAGGAGAGAACCTATAAGACTTAAGTATTAACATTTGCAAGAGAAAATAGAAAAGTAAGGTAATTTCATCAGGAGAACACTGATTCTACATTATTTGTTCAATTTAACATCTGCCTAGCCAGACAATTCTAAAAAGCAGTTTCCTGATAAGTTTATCAAATGTATGTTTTCCACCCAATACCTGCAGTTCTTTTATTTTGATTTGTTTTAGAATCATGTGACTAAGTTCCTTTTTTGATAAACTGCAGTTTTAACATATTCATAATAGTTATAAAATATTGCCGTTATGAATAAATAATGCTTTTTTTCCTGTTCACAGTTTGGTGCTTATTGTCGCTCAACATCTGCATTTGCTGCTACATATGCTAGAGTTGGCATTCCATGCAGGTGTGTATGGTTTGTTTATATTTTTACTAAAAATATTATGAAATACATCTCCTCATGTTTGATATTTTAGTTAGGTTGTTTCTGGAAAGATTTCTAATGCTTAACACTTTTTAAAGCAGAAAGCAATTTTCCATGCCTTTGAAATTGTCTTCCCTTAGTTCTTTTTTTATGCTGTGTTAATATTAAAGCCACATTTTAAAAGAATAGTTAAGTTTGTGCAGACTTGGTTTTCTAAAGGTCTTTCACAAAAGAAGTTGATTTCTTCAGGTAATTTTGTTTACTTCTTCCTACTAATAAAGACAATAAAATTAGTGCCAGTTTAGTAAGCAAACATCTTGCAACCTTTTTCATGAAGTAAGCAGTATGACAATATTTTATTCTGATTCTGTAGTTGTCAGATATAAATAAAACTACTTGGAAGTAATAACTATGTTAAGTTACTTTCATCTGTTATATATTTGCCTAGACAATAAACATTTTAGTGTTTTGTCACATGGATGCAGAATTACTTTACAAAAATTTAAGTAATCATGAATACAATGTACATGTACTTATTCGTATAGAATAATCATTAGTACATAGCCTTTATCTGTATCTCAGGAGGTAAATTCCAATATGATTTTCTTTTAGTTTCAACTGATTTCCCTTATCAGTTGTTATTTGAGGAAAGTGTTTCTTGGTACTTATTAGAATAAGTAACTTTGCAAAAGGAGCATCTTCTGTGTTGGCATGAGAGTGCCATGGGTGAGAGTGGAAGGCTTAGAGAAAATTTATTAAAGAAGCTGTGCCGTTGAGTCAGGAGGGGCAGAAAGGACCCCTGTGTTCTCTAAACTACTTCTCAAAGAGGAGTCTTGGTGTGGCTGGATCCAGTCTTAGCCTTGGATTATGTCAGCAGTTTAAGGAATTGCAGAGATGTGATTGAACGACTTTTGTCCTGTAGATTTTAATGTTTGGCAAAATGAGCATATTTATAGAAAATGAATTATTTTACAAATGATCAGGCAAATATCTTAATCAGAATTATTTACTACACAGTATAAAAAGCTAAAAATCTACTAGTAGAGAATAATATAACATAAAGGAGTATAGTATAAGATAGGATAGTGTACTATATTGAAGCAATTGTTGAACCAATTATATTAAAGCTAGGAAAAAGGAAATAATTATTAAATAGAGATGTGATGTAACTCACCCAGGCCAATACTTGTGAGGAAATGTCTTTCTCTCAGCCTTGAGGAGTATCCTTGGAGTGTGTCTCCAGCCAAGGGAGGACTCCACACATGCACCCAAGAAGGGTTATGTCAGAAGAACCTGACTGTATAAAAGGGAACCAGACTTTTATAGTATAAAAGGGAACCAGACTTTTATAGTATAAAAGTCTGGTAGTCACAGATTTATAGGCTGGCAGACTAGCTTGTCTGTCAAATCCTGTTTCAAAAGCAGGATGTGTATTCATTGTCTGGTGAACCAGGATGGTTTTAGCATAATTCAACACCAAGACAGCACCCTGGACCAGCAGCTGAACTTGCATGATAGCTTCCATGATGGCTTGCACAGTATGCATTCTCTGATTAGATTTTAGGTATTATCAGGATGGAGCTATCCTCAGAGAGGCATCTATCATTTTTATAATCTTTATTTTATGATTTCTATGTGATTAGGAGCAGAATTTTGGAAACTGCCATATTTTGGGAAATTATAATAATTTCACTGTTAAATGCCATTATACGTATACATAGGTTAGACTCAATTATCTCAGAGGTCTTTTCCAACCTAATTGATTCTGTGATTCTATGATTTCACTAAGGAGAGTAGTATGCACTGAGATTGTGTATATAACACAGTAGAACAACAAACTGGTGATACATTTAAAGGGAATAGTGATAATAATAAACTATGTATTATTATAAGTTAATTTGTTAAAACTTTATTCTTTATATAGGCTAGTGCATGGATCAGTAAAGCACAAACTGCAATGGGAGTGCCTTCCTGAAACTCTTCCCTTTGATCCTCTCCTTCTAACATTAGCAGAGGTAAACTCAATTTCTTGCAACATTAAGCATACAACCATTTCTTAATTGCAAATGTCATTTATTAACAATCTAAGCTAGCTAATTTAGGCTCAACTACTAGTGAAATATGAAAAAAACCCATTTGTGAAGAGCTTGTATGAACGAAAATGGTCAAGAACTTTGTTATTTTTAGTTCTTTAGTTAGAGCATTCTGGGAGAGATAGGTAGAGCTGCTTAATCTTCAAGATACTGGCCAAATGCAAGACTGCATCTCAGAGTCCCAACTGCTGAATTAAATATTTCAATGCATTTTTGTTTTTGCAGGCTCTTCTGTTAACTGTTTTGATTATTTCTGTATGTAAAACCTACCTATTGAAGTAATAGTGCTCTCCTCAATATACTGAACTAGTTCAGTAAAAGTAGAATCCTGTAAATAAAGTGGAAGAGAAATACTATGTTATGTTGAGGCTTCTATTTTGTCAGAGCCATCTGTGACATTTATCACCAAATATGCTTCAGGTGTCCAAATAAATGCTGAATGCAATGTTGTATATAGAGTACATATCCTGTGGTGGCTTAGTCTCTTTTTTTTTGTTTTGTTTTGCTTTTAAATTAAACAAAACTGTCAGTTCCTAAAGTAGCACAAAGCTCCTCTTATGGAAAGAAGAAAGGCTTCAGTCATTGGCCTTTAAATCTTTGAGGTCTGCCAGTCAGGCCTTCAGTGGAAGTTCATCTTTGTACCATCTACAAGTTTTTGGTGTTGCAGAGAGGGGTGTGTTGGGGGGTGTCTTTTCTTCCATAGTTTACCTTCTTTTTTTTTTCCTTCAGGGTACAAGAACCATTTACAAATATAGCCTCTTCTTGTTCCTGGTCTTGTTTTAAAAATACCTTAGGTAGTTAGATTAAAGGTAGTGAAGTACACATATTGATTGAATTGGCAGTATTCATAACGTGAGTTTTAATATTCAATGCTCCAAAAGAAAAATGAATAAGAATATTCTGTAAGCTGAGTTGTACTAAGTGACTCCACATGGTGGAGTTAGTGTACTTTATGTTTTGAAGTGATCTGAGAAAATCTAAACACTATCTTGCTGCTATGTGGAACTTTTTAAATGTGTGTTTGTTTAAAAAAAAGGTGCACTGTTAAGAAACATGTTTTACATTTGCAACAGGGACTAAGAGAAACAAAACATCCCTATACATTTGTTGCAAAGGAGGGTTTTAAAGAATTACTTCTGGTTGAAGGTGCTGCTGAAAAAGCGATTCCCTTGTTGCCTCGTCTAGTTCCAGTCTTAAAGGCTACACTGGTATGTCTTACTCTTCATGCAGTTTTTAATGGGTTGTTTTTTTTGTTTTTTTTCTTTTGCTGATGAGGACTACATGGAAAATATTAAAATGATAAATGATAAATTGGTTTGAGCGTTGGGAATAGCTTCTCTTTCTCTTGTTAACCCTGCCTTGTTTTTTTAGCTAAATATGTCTGTAACTAAATTCAGATGAGCAACTCCTTGTAAGCTGTACGACACTAGCTATGGGCAAATTTTGTGGAAATGTTCTACTAAAAGTCTGAATATAAGCAGAAATAAATTATGTATTTGTGACGGTTTTATATATCCACATGCAAAAAATAAAAATGAGCTGGTAAAATGGAGATGTGGGAATAAATACTCATTTGTTACATCTAACAATTCAAAACCTGCTACAAAGGTAAAACAGAATATGTCAGTGAGGGAAAGGGAAGAATACAGTTGAAATGTTTGAGGTCGTATTCTTAATTTTTAAAATGTTTTTAACATTTCTGCTCCTTCAGAAAACAAAGTGAGGTACAGGCTTCAAAGGTTATCTTTTTTTGACCTTTTTGATACTTTTCAGAGCCTTTTTCTGGTTCAGCAAGTAGCTGTCCTTTAATCTAGCTGTGTTCCAGTTCTAATTTTATAGAGATCGCTGAAAGCTTGAAAATTCTTTGTGATCTCAAATCAGAGGTGTAACAGAAGTTCAGAATTTTGTGTTATCAGTATCTTTGGTTTAGTTTGAAGGCAAAATGAGAAAAATTATTCTTGTCTGTTCCTCCAGTTACTATTACTCAACTGGTAGTTTCTATTGTTGCAATGTTTTGGTATAAAGTCTTGTTAAAACTTCTACTACACAATCAGTGAATCACTTCTAGTGAAAAAGAAAACGTTCAGGTCCCAAATGCTGGAGTGAAAAAATAACTGTTTAAATAAACTTAAAATTTAGTATGGGAACAAAATAAATTATGAGTCTATTTCTCTGCTAAAGGAAAAGCAAGGTAACAACCATCAGAGGACTCAGATATAGAAGAACCTTCTCCTGGGAGAAATAAAAATGACAACTCTAGAAGTAGATAGCCACAAAATTGCTGGCAGGTGACAGAGGTGTAGTTGGCAGTGAACTAAATTAATTCAGGCAGAAAGTCAATGGTTCCACTGTTTTCCCCCAACGGAAGTTACTGTTATGAATTACATAGAAATTACTCAGAATTCATTACATTTGTAACTAAAATGGTATCTCCCGATTTCAACATACCTGCGTTTGAAGCATTATTTCTAATATGCTGTGAAATACTGAAATTGTTGGTGTAGTAAGCTGTTTTGCATGCCAAATTTTTTATTTCTTCAATAATAAATTAGTAGTTTCCCTGTCTCAGAAGAAATACAAGAGTTTTGCTGACATTTTGTGGATACTTTTGTTTCTACTTTAAACATACACTTCTGTTTTTAAATGTGGCCTCTGGAGACTAATATTCAGTCATGTTGTATTGCTGAAGTCGTAGCATTATAGCAATTAGCAGTTGCTCAGTAGTTGTAATGTTTAAAGCTACTACGTACAATCATAATGCAGAGATTGCAGTTCAGGAAAACTTGTGTTCTTGTCTGACTATTACTAATAGGGTTTTCTTTCTTCTCCCTCTAAAGGCTCATGCAGATGATGAAGTATTTGAAAGGGGTTTGGATGCTTTAGTTCAACTGAGTGCTGTTGTTGGCCCATCTCTTAATGATCATCTTAAGCATCTACTCACAAATGTAAGCTTTTAATGCTGTAGTAAAAAATTGTATTTTTGTGGTACTTTTGCTGAGATGTTTGCTATAATATCTGCACAGATACAGTGGAGGACTCAGAAGTTCCATGAAAAGCACTATTTTGTATAGTCCCCTGTGTGAGTCCTTCATTCTTTAGTAATAGCGTGACTTATAAAGTTCTATCAAGGTCCCAAAACTGTTGTTAACATAAGCTGGAGAATAATGGAAGTATAGGCCTGAGGAAAAATAGATGGTGTTTTGGAGGAAAGTTTATTGCAAAATGAGTTTTGCATTTCAAGTGTGACTATTTAAACAAAACTGTGAAAGTTTCAATAAATTAATATAAGCAAATATTCCCACTTTTTTCAGATGAGAATTCTGCTCAAAGAAATTTTCATTAAATGAGCTTAGTGTGGGATTATGAGAAGTATTTTTATACTGAGTCCTTCTGAGGACATCCTTCCTCTGTCAGACAGGCTTTTCATGGTTTCATTTAGCCTGCTTGCAAAGTGTACTTTTAGAGCAAAATAAAATGACCTTTTTTGACATCCAGTGCAGAAGAGAGAAATTGCAGCAGGTTTTTTAAAGTATGTCCACTATAATAAATCCTTTTCAAGGCATATGAAAAATTTATTAACTTTTTATATGGACAGCACTTTAAGAATGACTTTTTTTTAAGGTTGGTACTCCTTTTGAATTGCTTTGCTGAAAGAAAAGAAAATGAAATATTTTTGTTGGCTAATAGATCTGTATTTTTAAGTTACCCCGATATTCCTTCTGCCTTGACTAAGCTCTGTACTTTGACATCAGCTAGAAGTTATAAAGTAATGTTTCTTTTTGTCCTTAATTGTCCAAAGATAAGATGAAATAAAATAGCAAAGTAGAATTATTATGGTCTTTTTGCATATATTGTACTATACTGTGCAACAAAACTTTTTGTTTCACTTTTCCAATAGCTTTCAAGGAGATTAATGGACAAGAAATTCAGAGAAAAAGTTACTGTCACTTTACAAAATTTGGAGCAGTATGGTGGAAAGGTGAGTTGATCAAATGATTATTCTGTAATCTACACATTTGAATGTAATTTTGCCAAAACAGCTCTCATCTCTGGCATTCTTGACATATTCATGCTTCAGGATGCCTGGAATGCGTGTTTTGTGTTCAATTTTCTGAGACTAAATATGTTTCTCAATGGGATTTACTCTTGCTGAAAGTTTCTTTTTCTGTTACTGATGATGCCTGCTCATTCCCACTGATAGCTTATTGTTAGGGTTATTTACTGAAGAATTCTGACACTCACATTCCAATTTACCCAGGTTAACTGAGAGTTTAGGTCTGCAATTGCTATAAATCAAAAAATATGCTTTAGATAATAGGTGGCAGAGGTTTCTTCTGATGAACATTCTGTTGCCATTTTATGTTGTGCATAAAATTTACGTTGTGCAGAAAGGAGGAAAGAAGAAAAAGTGAGTAGTTTGGCCTGGATATTCATCTAGAAGAGGAAATATTTGCTTTCTTGGCCCTATGAACACTTTGCATGTATTCTATTAAATGGTCATTCATAAAGAATAGGAACAGCTTGAAGAGTAGAGACCATAAATACAGGGTCTACCAGTTCTGAGCTCATGTGTCTTAATCAACAGGTGCCCAAACAATCAGTAGACATCACTTCATTTTTTTTTGTGTGTGCTCATATTCATTTAAGGGCAGTAGCAGTGTTCATATTATAGACTTGTAAAACATTATGACGAAGGAGGATTAGAGGTTTTTATTGATGTGAAGTGAGACAAGAAAGTAAAATTATGATTCCTCTCAATGTTCTGAACATTTAGGTCTTGATAATATAACTAATCCAGAGAGTCATTAATCTCAATTCTTCTGTTAGTCCCCCGATTTCTTGTAGTCTTAATATGTTTGGTGAGTAGGTCTTTCCATGTGTCTTTTAAAAATACTGTAATATGATAAAGCAAAAAAACCTGGAAACAAACTCCTAAATTGTGATTATGAGCAATATTATATAATCCAAATAATTAATTTCTCAAATTTATATTCTAAATTAGTTATAAAGCATATGATTATTACTTTTATTGAAAGTCCCTTCCACAATATCACTCTTCTGTTTAAAGATCCTTATTGTGTCGTGTTTTTATTTATGCTCAGTTTTAAGAATGAGTTTACATGTCCCTTCTCTTGGATGTTTACTCACTCTCATTAATTACCACAATAGTCCATTTTCTCAGTTTATTATTTTCGGCCCTTTTGACAGTAAATTTCTCATCAAATATTAACTTTTTAGTTTTCTACTGTTTCATAATAGCAAGAAAACCAAGCAAATATTGTGAATTACGCAATCTATAAACACTATATGAATACTGTCATACGTAGTGCTAGTGCTCCTTATTTTGTTTAAATTTGTTTTGTTTTCTTCAACAGGCAGCTGTGACTATCATCAAATCGAAAATTCCAACCTATTGTTCTGTCTCGTCTTGAACAAGAAAACTGTAGTGATTTGTACCATAAGATGCAGTTTGGAAAGAAACTGCCTTTGAACATTACAGACACTTATTTGGGGTATGATATATTCTCTTAAAATAATCAGAATTCTTCAGTATCATGAAGAGTGGGAGTGATTTGTGAATATGTAATTATGGAAGACTTCTCTCTGTATATTTGCGTATGCATTGTGCTTACAATGACCAATTAACTTGCTGTTATTTCAAAAGCAGAGTAAATATTGATTCTTATTTTGTTGTAAATTACAATTTCATTTAATATATCTGCAGTGCTTAATATGTTTTGTCTAATTGTGTGAGGCTAAATAATTTGGCTGTAATGACTTAAATAGAAACTGACTTGGTGTTACATTATATAGGTATACCTACTGTTGAAACATATTACTCATTTTGTGACACAGGCACAGATGGATGCATTTGGGTTCATCAGGACTAGGTTAGATGTAGAACTATGAGCACTCAGACTTCTTCCGAGTCAGCTTTTAAAGGTGTGAAGCTGAGCACACTGAACAAGTAGCATATGGTGCAAAGCTGAACTTGCTCAGTGCAATCTCAGCACATTGGTTTGAGACACTGGAGGGGCTCTGGGGAATACACTGCAGAGGCATCAGGTTGCTCCAAGAGCCACAGCCTGCCTTTTGCTCAGCTAATTAGTTCCAGTTAGCTTTGGGCCTGCTGAAAGGGAGCTGGATGTAGGATGCAATTTTGGAGTATTTACACGGTGCCCTTTGCACTGAGTTCAGTAATGTCGCAGGTATGCTTGGGACTAGCTTGTGAATTCAGGTCTGGACAAGCTAATAAACTTCTGAACATGGAAACTGTAAAAAAAATATGAGTTAAAGACCACAAAAGGATTGCAGAAGTCAGCTTACCTTGCTGTCAAGCCTTGTAGGTTGCAGCATTTGCAGTGTTTGAACTTGATTGCAAAAGAATTCCTAACTGATCTTGCAATAAATACTGTTCAGAGTCATGTTGTATTTGGGTGCAATGTGAGGGACAGCTGACTGAAGTAACAAAATTTGCATAGAGCTTTTTCCCCCTGAGGAAAAGTCAATTTTGGAATTTAAAATTTTTGGAAGGGAGGGGTTGTTTTTGTCATCAGAAGCTGCTGATGCAGAGTATTAAAAAGGTCTGTCATGTGAAAGCAATTTCAGATTTTTTTTGAAAATTACTACTGCTTAACTCAATTAAATTTACCTCAAGACTGTGTTAAGATGACAACTGTGCTAAGTCGGGATAAATATATTTAGGCTTTTTAAAAAGAATAAACTGTATTTCTTCATTTAACATTTTTGCCGACGAGTATTTAACAACTCAAAAAAATTGATCATGGTCGTTTTTTTTTCTTCATGTTTACTTTATTATTTTTTTTACAAAATGTGCACATTTAGTTTACACAAACACGCTACAGCAGATTTCAGGTGTACATGTATTGTACTACTCTTATTCTACACTGGTGATAGCAGAGCAGCCTTCAACATGCCTTGAACATCCCATCTCTACACCAGAATAGATACCTGATTTATTTTTACAAAAGAATGCTTGCAACTTTCTTTCTACTTCATTAATCCACCTTCACATTTTCTGCAGCAATGTTACAATGAAGGTTGGCCTATCTCTGATAGCATTTCACCTATTTTGAAATATTGGCATAAACTCTGTGGAAAATATATCTTAAAATTACATGGATGGAGGGGCAGTGTTACATTTTAGGTGCATACCTTTTTAGAAAAATCTTTCTAGGTTCAGAATAAATAGCTCCAATTTTAATGAAGAAATGATCCTAAAAAATTGTAATGAATTTATCACATATAGATGATATATAGCTGAAGTTTTCATTTTTTCCTGATTCTGTCTCATAGTTACAGATATTACAAAAAGCTGAAACAAATGTTAGCCTGACTAGCAGTCATTATTAGTAGTTGTTCCTACATAGGGATATTCATTCTCAGCACTGAAGTGGGATGGAAGTTTCAGAAGAAATTCATGCCTTTTTATTCATTAAAGGCAGAAAGATATGTACTTATGAAAACAGTGTTAGGATCCAGTTAAGGTTTCTTCATGAAAAATTAGAAGTCAGAAGATCCTTAATTTTAAGCTAAGAACTTTACAGACACATCCAAGAAGAATTAGAAATACAGTATGTAGGACGTCTGGTATTCCTCTCAATCAGATGCAGATTTACTAGGTAAGTGCAACTGATAGAAACTTACTCGCATTATTTAGGGAATAAGCCTACCTACAAGCAATTTGGTTCTTCCTCTCAAGTTATTTATTTTGTTAGGTTTGGGTTTGTTTTTTTGGAAGAGGAAAGCAAGTCAAAGGTGGAAGGCAATTGCAGCAAGATGTGCGTTGCACATTTATTATAGCATTTTAACTCAAAGTGTTATTCAAAAATGAGGACTACCATAGAAATGGGAAAAGAAAATATATGGTAATGCCTCGATATAAATTAAAAGCTAAGATTTAAGAAATACGCTCAAACACCTGGAGTTTAATCCAGTACAAATGAGTAGCAAAACTAAGAGTATTTTTTTTAATCTCCTTATGATTGTATCTATTTTAACTATGGTTTGGAATGGTAATAAATCAGCATACTGTCAGTTCTTACTTTGAATTTCGAATAAAAACTTGATTTTTCAATACAACATTTTAACTAAGTAGCCACTGTGGAAGAACTAAATTTTATAATTTAGGAAGAGTTTTTTTGTTGGGAAGAGTTTGTAATAAAAAATTTACTTGCATAATACATGTCTCAGTGTAAAGCTGAGTAACTTTATTTATGATAAAGTGGGAAATCCATCTTTTAGATAGTGTTGCTGAATAGCTCATATTTGTCCATAAGTTGTAGACCTAATGTCTTCATTAAATCACGTTTTCAAAGAGCTGCATGGATCGCATTATATTCTCATCCTGTAAAAAAAGACAACACAAAACCAAAATCATATGCTATTACAAATGTAGTTGGCCAATGTCTATAGCGAAATGGTGTAGAACTAAGTGTTTTATTTAATTACAACATTTTTCAGCTTGTTTAGAGAAATTGTTAGCAAAAAAAGGCTGTTAATGGATATATGTTTAAAGAAGTTTTTCTATATATTAATGAGACCAAAATTACTCTGTCAATAATTCAATAGCACAGTTAAGAAAATTAAGTCTGCAGTATTTCAGAGGTTATCAGTTTATACCCAGTATAAAAGAAAACATTTAGAAAATACATACTCATAGAATAAAGTGCCAATCCCTACATGGAATTGCTAGTCCTGTCCGTTGTACACAGGAGGCTTTTTGCAATACTAGGGCATCCTGCTGCATAGCTAGGGGTGACTCTAAAATACAGTAGATTTAAGTGTGAATGAAACAAAGAATTGTTCAGTTTGATAAATACCACAACACTTCAGCTCCCAGTTTCAGATGTTCTGTGTGCTCACACTGAAAGGTGGTGACTGGTTTCCAATGCTACATCTGCTTTCTGATTGCTTTGCATTAGGTGATTTTTTAACAAAATCTTCAGCTCCTAAGTTTACATAATGCTTACTGATTCACCACTCTGTACTCCAGTATTTATCAGTAAATAACTCTCAGCACAACACTCAGGAAAAACTATTTTTCTTTGTAAGCTTTACCTTTCAGTGTATAGAAGAAAGAGTTACTTGCAGTAGCATATATTTGTTGGCATTTCTGGACCAACAGGTGCTTGCACAAAACATTATATATACACAATACAAGAGTTTATCACATGCTCATTTAGCATTTGTTGGTCTTCACTGTAATGAGCCTGTATTTCAATCTGAATCCACACCCTTTAGCATTTTCCTGAGAGATAATTTAGACATCTACAATTCTACTGAATAAAAAGGCTGAATTTGATAAATTGTTTTGGTAAGTGTCACGAAAGATTTGCATAAAAACGCCCACTTCTTACAGAGGTCATCTCATAGTATTTGCCACTGCTGATAAGTATGTGATACTTCTGTACATTAATCTTCCAATAATACCTGTTCAATATCAATTTCCAGTTAAATAATTCACAGTTCATTCTAGTGGGAGATTTGCTTTGTAGAAAGTGACAGGTCTGAGTAATTTGCTTAATTTATGTTATGAAACATGCACAGTGGGGGTTTTCATCTTTGATTCCATATGTCATCTCAAGTGGTGGTGCTGTAAAGAAATATTTTGTACTGATAAAATAACTTACAGAAGCAATGATATGTCATTTCAAAAAATATGTAGATTAATGCTTTAAAAAATTAGTGTAGCAGAATTACTATATTGAATTACTGGAAGTTAAAATAAAATAACTTTTTTTCCCACTGCATTGCTTTAAAACATCAAAAAATAGTGAAGATCACTAATTAATGTAAGGTTGAAGTTTGGTTTAACTGGAATCATTTGCCATTTAATTAATATAAATGTTTTTGTATATACACTGGCAACGAAGCTCAGCAAATGTGCAAACATGTTCTGAATTTGCAAACTGTTTTGACACTTCCTACTAATTTTATTATATGTGTATCATCATGAATGAAACTGGTAGTTTTCTAAAATCAGCTCTGTATTTTTGAGGTATGTTGTTTCTTCACAGAAGACTTCCAATGCCCCTCCCTTAGTCAGTCAAATGGGAAGAGCCTTAACAAGAAAATACAGGCTTGTCATAATATTTAGAACATGGTAAGTTTTAGTAGCTTTTTTTCCCCCCATCTTTAAAAAGGAAAAGAAAAAGCAGATGCTTGCGTTGGAATTCTTTGGCAAGTGTATCTTTTTCATTTGCTTCTTTTTTCAGTACATTTTTCTACACATAACAGATTTGTTTAATGATTTCTAACTCAAGACATAAGGAGGTGTTAGTGCGTATGCAACACTGTTTATATGACGCGTAAACCGGGATGAATGAGCTTTGACAGATCTGACCTGTCTTTAAGCCAGTTTTTCTTAGGTTTGAGATGGCTTCTTTGTTGTTTTCGGGTTAACCTAGACCATCAACAGTGTGTATGGAAAGGGTTACTCCTGCAGAAAATACCTATCCCAGAAGTCTTTTTATAATTATCAAAAGGCCCTATGTCATTCACCCTGACATTCACCTGTGCACCATGCATGCCTTAGTCCTTTGCCTCTGTTCTTCACAATGCTGCAGGTATGAAGCAATGCCTGAGTCAGACCATTTTCCACCAGCACCAAGCAGTGAAATGAGGCAGGTAAGGAACTGGGTAGTGCCAAGCCCATGAGGTAGCCACACTACTGCTTCCCAAGACCTGTATCTGCTCTTTGGTAATTATTATAAAGCAGGAAAAACACCAGCTGCTTTCTGGGACTCAGTCCAACATACCTAGAGCAGCACAGTCCATTTCTCCTGTGGGAGCAGAGACACTCCTGGAGTCTGGATGGCAGACTGGCATTCAAACACATGTGGGGTAGGGAGGGCAGGGAAATCATACACATTCCCTGTCCAAGACAGAAGATGAGGGGAAGGACCATTGCTGTCTTCACTTAAGCATAAGCAAACACAGGTATTTCTATGCAGTGACCAGAGCAGACGACGTTCAAAGCCTGAATACTTTGTAATTCCCTACATAAGTGCTTTTAACTTTTTGAGTGAGCAGCCATTTTCTGCAATGGGACTGTAAATTAAGAGCCTTGAACTGGCTGTATTCCTCAGGCTGTGCAGTGCCACTGCATTAATAGTTGTGCCAAAGCAGTACTCGGCCCAAGAAAGCAATTTTTAAAAAACGCACTCATGTAAAGTGAGCATTAGAACACACCAGAGGCTCTTGACACTACAAAAAACCTCAGGAAACTATCCCAGGAACCTAAAGCAGAACTTCTGTATTCAAATATGTTCTGTTCTTTCTCCTTGCTCTTGAAGTAAGCATGCCATGCTTGCTTTAGTTATGACCAGTAAAGGGATGTACTTCTACGACCCACTAATTTGTCTTCCATCTCAAAGTAGAGGAATGCCAGTTCTCAGAGACTGGAAACTCTTGCCTGAGATAGCCTTCGAAGAAAAGGCTCTTGCAGCCTTCCCCTGGCAGAACACACTTCTGGTCTGTTTAAAGATTCAGGCCTTACCTTTTTACATCAGTCTCATATCTTTTAGGATATTAAGAAAATATTTTCCTACAGCTGCATTTTAAAGGAAGCAGCCACATCCCTTTGTGAAAAATTTAATCCTGAAAAGACCAAAGCCCCATTAACTCCTGAATCAAGTTCCTTGAAGGACTTGGATCGAAACCCAGTCTTTACTGGGATTCTGCAGAGCTCCATCCTTGGCCCAGTTCTCTTCAACATCTTCCTTAATGACTTGGACGCAGGACTCGAAGGAATAATAACAAAGTTTGCAGATGACATGAAACTAGAAGGAGCTGTCAACTCCCTTGAGGGCAGAAAGGCCCTGCAGAGAGACCTCCACAAATCAGAGAGATGGGCAATCATCAACCATATGAAGTGCAACAAGGGCAAGTGCCATAGTCTGCATGTGAGATGGGGCAGCCCTGGATGTATGTACAGGCTGGGGAATGAAATGCTGGAAAAAAGTGCCACGGAAAGGGTCCTGGGGGTCTTGGTCAGTGGCAAGTTGAATATGTGTCAGCAGTGCCCTGGCAGCCAGGAGGGCCAATCGTGTCCTAGGGGGCATCAGGCAACGCATTGCCCACTGGTCAAGGGAGGGGATTGTCCCACTCTCCTCTGCACTGGGGTGGCCTCACCTTGGATATTGTGGGCAGTTTTGGGCACTACAATATAGATATACAGATATTAGAGAGTGTCCAAAGGAGGACAATGGGGATGGCAAAGGGCCTTGAGGGCAAGCTGTATGAGGAGTAGCTGAGGGCACTTGGTCTGTTCAGCCTGGAGAAGAGGAGACTGAGGGGAGGCCTTATTGCAGTTACAACTTCCTTGTGAGGAGAAGAAGAGGGGCAGGCACTGATTTCTTCACTCTTGTGACCAGTGACAGGACTCAAAATGCCATAAAGCTGAGTCAGGGGAGAGTTGGGTTGGATATCAGGAAAAGGATTTTCACCTAGAGCATCATTGAACACTCGAACAGTGGAACAGGCTCCCCATGGAAATGGTCACAGCACCAAACCCGTCTTGAGTTCAAGAAACATTTGTACAATACTCTTGGGCACATGGTGTAACTCTTGGGAATGGTCCTGTGCAGGGCCAGAAGTTGGACTTGATGATCCTGATGGGTCCCTTCCAACTCTGTGTATTCTATGATTCTAGGAATCCTAATCCCAAACCTCATTTCTGAAACCAGATCTTGATATAAATACTTTGCATCTCAGATATCTGAATACAAGAGCAGTTTGTAGTTAGGCAGAGAGAAAAAAAATTAGGCAAGAAGACAGTTTTTGTGTCAAATAACATGGCCACCTTTGAAGTTAAAAGCAAGTGAAAATGAGATAAGTGGCATGATGACAACGGTGTCTCTGTCATGTAGCAGTTTAGAGAGCATCTCTCTCGCACATATTCTGAATACTTAGAAGAGGTAAATAAGACGTGAGAAACTGAATCACATTGGATAAGAAGAGCAGGCAATTTCTTACTGAAGATATTAATTTTCTTTGTAAATGAATCACTCAACCCATCACCATAATTGCTGTCACATGCAGATTAATGTGTCATTTAACTTCCAGAATGCTACAGACCTCAGCTGGGAAACAAATCTCATCTCTCTTTCTGATGATCACTCAGTGTTAGCAGAGCAAATACCTTTCATTCATATTGAACAAGACTGACAAGCTGGAACCATGGTCAATGCAATAGAGCACTGCTGACAGATTAGACACTACCAAATGTCAATTGCTAAGAAAACGCAGAACAGCCATAGGTAGAGCTGTTGTCTGTCTTTCATTCCCCAGAATCACTGAATTAAAATCAAACAAGGAATCAAACTTACTAGGTAGCTGTGCTCATAAGAGCAACCCCAATGAATAACTACAGATGCATATAAAAATAAACTGATTGTAGAGCATCTTTGAGCATCTAGAGCTTTCCCTATTCCAATTGGTTAAAAAAACTATCCCTCACTAAATGCATCTTTCTTGACAGTCTTGTTTTCTTCTGTCTCTTTACCACTCTCTTCTTGGTATAGAAGGTAAAAATAAATATGCACAGGCTGTATTGCTGTTTCTATCAGTTTCATATTAATCAATCTGGACAAGGTATCAGTAGACCACTGGTATGACTTCTTATACTTCTCACTGTAACAAATAATGTCAGGCTTATTTGCCACATCAATTTACGTAATGTAATCAAGCTGATCATATTCACTAGGTCTAATGTGATGCTCTACTGTACACAAAAGCCTTGATTCTTGGGGTATCCTGTGCAGGGCCAGGAGTTGGACTTAATGATCCTGATGGGCTCCTTCCAATTCAGCATATTCTACGATTATATCATTCTATCATTATATGATTCTATGAATCTCTTACATGCCAAAGGTAGTCATCATTATTTTATACTCTATCATGTGTCTTTTTCTTGCATTTTTTAACTGAGAAATGGAGTTCCTTAAATTTCTGAAAATGTTGCATGCATGGGGATTGCATTTTCTCATATCATCTCCTGGTCTGAGCACAAGCTGGTGTCTGAAGGGTAGAGGAGTGAAAGCAGACTGTAACTCCTGCTGCAGAAGTTATTCTCAATCCTGTCTCTAAAAGCCAGGAGCTGCTTTCAGCTACCCAGTCACCTGGATAATGTAAACATTTGCAGCTGATACTCATAATCAATTCTCACTCCCTTGCCTTAAGAAAATTTGTCTGGTGTTAACTCTTGCCATCCACCACTTAGCAAGCCCTTTGCACTCTCTTTGTATAAGGCCTCACTGCTTATAAGCACATCATGACTCGCTGAGAAACTCATCTGTAGATGATAAATTTTCAGGCAATATTATTATTGGCATGACTATATGCCAGTTGTAACAGAACTGTGTGCCCCTGCATGGGCACAAGAGAAAAATAAATATTTAGCTGAATGTGAAGAAAATGTTTGCTATCAAGTACAAACAAAACATTGTTGAAGAGAGAAGGCATATTGGCAGTTGTCTAATAAGCAAGGACAACTTGTATATAAAAGCTCTTCTGCAGATTCAGGTCACAAATTTATTTACACTGTTTAGTTTTTTTGTGTAATGGTGTACATACATACTCTACCTTGGGAAAATGCTCTCTCTGGTATTATTATGAATACCCTCTTTGTCACTGCAGAAATCTGTGTAGCACTATAATAGCATTAGCCAACAGATACACGTTCGATACTTATCACTGAATACTTACTTTCTGGCAGCTCTCAATGAATTCATCTATGGTAACTACTCCATCTTTGTTTTTGTCCATTTTCTGTTAATTAAAAAAAAAAAAAAAAAAAAAGAACATATGTTTATCCTCCTGAAATCCTGCATAAAACAAGTCCCTTTTATTATTCATTTCAGTTATATGTCAGTCTAGGAACAACCAGATGTAGTAAATTATATACTGAAATAAGCTTAAGGAGTTTATTTTTGAAAAAGCAAGTTATACCAAGTAGATCTGAGAAACTTGGGATGGGACCACAGAGAAGAAAAAAGGATTACAGAGTTGGAAGGACATGCAAAACTGTTATAACAATGAAAATCTTTCTCTACCTGCTCACAAAGCAGCAGTCTTTTTGACTTCTGTGTTACCCGACCTACCTGGAAAAATGTTTCCACGTGTTGTCTAGGTGCATCTTCCTTGAGAACAGGATAGGTGCATTTTCCCATCATGTCATATATTGCTTTCATAATATCAAGCATTTCCTGAAGAGAGAAAAAAAATATGCTTATGTAATGTAATGTGCATTGCAGACACTGTCTGAATTCAGAACACATAAATAGTTTTTAGGATTTACATTTTAGAATAAAATACTAAGATTGTGCCTGATATTTTTGACTGAACATCTTCAAGAAGGAACTACTCTCTTCCTAAAAAATCTAGCACCTGAGTTCAGCTTTCATGAATGATTTTTATTTTAAATTAATTAGAATATGTGCAAGTTCACGGACTGTGAGGAGAATCTCCCAATGTCTTATGAATAAAAATAAAGAGGAAAAGAAGTTCTGTAACAGGAGTTGAATGGCCAAAGCACATCAGCTTCTTACAACTGAGTTTTCCCTAGAGAAAACAGCAACACCCGTGCACACACTTGCGCTTATGCAGAGTCCTCCTTTTATATCAAAAGCTTTGAATTTTCTTAATAGAATGGCTTGTGAAAACTTTTAGAGTAATTATAAAAACAAATAATTTGCAGTATGCTAGGAAATATTCTATAGATCGCTCCTTTATAATGATCATGAAGTGTTTTCTAAAAGTATAAAATTATAAGTGTAATTTTTATATATTTACATAAAACCCACTTAAATCCCCCACAGATATATTTTAATGAAAGCACTCATTTGGTCACACTGTAATTTAAGTGTGTTTGAATTCTTGCAGAATAAAAGATGTAGGAATCCTTCTATATAAATTTTGTTTCAAGTAAACAGTTTTAGAAGTAGATTTATAAAATTGGTAACAATTATTGCCCATGTACATAATTCCTTTTTGTCCAAATGTCCTATCAATGTCTTCTAGTGACTGTATGTGCAAAGACATAGGCATAATTTGAAGCCAACCACTTCCAGATCTGAAGAATTTTGACTTTTTACAAATTCTGTAAAGGTTTTCCCTTTTCAATTTTTATATATGCCTTGGAAATGAGGAAATTACCATAATTTTTAGTGTGTCTAACTTCATAATATATGGTAATTAGTTAACATGTCTAATTTGACGATTAAACCATTTTTCTTTGAAAGCAGAACTTAGCTATACAACCTTTACTTTCAGTGACTACAGTAAGAAGTTGATCTTACCTCTTTAGTTATATATCCATCCTTATTTATATCATACAAATTGAAAGCCCAGTTCAGTTTCTCCTGCACTGTTCCTCGGAGTAAAATTGAGAGACCCATAACAAAATCCTAAATAGATAAAAGGTCTTGGTCAGTTTGGAGTTGAGCAGTTTTTCACAAACACTCAGAAATCCAGAATAATGCATTTGGCAGAAGTCTGGAAAGATGTGTTGTTTCAATTTTTTTTTGCTTCACAGGAAGTGTTAAGGATTGCTGGTTTCTCAAATAATTAACAATCAAGCCACTATTTGCTACCCTCATAATTAATAAGTAAACTGAGTAATTTTCTGTAAAGTAAACCATCATTTTCTCTTAGTGGTTGTATTCTCTGAAATGCCTCATGTAAGTAGTTCCTGTTGAAGTTAATACCAGGAAAAAACAATCCCCATGGTTTAATGGTCCAAGAAAAGCTTAAGTGGGAATTACATTAATCTAAGCACAGGAGTCCAATTTGGGGAGAGCTATCTACTAAGGAGCATTAAATTCTTGTTAAATCTGTACCTTGTTAAAGTGGAATATGTGGTTCCCAGATCTCTTAGATCAACCTGCTGCAGTCAAGTTTTCAAACTTCATGTATGGTACAGCACACCTCAATACTTTTATTGGAAGTATGATAAGGAATAATAATACCTGTCCATGTTATCATCTTAATGTTTTTGTGACCCACCAACGCACTACTGCTATAGAGCTACTCCACAGAAATGAGTCAGAGTACTTTTGAGATTATTTACATCTAGTATTTGGTTATAGATTTTTGTTTCATAATAAATACTCTTGACAGCACAAACCTCATTTATATTTCGTGAGCATCTTCCAGACTGAAGAAAATATCAACTGCCATCACCGGTCTTCTGTATTTCTTAGCATGTTAACAGTTTTTAAACAATGGCTTTTTCATTCCTCTAACCATGTCCTCCACCTTTTTCTATTTGATAAGCTTGTGAACCCATAAATCTGTGAAACTGCCTCCATAATAGATTGAGCAGAATATGGCAAAAGCTTATATTTAAATGTGCTTTTCTACATCACTGGCAATGACATACAGGAGGTCTTAGAGACATTAAAGCAGAGACAATAAAAGCTGAAATATTTCTCATTGGCACCAGCCAAGTTTATGTATTTCCTCTAACACAGGAACAATGGAAAAGACTACACTGAGGTTAGACATAAATTAAAAAGGTCTGATGTACCACATAGTCAAATAAGTATACCTGATACAGTGAAGTATACACATATCATGGTCTCAGATGGTCTAGTAGGCACAGACAGCACTTCTGACAGCTTCAGCCTTTTTAACAATTCAAGTTGCATGCTCTGGGTTTTCTTAGTTTGCCACAAAGTTCTGCCTTATTGGTATATGTGCCCTTTGGGGTAAATGGATACATGAATCTTGAAAGAGTTTTGCTCAACTTGTCTTGTCTACATCACAATGACTAATTGAGGGTCACAGGGTTAAATCTCCAAACATCTCTTTAACAATGTACTATTAAGTATTAAAATGTTCAAGAAATTCAGAACAGATTTGATCACATTACAGCATTACATTACAGCAATTAACCTTCTTAATTCAGTACCATGTCTTCAAATCTTTTCTGCATTGTTTTACATTCTCAATGGAGCTTTTCCTGCTGTCCTTCCTGAAGGTCTCCAGTAATGTTATTTTCTTAAATTATTATATTTAATAATTCTGGATTTATTTTTAATTTTGGCACAGCAACATTTTAAAATTTATTTTATCTAAACTATATCCATTTTTCTTTTCTCATTCAATTCTCTTTCTTCCTTTCTGTAATGTACCACCCATGTTAGCTGGCTTCCTGGCATCCTTTATATCTCCATTTCCAAGGTTAGCCTTCTGTCATTGGTTTTAAAAATGACACATAATAAAACTTGGCTGTATGCTTTTTTTTCTTTTTTTTTTCCATGGGACTGGATGTCCTTATAAAAGCTAGGACAACTCAGAAACCTTCCCAGTATGTGTTTTAAACATTGCAGGAGCATATTTGCATCAACATGTTTTGGGATCGCACAGAGTTCAGGTGCATTGCCTTTGTCTGACTGTTATGCAGGAGTCCTTCTCAGGAACAATAGAAAGGATTTATCATAATAGGAAGTTGTGAGGAGTTGGATAAAGACTAGCTGGGATGGGCTATCTTTTCTACATATGTACTTTCATGCAATTGAAGAACAGTATAGCTATGTTAACTGTTAAGGTAATAATCCAGTGCGGACTGCCATAATAAAACAACACTGACGGTGGCAGCTAAACTCAAAGAGCATTTTGTCCATCTATATGCTTGCTACCAACAACTCACTGATGCATGAATCAGGCACACAATTTAGCATAGAGCATGAATACAAGTTTCCTTTACAGTATTAGAGTACCAGGATGTATTTTCCTTCCTGGTTTAGCCATCTAATTTCTGGGGAGAGAGGAATTCTACTTTTAGAGCCTGTTAAGTAAAATTTACCATACTCAGATACTTACATCATCTGAGGATGCTGTCACTGTCCACTGAGTCCTGCTCAGCTGAGCACCCAATGAGGACAGATGCATCTGATCAAGGGTGACAGGAGCCTAAAACTACAGAGGTCTGGGCTGAGACACAGCTCGAGGTTGGGTCTCTCTTCAGTCTGTGACAGCAGAGTTAAAAGCACAAAAGTATCTGCCTTGGTGCTTGTCTTTACTCCTTTCCACAACTTCCTGTTTGTAACTTGCTAGTTTCCTGCAGAGCATGCTGATACCTGTTAAGACCTCTTTCTGTGCCTAATTTTGATTCTGCAAGAAAGGGGGATGTCTCACTGAGGGGCTGCAAAGTGGAGCATCACTGCACCTGTACTGGAGCCTTTGTGTGCTCAATATCACCATTTCTGTTCTCCACTACAGCTGTATAGAGCCTCAGGTTGTCATATGGGATGACTTTGTATTTGTGGGTTTTTTCCAGCAGTGATTAATTATCTCCTAGCAATGTTGTTGATGACTTTCTGATGGCTTTATCTCTCAGTAAATCTTTGGGAATAATTTGATCATTAATAAATTAATTGTCAAGCTTCTTAGTTTGCTGTCTCAAATCCATAGGAAAACTTAAAATTATTCCACCTGATCTTGTGTTCCTTTATGTCTTGTTCAAGGCCAGAAGTAGTAGGTAGGCAGGAACCTAAATCAATTTTTAAATTTAGATTTTAGGGCTTTGAAAAGGAATCAAGTGATATCACAGAACTGAAAGAGCCCTGATGTGCGTAAAACACAGCTCACAGAGGAGTTGCTGTTAAGAGGAAATATATAGCAACTTTAAATCAGCTGGTGTTAAAATGCTTATGAGATCACCACTGCCCTGAGAAAAATTACCTCATTTCCTACATAACATGAACAAAGCTTTTTGTGTTGAACCCAGAGAATCATGCTTGTGAACCTCATGAAGTTCAACAAGGACAAGGTTCTGCACCTGGGTCAGGGCAATCTCAAGCCCAAATACAGGCTGGGCAGAAAATGGATTTAGAGCAGTCCTGAGGAAAAAGACTTGGGAGTGTTGGTTGATGAGAAGCTCAACATGATCCAGCAATGTGCATTCACAGCCCAGAAAGCCAAATGTGTCTTGGGCTGTATCAAAAGCAGCGTGGCCAGGAGGTCGAGGGAGGTGATTCTGCCCCTCTACTCTGCTGACACTCCACCTGTAATACTGCATCCAGCTCTGGAGCTCAAGGACATAGATCTATTGGAACAAGTCCAGAGAAGCACCACAATGATCAGAGGACTAGAGCACCTCTGCTATTAAGACAGGCTGAGGGAGTAGGACTTGTTCAGCCTGGAGAAGAGAAGACTCTTATGGTAACTTTGGATCAGCCTTACAGTACCTAAAGAGGGCCTACAAGAGAGCCAGAGAAGGACTTTACACAAGGGCATTTAATGATATGACAAGGGAGAATGGCTTTAAACTGACAGAGAGTAGGTTTAGATTAGATATTAGAAAGAAATTCTTCACTAGGATGGTGAGGCACTGGAACAGGTTGCCCAGAGAAGTTGTGGATGTCCCATTCCTGGAAGTCTTCAAGTTCATGTTGGATGGGGCTTCAAGCAACCTAGTCTAGTGAGAGGTGTCCCTGCCCATGGCAGGCTGGTGGAACTATATGATCTTCAAGGTCCTTTGTCATCCAAGACATTAATGATTCTATGACCCATTAAACTGCTGCCCTTATATTACTGCCTTGGAGATCACTTTTATTATTAATGAAATACCAATGTTTGATCTTAAGAACTGTACTCTTCTATGGAACTGAGTTAGCATGCTTGCTAGTTTATTAATTAATGCAAAATTCTCAGTTAACAACTGGGAAACAATGCAATCAGAAAATCACCAATAACTTTGCTAAGGATTATTAATATTTTTTTTAAAAGCAAATACAAGTTTGATTTTGATTAAATATGACAAAAATCTTTAAACATCTCCATTGTGTTTGGGCACAGTTTTGTGCTCTAAGGCACTGAGAATTGGTGGGATTATTGAGTGACTTTCAGCAAGGTCATATTTAGAATAGCTTTAATCTGCATCTACAACAAACTATTTGGATATTTGCATGAGGGTGCAACACGCTTCACCTTTGACAATATGTCTAAAGTTAATTAGCCTCCGTTTTCCTGACTCTGTAAATAGCCTTGAGCCCCAGATCTTCTTTTTGGTTCAGTGACAATATATACGCAGCAAGTAGAAACTTCACTTTCACATCTGTCTCTGATGGAAAAAAGAACTTCAATTCTCTAATATGCCCAGTGCCCTTCAATAGCTGGGTCACTAGGCCTTCAGAAACTCTGTCCCTCCTGTTACAGCAAAACTAGTTAGCATAACTAATGAAATAAGCTAGTCTCAAAACTAATACAATCATGGGATAAGGAGAGATAGGTTCAAGCACCTACTTCATGAGTTTGCTTTCTTTATGCTACATAAAATGCTTCACTTAGAGATCCTGACTCTTATCAGAGAGCATACAGATTTAGGGATGACAAAACTCTAAGGACATAGCAATCTCACAACCAATCTCACCCAACTGACGTGTGCATTTAAGTTGTGCTAAAGTCTAACACTTCATTGTTGATGGTTGAAAATTTGAGGAAAAAAGAGCAAAAAGGTAGGACAACTTCTCTTTTTACATGCAACTCCAGCTATCACTGATTCATCAGAAAATGGAGAGTGCAACACAAAACAAATGTTATTCTTACCTACAAAAGAATTTCACTACTATTTCAGATTTTCATATCCTTTTTACACAGAAGATAGCCAGAGTATTTTTCATCATAGATCATTATCTTAAGTTGAATTTACTCTTACACTTTGATAAACTAAAATCTGAAAGAATGATTATTTGTTCTCCAGACTTTTAAATCACTCTTTCTCTACCTTTTGAGCTGTTTACTTTTGTTGTTTTTCTAATAAAACTTAAAAACTAGAATACAGATTGGTATAGAAAGAATATGGCTCAGTTGCACCTAGGATAAAAATGAGCTGGAAGAAAATGAGATGATTGTATTTTTCGCATTTAATAGTATCCACTTTCACATTTTGAAGTTACGTTCCTGAGATTTGAAAAAAACTCCCCATCCATTAACTTCAGTAGGATGCTTTTAGAATGGCTATCATACAGTTTGTTAGTATAATGTTGCTACAAAGGCACAGAAGCAAGAGTCTTTTGATAGCACTAGAATTATGTTCGACTCACAATTATATAATAATATCAAAGTTTGGATCACTCATATCTGACTCAATATTGAAGAAAAGTAAGTAGCAAATGTCTGTTTTAGTGATGAAAAAGCCCCACTGCTGCTTGTATTTTCCTGATTAATTTTATTCCAAAGCCTTTTTCTTTTTGTGCACAGACCTGCACTCTGAAGTAGTTGAAACCCTTAAAAAGAGCTTTAAATCTAATGCATTTCTTAAGGCTTTCTGTCTGAGATACAAATGTCAACAAATTGACCAGCAAAGGTACAAAAGCTTCTTTTGTTCCAATTATAACAGCAGAAATACTTTTTAACTACTGATTCTAAAAATGCTTTTTCTCATTGCCTCTGCTGTTGCTGAAACCGAAAGAGGAGAACTTTAGGTTAGATATAGAGAAGGAATTCTTTACTGTGAGGGTCGTGAGGCACTGAAACTTGCCCAGAGAAGTTGTGAATGCCCCATCCCTGGAAGTGTTCAAGGCCAGGTTGGATGGGGCATTGAGCAACGTGGTCTACTGGGAGGTGTCCCTGCCTATGGCAGGTGTGTTGGACCTAAAGGATTTTTAAGGTTCCTTCCAAGCAAAACCATTGTATGATTTGACCAGAAACATTCCTTGTAGAATTAGCCTATATACAGAAGATACAAACAAAACTTCAATTCCTGCTTCTAGTTTCACATACAGCCCACTGATTTCAGCTGCCCACAAAAAGGTAGATGGGGTTCATGTTTGTTTTTGTTGTTGTTGTTTGTTTGTTTTAATAAATGCAAATAATCCCGCACAAGATTAACTGGTTATAGTTCCAGTTGAGGTATAAATTCCTGATCACAGTGCAGCTGCTTGATATGTCTTCCCTTATCACATCAATAATAAAACAATGAAAATGCTTAAAAAAAAAATAAAAATCTGTCAGACCTGACAACATCATTCACTAAAGGAGTTCATAGAAACATGTATAGGACATTTCAATAAATTTAAAGTGGGTATATTTATCACAATCCAATCACAGGTTGTAAGGAAATCATTCATTCATTATCATCACAAAGCAAAGCAAAACAAACCAAAGCAAAACGTGACAAAGCAAACATATTCTTTTGCAAATGAACTGATGTACTGTTTTGAAAAACTCTATAGCTTAAAATAATATCTCCTTTGCAGTATTTTGTACATACTGCTCTCATCTACATTATTGCAGTAAGGACCCTTTTTACCATGTTATTGTGTTGACATCAGCCTTAGCAGAGAAAAGCAGAACTGGGAAAACAGATTGGGCAGCTAAATGAAGGAAGAGTGAATTTCAAACTCTTTTGCTTTTAAAAACATTTCCTTTAAAGCCTTTTTCTAGCATTTTCTGGAAACTAATAGAAGTGTATGAGCAATCCTCTTTTGGCTGAGTCATCTCCATAATAGTAGTTGTAGTTCAGAGACCTCCTCACCTTGCAGAGGCAGGGAGGGAAAATAAGGACTATTTTAGGTAACTTGTGTATAAATTGGATTACCTTTTAAATGAACAGATTTATAAAAATATTACATAGTAGCACAGTCTGAGTTAACATTATGGAATATACAATGGTACAATAATGACTTTTGTTATTACATTGGAAAAACTTGAAACCTGAATCACATAGGCTAAATCTTTCATAATTTGAACCATATAACAAAAACCACCATACTGGAATTAATTACAAGGAATGGCAAAATATTCATTTTCAACAAAAAAGAAGCAACAGCATCACTTACCTCAAAACTTACAGATCCATTGTGATCAGTGTCAAATGCATTAAACAGAAAGTGTGCATACGTTGTGGAATCTAAAATTTAAAACAGCAAAAATAATTCAAAATAAACACATCTTAATTAATTTAATTTCATTCTATTAAAACTATATGATACCAAGATATATTTTGGTACCAAAATTTCATTGCAAGGCTAAATTTTCCATTAAGTTTAAACCTCCTTTTTGTCAGAGGAAGAGGGATATATTATAAGTGCAACTACATGGATAGCAACACTGTTAGGAACTGAAAAATCAAAACTTCTGTTTCAGAATATCTCTATTTGGCTTTATTCCTGTTTTTGCTAATCACTGATAGCTGATCAAATAGCAAAGATGACATGTTATTGTACTCTGAAACAACCTGTTTTAATGGGAACACTAAATGACAGTGACAAGGGATTTATCTCATGTATTTAAAATGAAAAATGTTTTCATTTGTTTGCTCTAAATGAGGGAAGCAGACACTACTGTCAGTGCCTCTGGTATATAAGTTTTGCTCTGGAGTCAGACCTGTTTCCCAGGTTGAAGCTGATCTTGTCTGAAAGATGCTGCTGTAATCGGTTCATATACTAACCCACAGGTGAGAGAAAATCCCCTCCTGAGAAGCAGATTCTTAAAGCTGGTTTGCTGCTTAATTCCCATGATCATTGCATGAGGGCTAAGTGCTTAAAAACCTTGGAAAAACTGGCTGTGACTGACTAAATGGTCAGTAAGACACTGAAAAATGACCTTAAACAAGTGATCCCTTCACTGATTATTTGTATACTTTTCAAACCTACTCCCCAGTGCATATTGACTCATTTTAGAAACACAGCACAGAATCAATATAAGTTTGTCAGGACTCTGATTTATTGTAAAGATTATTCTTTCTATTTCCACTGAATGCCTTCTGAGAGGCACATCCTGTTCCAGGAGTAATATATTGTGAAGAGAGAACTTATCTAGACCCTGCCCTGTAGATGTGAGGTACAAGCTGCTGGGGTTATGGGAAGTCAGCTTTCCTCAGAGTCTTTTCTCTCCCTCAAAACCATATAAATTAATGTAGGATGAGACTGTTTACTTTTAATACTCATTGCTTTGCTCTTTCTACTTCATATATTTACAATAAGTTTAGGTTAATTAACATTAATCTCATAAACCTTTAATAAAGGGAGAAAGGGTATAAAATCAGTGTTCCCTTTGCAGAACAAACATCTCCCTATCATGGGAAAACTTCATCAGTGCTGGATGCCTTTTTCTGATTTCTTGGAACTAAACCATTTTACTTTTCATATCAATCCTGCAAACCTTTATGTATCACAGCCCAAAATATTGTTTTGTATTAAACTGGGTGTCAGTCTTGGGTCACTCACCTGAAATGCCACCTTGACTCCAAAGAACTACGTATACCAAACTCAAAATTTTATGCTTCGCAGATTCAGACCTGACATTTGTAAGAAAAGTCTCTGGTCTTACTTCAGTATGTTAATATTCTATGATGCAAAATAATCATAAGAAGAAAAAAATGCAGCCTTTAAACCCCATGTCTGTCAATGCATTTTCAGAGAATTAAAAAGCCCCACACTACTGAGGCAGTCATTCATTCTTCCATGTATCCAGTCATCAATGTAATTCCTTAAGAACAGCCTAGCAGATAAATTCGCATTTTAACTGAAAAATATAAATGCGTTGACTTCAGTTTGTATTTAAGATTTTAATCATAATATTTTCTCTAATCTACTGAGACTTCTGTTATGCAATAGAATATACTATGTAAATCATCTTCAGGGAAAAAACATATAATAGAGGTAAAATTACTGCAAGCTGAATTTTAAATAGCTTCCCATTCTCTTGGCATTCATTTCTTAAAAATATCTGAAATATTCCTAATTATTTTCTGTAGCTATACAGAAAACACGAGGGTGAACACAAAGATATTTTATTGTTTGTTGCCCATACATAGTAGAATATGCTACTGGTTTTTGTGTGACTGTATATGAGAAAAAAAAGTCCCTGGTTAAAGAACCTTTTCTTTCTGCNAAAAAAATCAAAAGCCTTTTTCAGAGTTGTTTGTTCAAGCAATTCTAGTCTGAAATTTTGCCTCCTAAACCACAGCAGGATAAGGTACACTAGTCTTTTAATTTGAGCTACTTAGTCTAATTCCCCCCTGCTCCTGCCCTCCCAAATCTTGAACATTATGTTAGACAAAGTTTTAAGTTTTTAAATTAAATATTTTTTTCTTTTCAGGGAACTGATACCACAAGTAGTAGGATAAATTGCTACTCTGACAGGTTAAGACAGGAACAGATATTAAATGAGAATTCCTTTGAAAAACATCATCAAAGCATTTTCAACATCAGAGACAAAAAATGGTAGTCAGTATACATAGAAGAATATGGCTTATCAAACTACAAACATGATCTGTTTTGTTCATAAGTGTTGAAGGAGTGTAAAAATTATGCAGTGTGTGGATTCATATCTACAATCTGCTTGGCTGAAAAAAATCCCAAGTTATATTTCATGTAACTCATTGCATACATCCAGGGGGATGATACTCATTCACATGTATGGCAGTAGTTTTCCAAAATGTTACTGGAGTGCCCTTTCTGGCATGGAAAGCTTTTTACAAAGCTACTTCTGCCTTTTAAAATACATTGGTTTTACTGCAATCTAGTGTCATCTCCATTGTTACTCTTGTGGCCCCTTGTCTTATTTGTAGTCCTCCTGTACCTTGTCCTGGACAGTCTAGAAAGTTGTCTAATGGCATTACTTGCTGGTTGACATTGAAAAATTACTTTTCCCTGAAGCTTAAAATCCTACAAACATCATTCTGTTTGCTCAGATATGAATTGTTACAGTGATACAACACGTTCTACCTGGTTTTGCATTACATAGATAACTGGAGCTCAGATCTACATGCAAGACACATGTTTTCAAACTTTTTTGTCCCCCTCTTTAATATTCAGACATGCATAAAGCCATTATTTTAAGCACAAGTGAAGTTTAAAGGCCTCAGCTGGACACATATTTTGGCAATACATTCACAGATTTAAGGCTGCTTAAATAGACACTTAAATATTCTGACCTCACCCTGTTGTTAGCATGCAGGAATATGTAAATACAGACAATTAATTGGGCTTTGAAAATACTTCGACTAATGTGAGGAACAAAGAACAGACTTGGACTCCTATACTTCTCAGAAATGGCAAAAGTCAACACAGGCACCTACAAAACAACATAAAACCTACATAAAAACAGTGGAAGACTCAGTATGCCCATAGAAATTAAAGGTTTATTGATGTGAGCTGTTACTATTCCAAGGACATTCAGCTCTTCTGCTGTTTCCACTGAATATTTTTCCTAAACTTCTGAGGAAAACTACATAAGGCTTTCATATTTGTTTGTACAGTCTTTATGTACTGCTAAGGCTGTCCACCACTGTGTGGAGGCCGTAGAGGATGAGGGGAGGAAGGGGATGACTTCTGATGGTCACTTCTCAGTGCTCTTTGCTGAGATGTCTGAAACAGCTTTATTAAGAAAGCCAAAAATCCTCTCACCGATACACAACAATATCTGTTACAGATGAATGAATTATCTAGATTCAGTACTTGCGTACACTGCTAAAAATCTTTTTGCTGTATTTTGTTAAAATTAAATGCAGGCAGAAGAAGAAGGCTTGTGTTTGTTTTGTTGGGTTTTTTCCCATAAAAGCGTAGCTCCCTTATTGCAGTCAGAGTAATGGCATTACTGAAATTGCAGCAGTCTAACCATATACCCGGTGATGTAGTTTAGCCACTGCTACTAAGCAGCCACATTTCGTTGCCCCAGGATAGAGGCTCATCTGTCTACAGTTTTACTTCCCAAGGTTTAGCTGGGACCCACAGCTTTAGCAGCCTCCCAAACTGATCAAGTTTCTAAGGCTCGCTGGTTTTAATTTCATGGTGCAACTATAGCTTTATACAAGTAGCAGACACAGGCAGTTATTCTGTGTAGAAGTAGATATTTTCAACTCTAACATAACGATGCAGAGGAGAGAACTTTTTTCCTTGAGCAGCAGAGATAGGATGCAGCACAGAGGACAGCAGGTGTGGGATGAGAAAGAATGGGGCACAGGTTGGCACTGGAGACCCCGCATCTATAAACAATTTAGCTGTGGTCAGTTAGAGAAAAACAAGTATGGAGCTGGACAAAACTGGCTACAGGGGTAGCAAAGAGAACAAAGAAATAGTATACAACACATGTAAAAGTCACCACCTATAATAGATCTGGGTGTAATGTTGAGCTGCAAACCAATGGAGTAGAAGAAAGTCTTTAAAATGTCTTAGCAAACATGCAGAAATGACCCCTGGTAAATCCTAGACTGAGGAATAAGAAAGCACCAACATGAACATCCTATTCCCCTGGAGTCCCCACCTCCTCCTCCAAGTGATGCCACTTCTCTAAATGCCCAGAGGAGCAGCAGAAGGGTCAGCATTAGCACCAGGAATACAAGTAGAAATTAGACATCCAGTATATATCCATTTTAAGTACATTAATAATTTTTCTTCTCTAGAAAAGAGCAAGCTAGATCTGGACTAATAAGATTGCACATCTTTTAAGATTACACTTATTCTCACAATATGTTTTAACTGTACTTTTAGAACAGGTGTGCTTTCTCTTTGCCCATAACAATTTTGGGTGTAACAATAGGAAATATCATAGATTATTTTTTTTAAATTATTAGAAGTGGAATAAAGGTGTAGTAAATCACACTGAGAAAATTATTTTCCCTTGCAAGGGTGACTAAAACATGTAATATCTGAAACTGTAATTGTTAGCTTGGTCTAAAAGTTTAGATATAGAATAATCAGTAGGCAGGTCAACTCTTTTGTTAATCTCTACTGAGTGTGCCTACTTGTTAAGGATTTCAGAGATGGTAATCTCTGATAATCCACCGCTCTTTACCTTCTAAGTCTTTATTCAAAATAAAACTAACGGGGAGATGTTTTTTCCCCCACTAATTAAGTGTGGGTTTTAAAAGAAAAGTGAAAAGAAGGAATTCTGAACAGTTCCAGAAAAACACACAAATCACAAGATCTGTGGGAGAAGCTGAAGAAGCAGAATTGAAGGGTTGTAGGAGAACATGAAGAGGGATGACTAAATGGCAAATGCAAGAGGAATAAAAGAGAGGAAAACAACAAAATTAAAAGAAACACACAGTTCAAGGAAAAAAAAGTAAGTGTTATACGTTTTTGTGTTACCTTCATTGCCCTAAAAGACAATGGAGATAAAGAAATAATGAGCGCCCTGAAAATCAATTAATTGAAATCAATGTTAGCAAGAAAAGCCCTCATTTAAGAAAAGAAACCCCATAAGATTAAAGGAGGTTCTGCCATTAGAAGGTACCTGTAGTGCCTCCTACAGTTTCTCCTACTGTAAAACATTATTTTTTTGAATAAAAGAGAATGGGGAAGACTGTTTAGAAAGTTTAAAAGGAAGTAACCTACTCAGAGAAACTTTGTTTTCAACACTACCCATGCATGGGTAGTAATTTCATAACAGAAGACTGACTTCTTGTAGATATCACTGCACTTAATTAAAAATTACATACTTTAAAGTGTGTCCAAACATCAAGGAAGTACCCCATGAGTTCAGACAGAGCTTGAGACAACAATCTCGTTCATTTGAGGAGGCTTTTTTGTCAGACTTGGGAGCTAACAAATATTCTGTAGTACCAATTATGTCTGCCAAGTACTCACCTCCCTGTGGAAAGAACTGAGAGTAAATCTCTTTGAAGGTTTCTTCGTTGACAACGCCACTGGGGCATTCCTGGCAAAAAAGTGAAAGATAAGAAATGAGTACCATCCAATTTGATCCAGTCCACTTGTGTTCATGAGACCATACACAACATGTATGTGACTGACAGTTAAACATATATGACCTTGCACTTTCAACCAAATATTAAGACATTAAATGTTTATCACATTGAAGTATCTTTGTAAAGAATTCCCACAAGACAAAAATTCCTTCTGTGCCATGTGTCTCAACTTCAGTTGAGAGCTGAGTGACACAGGTGAGCAGCAAGCTCTCTTCTGCAGTAGGAGGAGCTATTGCTGTCACCTGTGGGCCGTGGGTGGTCACTCCTGCAACTGCAGGAAATCAAGCAGGAATGTAAACAGTTACATATAACTGACAGAACATGCAGTAAAATTCTACTGGAAGAGTTATATTCAATGAATTCAAAAGACACTGCCACTGAAGATCTTATTCAAACCTTGCAGAACCTTTTGCCTCTTTACATCTGTTTCATAAACTGAAATATATGTAGGAAAGAATAAACAGTGTCAGAGCAGAGCAACTACAAAGAAAGCGAAAGGAAGTGAAGGAGAAGAAAAAAGACTTTTAGAGCAGCGACTTTACAAAATTTACTTATGTAAAGGGGTAGGAAAAGCAGAGGGAACACTGTATTGTTTACTAAGTTGCACATAAACATCCAAGACCAGAGGGACAATTTCTAGTCCTGAATTTGCCAGTATGAGATGACTTTGGGCAATGCCCTTAATTCCTTTTTTGCCTTAATTCCTCCTTTAACACAGAGGGTGAAAAAAAGCCTGTTAAGCTCTTTAGAAGGTAAGGATTTTTAGAAACAAAAGTAAGCAAAAAATGCAAATGAAGTGTTAAGGTTCATACATGTATTTTTGTCAATTGCCATGCTATTTGGACTGAGGGCTCAAACATATATGCTCTTAGTCCTAAACTGGGGCAAGGAAATGGCTTTAAATGAAGATAAAGGGAGTGTAACATCTTTTACCAGTGTAATAATAGCTTTTTCTGTGAGAAGAAATGATATTTCAATTTGATTAAATAAAGACCAATGAGACATAGTTCTGACAGCTTCTGCTAAGAAACAAATAATGTATTCTTCCTAATTGAGAGACAAATGCACCATCTTAGAAATACATGTCAGATCTGTAGATATAGGATTATTTTCATTTTATGTCACTTTCTTCAGCCAAAATCAGCTTTTTGCCATAACTGAGCATGTGCAAGCACATAGTAAGAAACAATTCTGTTTGATCAAGCAGACAGACAAACAGCTGTCTCAGACTTAGATGTACAAAATTATTTGTTCCTAGCCACAGAGGCTGTTACCCATGGAAGCAGAATTAGAGCACAGGTCTCTTTAAGACCAGATATATACTGGCTGCTGGGCCACACTGCCTTTCAAACCAAAGCCTTTGGGGAATGGGAGGAACAGTGAAATGGATCTAGAATCTCTGCCCTTCATCAGGTAAAGAGCAATCCATTAATTGAGGAGACATCTGCCTGCCTATCATGTCGTTGGGTATGAGGGCATTCTAAAACATCTCTCTCTGCTTTACCAGCTTCCCAAGAAGACTGTAACACATAGGCCAGTGTCTCTTCAGCTCCTAGCAGGTTTACAGATGGTCTCCCAAGTAACAAGCAATAGAACAAGAGGAAATTGCCTCAAGTTGGCCCAGCAGAGGTCCAGATTGAATATTAGGGAAAGTTTCTTCACCAAAAGGGTCATTAAGCATTGAAATGGGCTGCCCAGGGAAGTGGTTGAGTCACCATCTGTGAAGGTATTTAAAAGTGTGTAGATGAGGCACTTAGGGACATGGTTTAGTGATGGACTTGGCAGTGCTGGGTTAATGGTTGAACTTGATGATCTCAGATGTCTTTTGCAACCTTGATGGTTCTATGATTTTATGATTCTACTACATTGCTTGTCTTCTTACGGGAAGCCTTCTGAAGCTGTATCAGTGCATGCGAGAGAGCAGTATTTTAACTTGGATTTGAAGCACAATAAAGAAAACATCAGTGAATTGTTCAGATACTGATTGATACAACATTGTTGAATGCAGAAAATGTAACAAAGGTATTTTATAAATTCCTCTTCCAAACATACATTGGCACATTTTGAAGGAATTAAAGAGAGAACCTTCATATTTGAATTTGTACAGGTCAGATCTTGCCTTTTTTTTCCCTTGAGACGCTTAATAAATAATGAATGACAAAACGAGCATTTAATTTTATCTAACTCTATGCCTTATTACCATGAAATGTGATTTTTTTCCCTTTTCCTTGGATGACAAAAACATTCAAACTATACTCATTTTGCAAAGGGCACTCTCCCCTTTTTTACAGGAAATGCCAGCAACTCCAACTCTGTTAGTCCTTAGTCTGAAGCTGTGAAGATTCCGATTCCCATTTAAATGTGATGTTAGAGGGGAATTAAAGTTACTCTATAAAAATCTGTCCAATTTATTTTTTGTTAGTTCAAAATAAGTTAGCAGCCTCTTTTTAGAGAAATACATGATCTACATACCTCATTTAAAGGTAGTACTTTTTTTTCTGTCACTTAATAAGCTCTAGTATCACCATACTGTTTGAAAGAATCATTGCTTGAAAAGGCAACCTACTTTCAGAGAATTATTTATTAGCAGAGCCAGGAATGACAGCTTGAGTTTCTCTAGGCTGACCCTCTGTATTTTCCTCTGTTCTTTGCCACAGTATTGCTGGTAACACCTTACCTTCTCCATCCTTGAAGGTCTATAGTAATGGTGTCTTAAGGACATTCATTAAAAATCTGTGATGCTGGCCAATTACTCCTACCAAAAATACCAGTTCAAACTTTTCTTTTTTTAGCTTGGATCTTACCTCTGAGACTCTACATGACAGTGAATACTCCTGATCTTAAATAATTTTGCTCTAAAAATATCTGTAGCCAAGATAATTTACCTCCAAGCCTGCACTTTTCTTGACTCATAAATCTGGCTTTATTGTGTTTATCAGGAGATTCCTGCAGTTCAGTGAAAGAGATTAAATATTGTAATTGTTAAGTATGCCCCATGGCCTTATTTCAAGTTATTGCTGACTTCTTCCTTTGTACCAACTATAATTAAAAAAAAATCTATCTAACCTTTCATTAAAATCTTATAAAAGAGAGGAAAATAATTAAATAGTTTGAAAGAAAAATGTGAGGCTTATTTAAACCATTTCCTATATTCTTTTTTTGCTTGATCTGTATATAATTTATTTTGTTACAGGAAATTTCTGTTTGACAATCTTTTAAAAGTGCATTAATGTATTTTCCTTCTGAAGAATTAAAATGAGGGAAAGTTCATCATGAACTGAGTCCAATGCTCCCTCTTTTGAAGAGAAAATAATATCAACTGTCAGAAAGAAGAGACAGAGAATAATAAATATGATTCTGCCTTTTGATGATCTTGCTTGCTTGCAATTTTGCTGCTGGGAAATTACACCTCCAGGTCATGGTCTTATGAACCACTCCAAAACCTGTAAATTATTTACAAGCTTCATGCTGTTCTGAGCTCTCTCCCCTCCAGTATTTCTAAGAACACTGCAACAGGTGAATTCTTCTTTACTACCTAATCAACACTCTTTTTAGACAAGATGCAAATCAAAAAGACACAAAAAAATAAGAACTAGTGAAATGAAGGAAAGAGAATGAAGGAGAGACAAACTCCAAGCTCAGACTTCTGTTTGCATAACAAAAGATTTTGTATTGATGGATAAAGTTGGAGCTTTGCCAACTTTGAATGTACTTTAAACTTTTGCATGACAGGTTCTCCATCCCATGCTTCATCTGCTGTCAGTATTTGTAGTGCTTCATTTTAGATATATGTTCATGTCCATCAATTTAATTATCAATAACTGATATTTTCTCTTTTTGCATGTACTTCTATTCTGACTGCAGATTTAAATTTACCATAAATACAAAACTTAATGGAAGAACATATATATAATTTTGAAATAGCATGCTTGTACTTCAAAACTAATGCTACCAAAAATTCCAAAACCTAAATCCACAGTGGGATTCCACAGCCCCGTCTATTTGAGTATGATAGAGCTTTGATCAGAACAGTATGAGAATTTAATAAATGGCCTTGATTTAATAACATAATCTAGGCCAAATTAGTAACGAAATGCAGGCCATCAGACACCTCATGAAGCTCAACAAGAATTTCAATGTTCTGCATCTGGGAAGAAATCTGCCCTTGTCCCAGTACCAGCTGTGAAGTGAGTGGCTGCGTGACGGCACTGCCAAACGGGATGTGGGGTGACAGGGGCTGTCAAGCTGAGCGTGAGCCAACAAAACATTCTTACTACAAATAAAATAAACCACCTACTGGTACAAAGCCAGCAGGATGGAGAGTTATTCTCTCTCTCTGTTTGTGACAGTCTTGGAGCCCTTCCAGGGGTGTGGAGGAATTGAAGAGAGATCAGCAGAAGGTTATGAAGACTACTAGGGATAAAAGCACATGGAGAGACTGAGAGCTGGGTTTGTTTAGTCTGGACCATTGCTAAGGGAAGATCTAATAGCAGCCCACCTGAAAAGCAGTAGCAGAGCTAAAGGAACCAAGTTCTTCATAGGGACAGACAATTTAACAAAGTTTGATGGCCACAATCTGAGTTCTGTAAGCTCACATTAGACACTAGAAAAAACTTTCCACTCGTCTTGGTACCCTGAAGTGCAGTAATGCTTGCGTCAGCCCTTAATTCCAGTGAAAATATGTGCTGTTGAATAGTCTTGGAAGACTGTACGTTGCAGAGATTTGCTAAGGGATGAGATGAGAGAATATTTGATAATCAACCTTGATATTTTTGCAGTTATGAAGAGGAACATACTGACCAGGACAGTGTGTGGGTTAGGAACTTGAGCCAGCAGGTTCTGAAGCTTGCGGGGTTTTTCAGGCTTTAATGCTTTTAAGGTTTATGCAAATTAACTTCTCTTTTATGCACTCCCAAGTTCCAAAGCTGCATACCTAAGGTTGATTTAAATTTGCTATATCTAATGCTTGTTCTGATGTATGTGATTGAAATGTAAGCCTTCTGATGATTTTCATTTTGCGGAAAACTGAGCCAAATGATAATTATGCAATGCACAGGGGTTGCAATACCAAATTAATTTCTTCCACTAAGAAACATAATTGCTGTTTTTGGACTAAACATCTAGTTTTGTTCAGAAAAACTCCACACGTATTTTGTGTTTAATCAATGCTCATTGTTGTGCTTTTAGCCTATATTGGACTTCTATGGCAGGACATCAGCAGCTATGTAGTAAAAATACCAAAATTATCAGCAAACCACTAGCCAGTGTTTTATCAGATAGAACTATTTTGTTTGCATGGCTACAGCAATGTATTTTATCAGCATGGTTTATACTTGAAATCTACAATGTTTTTTCTAGGCTAATGGAAAAATTAGCCACAAGGAAACTCAGGTGATGTGAAAATTCATTTGCTAAAGTATTTAAGCATTATATAAACTAACTGGAACAATTTCACTCACACTCAGTTCATCAATTACTCCTATCATGATCCTCCTCCAAAGCAAAGAGTGTGTTAAAAGTATTACACATAAGAAACTAAGGTACAAGTAGTCTCTCTGAGGATGGAAAAGGTAAGGACTTTGGTGAAAAATGTCTAACATGATCTCATATGCCTTGGAAGAAGGAGAAACACTAAATACATCTCACTCTGAAAGGTGACACAGTGGTATCAGTGTGACTGCCACTCTGAAGACTTTTGCCAGAATGGCACTGATCATGTTTAGCACTGCAGCAGATGAGCCAAGCTGGTATTTGTCGTACAGATATGACACTAGATCCAAACCAAACCACACTTAAAAATCTCACCAACTTCCACTTTCAAAACCTAAATATGGATGTCTGACCCTCTACAGCCTCTATATGTTTTTCCAATTCACTTTGAATAACAATGTTTTGCTTCCCAGTGTTGCTGTTCAGGTAATAGCTCTGTAGCAATCAGGAGGGTAAGTAATTAAAAAAGTAAAAGGGTAAGGGTGGAAGAAAAAGTTCTCTCACACAAGCAGTGTCACCTTAAGAAATGTTTTGAGCTTATTGAAATGAATATAATTTTAAGTTCTGTCATGATTAAGCTGGTGGGTTGTTAAAAATGCATGTATCTCACATTTAGATGTAAAAATCAGAGAATCATAGAACATGCCGAGTTGGAAGGTGTCCATCAGGATCATTGAGACCAACTCCTGGCCTTGTGCAGGACACTTCGATCACACCATGTGCCTGAGAGCAGTTTGCCTCCAACACAGGGTAGCCTAAGCTCTGTTTTCCCAGATTTGCCAATCCATCAGGCCCCTCTGGAGCAGCTCAGTTCTGCTGAAGGGCAGATCTTGCTCCCCATCATTTCTGCACTCATTCCTCTTCACAGGCCCCTCTCCCCAAAGTCTCTGAGTTCCTCTTGCTGCTGCCTTGCTCCTGCCTGTCTCTTTTCTCTTTACCCTTGCAATAGGGCACCAAGCTCTGTTTCACATAGTCTCAGTTTGGAAGAGCTCCCCTCCAAACCCCGCATCTCAAAATCTTTTCCAGACCCTAATCTTTTCTTCCCTTATTGAAGTTCCTTCACAGATAACCTTTAATCAGACTATCACCAAATATTACCCCATATGGCAGAAAAAACAGTCCAAGATCAAACCAAGAAGGCATCAGATAGATGCAAATTTCAAGTCAGACAGATCCAAAATCCCAGCTCACTTTCAAGAATTGCCACATTCTCTGGAAAGCATGAAAGAATATATTTCCTAATATTCTTTTGCATTCTCACTCTGTCAGATCTTGCTTTGTGCTGTTTCTGTAGCATAAGCCAGAGAAGGGATGCAAGCAGAGAAACTTTTCCTGGAAAAAAGCAGGTGCAATTTAGGATTGCCAGCATAAGGCAGTGTAAGTGATATCATTTTACATTGATAGGGTAAGTGCTCATGGAAAACAGGAACATCTAGTGCAGCACTCATGGGCCATGAGAAAGGGGTGATCTTAAGTTGACAAGCAGAAGCAATGCTGGAAATTTATTTATTTGGACATTAAAAAAAAAAGGCTATTCAAAGATTATGTAAGTTAGTATGTATGCTATTAAAGAAAATAAGTTTTATTTTTGCTAGGTGTTTAATTTCATTGCAAATAATAATGGTAGTAGATAACACCCTGATATGGACCTGAACTTGCAAAATATTAGGAGAAGTTATTACACTAAATTTATCTTAATATCTCCTGGTCTGTGGACATAGGATGAAGAGAATTCAATGGCTGCTATGCCTTATTCCAGGACCAGTGCAGAAATTGGCTTGTTACAGTTTTACTATGCCTTACAGCTTTGAAATTTAGCTAGCACCCAGCTGACACAGTATAAAATGATTTAGCCATATCTGCAGACCACTGAATAGAAAACAATAACACAACCTAACAGACTTCTAGACTAACCTTGTTTATATTTTATTTATACTTAATAAAAACTGTTTATATTTTATTAACTTGTGGCTTCTGGCTGTATCCTGGATTTCATTAGGTTATGTGGTAAAAGTTTGTCTGCACAACCACTGTGGAACACAGAGAGACAATGGCAGGTTCGGAAGCTCAAGTAATGCCTGCCATGTCTGCTCCCAGGATATCCCAGGAACCATCAGCCCATCAGAGGTGCAGCTACACAAAACCAGAGGAGCACAGAGGCACAAAAGTAAGTGGTAACGCAAATTAAGGACCGTGACAAAGGAACAGAGTGTCCTGGCCCCTCCTAGGCTGTCCCAGGAGACCCTCATCCTCCTTGTCAGGACACCAAGATGAGTGAATGCTTGGACAGGGGAAGGTTGCTGCCCCAGGGCTGGAAATACATTATGGGATGCAGGGGAAGAGCATTTGGGAATTGCACAGGACTTATTATGGGATGCATAGCAGGGAATTAAAGATGGGGAAAGGAAGAGATTTGGTAAGGAATGGATGTGGGAATATAAAGGGGTGAGATGAAAAAAGTCCCAGTCACATGTGTATGGTTAGCTGGTCAGCCTGCTTGTCTGGCCATGCCCTGTGCCTGACCTGTCGTGTCTTCTTATTAAGCTACTTTCCAACTCTTTCCAGGATTAGGGCTCTCCATGCTGTGTACAGGGGTGTGAAGGCAGCAGCTGGGGTCAGACCATGGATGGAGGTCTCCCCTCATTCTCTTCTCCAGGCTGAACAGACCAAGCGCCCTCAGCCACTTCTCATACAGCTTCCCCTCAAAGACCTTCACCATCTTTGTTGCGCTTCTTTGAACACTCTCTATCAGCTTCATATCTTTCTTATATTGTGGCACCCAAAACTGCCCACAATATCCAAGGTGAGGCTGCCCCAGCGCAGAGCAGAGCGGGACAATCCCCTCCCTTGACTGGCTGGCGATGCTGTGCCTGATGCCCCCCAGGACATGGTTGGCCCTCCTGGCTACCAGGGCACTGCTGACTCATGTTCAACTTGCCTTCAACCAGGACCCTCAGGTCCCTCATATATATCTCTGTATTTGCATCACTGGACCTTCATCTTGCTCAAACACAGAACAGAGCAGGCTGTTGGTGCTGCCTGTGTTTATGTGACTACTTTGCGTGTCTATCTGTGACCTGTGGCTGGCCATATATATAGGTATACATGGTGTATACATGTGCTCTATGTGTGTGAGCCTACTGGAAATACATCTTCATCCTCTGCTTGATGAATCTGGGAGCATGACAGCACCCTCTTCTCTCTCATGCTGTTGAATTTGACCTGATGATTCCCCCTAAGAAATGTAATGATTTAATTTCTTTTATTTAATGAATTTCTATAATCAAATACATTAATTCATCAGTATTGTATTCATTTTACTTGCAAATACTTTTACCATTAAAGATGTATTTACTGAATACCAACAGGGCTAAGCTGAAATTTTGACCAAACTTAGAGTTGCGTGCTGAGAATAAATAAGTTTGTAATTTATTTATTTAATTTGTAGTTTTGTAACTCATTTCTCTGTAGTAAATATAAATAGAGTTGTCCTTGCTATATTCATCAGGAATAAATTTAATTGCCTTTTTATTTTGAAATGAGTGCTATGTGACTAACTTTCTGTCCTGAAAGCATTTTAGAATACAGGGTTCACTTTTGATACTGGCTTTTTTGCAGTAAAAAATGCAGAACATGTCAGAAATTATCCTTATGAAAATGGGCTGGGTGGCTTTGCTGGAGTTCTGATCACAGTACTGGCCAACATAGAGGAAACACCAAGAGCATGATAAAAATCTTGCATTGGCTAATAAAAGTGAAATTACTCTAGTAGGATTCAAAGTAAATGACTGAAACAAAATGAGGTTTCTGAGGGAGAGGTTTTGAAGTCATTAAAGAAAAAGCAAGTGTAATCTGAAAAATATCTTAAAAGATATGCTTAAACTTGCCTCCATGCACTAGCCTGTGAAGCAGCGTCAAAAAACTAATTCAGAGAAAACCTCTCTCTCTGGAAATATTTGAAACGTGGATGAACAAAACACTAGAAATTAAGACTGGGAAAATAACGTGGGAATAGTCAGACAGTTCAAAAGAACTTTTTCTTTCCTCATTAATACAGATTTCAAAAATCACACACAAACATATTTGTGCTCCTTTTCTTCTTCTTCTTTTTTTTTTTTTTTCCTTTTTCATTTCCTTTGCTCTAAATACTTCTAGAAGAAAAAATAACAGAAGATGTTGTGGGAAGAAAGCATCTGTTTTCCTGCCATAGATATCCCCAAGAGAGCAAAAAATCCAGAGAGGCTGAACTGTAAGTGAAGTATTGTCCATTAGGTGTTGCTAAAATTTCAGGGGATTGCTTCTCCTATGAATTAAAAGAAAAAAAACCTATATCTTTGTAATCTATTCTAGACAGTCATTTCTCTGATCAGCTTCTTTGAGCTGGCACCTTCTGGAGTGCTGCATTGTCAGTATTTGGGCTGCCGCATTTTACCACCTCTTTTTGCAACTGGATGAATGACAGAAACATTTAATTTCCTTTGTAAAGATTTATCATTCAACACCTCAGCACATCAAATGGGAGCTTTGAGGAAGTTTTTAGAAAACCATTGCATGTATGACATAATTGCAATGACTACAGAAGAGATACTTACTTGGGCTCTTTGATCAGGCAATTATATTATTCACCCAGCTCTGTGTGCTCCTTGAGCTTTGCTGTTTGCCTACTATCAAAGCCAGTTTGTCAAAGGACTGGGTGGGAGGATGATTGGCAGGACAGTATCTCAAGCTACTTACAAAGGATAACAACTGGTTTTATTCCATCTTTACACCTATCATTCTGGGGTCTGCCCAGGCCTATGCTGTAACAGAACAAGTCCAGCCCTTACCTGCCTTTCTTCTGAAAAGGTGTTGAAGGAGCTGCTGTTCATTATGAAGAAATATGCAGAGACAGGAAGGACAGCAGGGCTGCCATGGAAGAGACGGGTAAAAGAAAATTTTGAACATTGCGTGCCCAGTCAACAGTAATGGAAACAAAACAGGTTCAAAGCAAAAAATGTTTGTTCTGTGGCCAATCTGTGCAGATGAAACCATATGGCTTCATAATGGTTTAACATCTCAGATTAAAGATATAAACCACACACAGTGTAGGTAAGAAAGTGTTGTTTCTTTATTTCTGCTAGACAAGGGGGCCCTGTCTAGTTTTACTACCTTTTATACTGGTTTAGTAGCCAGGTTACCAGCTATTCTAGCCAATAAATAGAGCTGCCTTCATGCCTCCTGTCCATTAGTAGAATATCAGTTAATTTTCTGAGAAAGAGAAGACAATTCCTCAAACAATTCAGAAACACAATCTTTTTACTCTAATTTCTATTCCTTTATTAAGTAACTGAAATACTTTGCTAACTTTCCTAGCATTTTGAAATTGATATTCTGTATTTATCTTAATGATTTATTAATACTGTACGGCTAAACAAAAAACTTTCAAGCTAATGCGGATCTGGGTGTACCAGAAAAACAATAAATGAACTAAATCAGGGGGGGTTTCCCTTCATTTAAGCATATTTCATGCTCAAAATTGTGCTATGGCTATTTAAAGTAGAACATGCAAAGTATAGGACAAAGTGTACTTAAAATACAGTTATAGCTAAAATAATTTAATATAGTTTTTGTTCTAAAAAAGTCTTACTGGAGTAAAATGAAGATTAATTAGTACATTATTGAAGCATTTTCTCCTTTGTAGGAGAGTTGAGAGTCCCAGTATATTAATATGTGGAAGACACATGAAGATACTCAGAGTGGAAATGGTAAAAGCTAAAAATATAAGATAGTATAGGGGTTTTTTATTTTTTATTTATTACACTACTTGAAATTACTTTTATTAAAAATTTAATTTTAAGGCCAGCATTAATATGCTTTTCATGTCTGGAATATTATTCCCACTATGTACAACAATATATGTTATACATATGAATGTATTTATAATGACCTACTTCTGCCTTGATGGATTTTCACTGATTTTCACTAATAAATAAACTATGTTCAATTGAATTATATTGAAAACCACTGATGTTTTAACTTGAATTGTCACTTCTATTTTTTGTGTTATCAAGAAAGGGACAGGAATTAATTTAACCTCTTATCTATCAGAATCAAATTAGTTATTGTTTTTTGGAGTTTTTTTATTGTTTGGTTTCTTACACTAGTTTTCTCGGGAGTGGGCTATTAAAAAAGACTTTGACAGCACCTTTTCTTTATTGAAAAAAATACGTGGCTTGCATTTTTAAAAATAACTTCTCTGAAGTCCTATAGAAAGATGCTGTAATAAAACAGTGGTGAATGATGAAATATGTTAACCAAAATGATGTCTCAGGTTGGATTTATTTGATTACTTCAAGAAGGCCAAAATTTCCTCTTAAAAGAGCTTGTTACTGTTTTCAATTATTGCAGAATCAATCCTTATAGATGAGAACATAAAAGAACATACTGTAGTCTTGCATACTCAAATATACTCATCAGCCTGGAGAGCTAATAGTAATGGAGTTCACCAGTCTTTATAGGATCTGTATGGGATGAAAAACATACAGAGTAATACAAAAGGAAGGTGCTACTTCTGAAATGGTTAGGGATGATTACTTCAGAGAATCTTTTGTCCCTACTCTGAACTCTTCCTATGAATTTGCCTATTTCATTACAGGTGTGAAGCTTAAGCTGTTTTTGAAGACTCAAAAGAAAGAAAGCAGGCCCAAATGGAGTGCACTAATTACTGGGTCTAAAGGGGCAACTTTCCTTTTGATCTTTACTCTCTGACCTAAGATACAGTAGAATTACTTCAGCTAAGACTCACATGGGGAACTCCTCAGGTTATTACATTTTCATCTGTCATGGAAGCTGTAAACTTATTTTATAGCTCAATGGCAACAGTCTACATTTCTGGGAATGCTGTGGCAGTTGGTGGATTTGGCAGCATCAGTCTCCATTGGCATCCATTGGTGAAATGCATGTAAAAACTCCTTTACAGCCTTGTCTAACCAGGTAAAACACAAAATTTCTTGTTTCTACTTAGCGACCTGTAGAAGAGTTACGATAATGTTTCCCAATAGCATAGCAAAGATGTACCAGATTTTGAGTCTCCCACTGGAAGATTCTCTAATGAACAAAAGCCTCTTCCCACCCCCTACTTGCTATGGCAGTTTCAGAGGAAAACAAGCAGAAATTAAGGAACTGGCTCATATCCAACATGTGTGGTTTCACACAGTAAATAACAATCAACACTTTTGCTGCTTCCACAATGCAGCGGGCAAGGTGCCAGCAATGCTTTTAATCAGCACCATTCTTTGTTTAGAAATGCCCACTAACTAGTGTAATTTTTAGTTTCTTATTATTAGCATTGGCAGTAAAATAACAGTAAACAACATGACTAAAGATTTAAACTTAAAAGCTCACCCAAAAACTCATCTCACTAAATTTTATGGATGAGCCTCTGGCATCTGAATGGTACTTACGGCTTCTGCCCTTACGTGTCACTGCAGGAGGGCATTTTACAATCCTGACTTGACAAATAGGCAGGAGTTATAATTAAACTCAATGTAGCACAATCCATGCTTCAGATGGAGCGGTGCAGTTTGCTGTAAACACTCTGCAAAGACAAAGTGCTCGCTCTCTTGGGAGAAGCTGTATTTAGGTGAGCACTGCTTCTGTGACTTGCCTTTCACACATTCCCATGTGAGTGCTTTTGATGAAGTCCCTTCAAATCAGCTGAAATCCTAGGTGACAGGGGGAGGAATAGCTCCATATTAGCAAGTGCTGGTACCTCAAGTGCACTGCCTTAGACCCACTCATGTGATTCACTTGAGCAGAGTGGAGAAGATCACCAATCCCTAACAGTAATATTTGAGTGTAGGTCTACTCCCTACTTTAAAACCATGGAGGCATTTATTTTGATTTTTCTTATGTGAGGGACCTGGGTGTTTTAGTTTACCCTAGAAGCCCCTTGTATGCTTAAAGAGTGGAAGATTCACTGAGGAGGAAACCATAATAACGACCTTCTGCTCAAGGTTATGGATTCGTGCCATCTTTTTATCACCATATCTGAAAAAGAGAAACTCTGAATTTAGCACAAGGTATTTATGAAGCAACCCCAACATGTCAGGGTCAAAAAAAATATTCTATATTCTGTCTTAAATGCTTATACGATTTTTGTTTTGTGTGTTTGGCAGTCAGATGTTGATATTAAGTACTGACACCAAAACAAATTTTCATTTTAACCATAAAGTAAGAACACTGTGAATTTTGTATTCCTGGGACACATGTCTGTACGCAAGATAGTCAGACTGAAAGTGTGTTCTAACTCATGTTATTTCAGTATTTTTCAGTGGTTGTTCTTTGTTTCTTTCAAAGATGTACAATGGTAAAGTCAGACAGATCAATATTTGGTTAGTGCTAAATAGGATGAAAAGACCACGGAATTTCAGCCTCCTGACAGCTCGTGGAAATGGCAAAGAACATAAAATTCAATGGGAATCCATTTAGAAATTGAAAATCAAACACTGTGCTCATTATTTATATTTTATATAGTAATACATTTACCCTTTAACAAAGGTTTTTGGTTTTTCCACTACTAACAACACTTTCTCTCCAGGGAAGTGCCCCAGCAGTTCAAACAAAAGAACAAATATGCTTACCTACATAAATATTTATAAAACTGAGTCTGACATTAGCATAAATAGGACCTGATTCACCAAGTACAGTGGGGAAAATCAGAAGCAATTGAGCAATGATGTGTATAAAGCTACTGCGAGTGAGAGATGTGGTCTGTGGGAAAAGATGCTTTTTCCCTGTTCACACAGTGAGGGCAATATGGACTGTTCAGTGTTGAGACAGTCATAGTAACAGAAGAAGGATCCTAATTAGATTTTCATTGGGCAATGAAGAAGATAAGTTTTTAGAGTGCCCTGAGATCTCTCAAAAGGTGCTGCTTGCAGCAATTTTAAATGCAGAAGGCAAAGACCAAATGGAGAAAGGCAGCTCATTTGCAGAGCAAAACCTGAAACCTCCAGTTTCTTGTCCTTTGTTGAAAAAATGAGATCTCTGAAGATGCATGCTCCCTGTTGAATGGCAGGAATACCTTGATTGGGATGCATACTCTCTCATGGGAAGAAATAATTATTCATAAGAAGGAGAAAGTAATATATTTTTCACTACAGGCCAATGGGGACAGGTACTTGCTTATCTACTGCTAAAAAAATGTAATAGAATATATTTTGCTACTGTCTTATGGGAATATCTTACTCTGGGAAGGGACTGGAAGATTCTAGAGACAATTACCACTAAACTGTGGTTGTCTGACAGACTGGAGAATACGCAGTTCTTTTCATCACAGACGGCTAACATGGTGAAATCAGCTGAAAAAAAACAACAACAAACTGCCCTGTAATTGCCATGTTTCTATTTTGAGCTCTGGAATCCATGAGAAGCCATATAGAAGCCATATATAAGCCATTCCTTAGCCTAGAAGAATAACAATATAAATTCAGAAAATAGATGTTGCAGAATTGGTGAATCTACAGAAGTAATTAAAAACAATTTTTCCGTTAGTCTTTGTTATTGAATCTAATTTTATTTCTGTTTCGTATTAAAGTTTTGTGTTGTTTTGTGTCAATCTTCTTTCTCATCTTTCTCTGCAGAAAGGGAGCAAATATTGCCTGTTACCTAAATTGTTAATAGTTATGAATCACCCATTGAACTGAGATTTGTAGTAGGGAGTTGTTATTTAGGACATGGCGAAACAGTGACAAGGAGCTCAAGAAAGAGGTGAAAGAAGAAAGTGAGAAGAAGTGGGTTGTTTAGCAGGCATTGAACGTGGATTTCCTACCTATTGATTTGGTAGCTGGTGCATCTAGATTCAGTGCTTAATGCTGCCATTTTAAATCACAAGCACAATCATAATCATGTGTCTATTGTTCTGATACCTGTAATTGCTGGTAGGAATTACAATAGATACAAATACTGCTATTTTGAGCCACCAAGGGTTTACTTGTAAAAGTTGGTTTTGGCACTTCTCTTTTGTAAGGCCACTGTGAAGCTACGGACAGTGCCAGAGATGCATAAATGGAAGAAGAAAATAACTATTAGAAATAAAGTGCTTCCTAGATCAGTATTTTTTCAGGCATGAGTTTCTGCTTGACAGATAAGGAGCTTGGTCATGGATAGGTAAAGAATCTCACTCAAATATGCTGCCCTCATAACACACATTTCATTATTAATGCGGAGGAATTCAGTGTTCATTTTTCTCTCCTGAAAGGATGAACTTTGCTATGTCCAACTCCTGGGAAATTTCAGTTTCCCACAGGCATCAGCTCCCTCTCTGGTGCTCACCACTTTGTTCCCAAGGCATGTCTGAGGAAGCTTTGATCAAGGGCTGAGAAGCAATCTCTCAGATGGCAGGAACACTCTGAAAGGTTTTGGCTGTCAGACCAGAGACATTAAACGAGGCAGTTGTCACTGTGGAGCCCACGCAGGCTGTGAAGCACTGGTATAATGCTCTTGTGCAACCCAGGCAGCTTTTTAGTGTGATAGTTAAGGCTTTTAAAACCATGTGGCAGTTAATAAGCCAGCAAGAGAGCCAAAGGGCTAGAGTCTTTAGACTTCTAGTTTCATGCTGTGTTTCCTGAATCATGCTGTCTTCTGAGTTATTGGCTCCTATTTCTTCTGTTACACTCACCGTATCTAAGATCCTTTAAGAATATTTCACAACGAAATTCATTGGGTTGAAAAAATTCCTTTACTTGAAAGCAACTATGAGAATCATTCACATAATTGGAGTGAAGCGCAACTCTACAGATGTCCAGCTGGTCTAAAGAATATGATCTCTGTCGGATACTTTCATTCAAAGGTAAATGCAGGTTGACTCAAGTCTTGCAATAAACTTCCATGACACTGAAAGATTTGACCTTGAGGCTTTGTCACTTGTGATTTGCTGTTTTATTTGAAGATTTACCAGTGTTTATTTTTAGCACAGATGTGGATCTAAAGCCATTTGTAAACATAAATTAATTCTGTTGAAATAAAGAAAGTACTTTTGACTGTTTCACTTATTTCCAACAAAATCTACACGTTGCTGATTTTGTTCACATTGACCTGGAATTTAAAGTAAAAAACCCCATAAAATTGAAAAATCATTTGGAAATTCCTAGGATCCATGAGAGATCCCTCAGTTCATAATATTTTATCTATAAAGTCCATAAGACCCAAATGGTTGAACTGCACCATCAACAAATTTCACCTGAAGATATATTTATTCCCTCTCTTCTCATTTTGGAGGCTTAGGATACCTACCTGAAAATATGTGTGCCTATTTGCTGTTTCTGAATTGCAGTGTAACAGAGAGACAAGTTATTACAATATTTAATACAGAATTACTTTTTTAAAATAAAAATTCTTTAAAAGCAAGAAAATGAAGTAGAGGGATTTTTTTAACACTCTTTTCTTAGCTGATACATTGTCTTATTAAGTGATTTTATGTTAAGCTGTGTGTTACAAAGTACAATGTTTATAGCAGTTACAGTTAGTATTCATCTCACCTCATGAAGAAAAGGGGACAGGTGGAAGAAAGGAGAATAAGAGCTGTCTACTCATTAAATTTTTAAATTGCATCATCAGTGCTGCATTGCACCAAATTTTACTACTCTAATGCCAGTGATTCCCCAGAAACCAAAACCCAAAAATTGCATATCACTCAAGTAACAGTCTCTGTAATGCTTAGTCCAGATGCTGCAAAAAAATAACTGCAGTGAGGTGTAGCCAAAGAACATATTTGGGTACTCGTATTCTAGTACATAAACATTTATATTCCTTACTGATGTACATAAAAGCTCATGTGGTAGAAAACAGCTTTACCAGCAGATGAGTCATGCTGAGCATCTGGCTAGTAGAGCAGAAGGTCCATACTGTGCATCAAATGCCAGCCTGGCACAGCTGATGGCCCGTGTGTCCCCCACGGAGTGCACACCAGAGCACAGGTCAAGGAACTGCCAGTTTCAAACAGGAGGGACTGACAAGCACACAGAACAATACAATTCCACCAAAATCTAATACTGACTTTTTTTTGTTTGTTTGTTTGTGCAAAGAAGAACTTTAGAGCTATTTGATGCTCTGCACTACTATTAATACTAGGTTCTTAAAATGATATTCTTTTTATACGCTGCTGAATTATTGACTTGGCATCTACTTTTGTCAGAGATAATTTATGAGCAAGCAGTCACTATTATGAAGACAGTCCTTGGTATGCTAGATGACAATTTTCCTCTACTGAACACTACATGAAGTATCTCCATGCAAGTCATGAGATGAATAGAAGTGTAGGGACTGTGTTCATTATTAACTTTCAGAAAGAAGATTTCAATCTCTGCCAGCAACTGTGAGACTAATTGAAACAAATATCACCACTGAATACATTAAGGTCTGTAAATTTCTGATGACTAACAACTATACTCTCAGTCAAACCATGGTTCCAAATTATTTTTAGTCTTATTTTTGAAAAGTTTCAAGTTTCTTCACTAACTCCTGAAGGAAATCAATAATGATTGTAAGAATTATTTATTGCTCAGTTTGTTCAAAGATTTTCACATAGCCTTGTTTGAAATATGGAAAAGTTCCCTCTAAATTCCTAGTCAATGAATGCCAGAGCTTTTGTAAAATAATAACAAAATTCTGCCCTGGCAAGGGCTGGTTATTTTAAAGTTTTTCTCCAGTCATCTAAAGTAGAGAAAACAATTTATCTGAAGCATAACTGGTAAACAAGAACTCAACTTTAAAAAAAGGGAAGTTTGAGCTAGGTGCATTATACATCTTCTGAAACTCTATCTAGAGAGAAAAGATGATTTACAGAGCAGCAGAGGTGGTATCCAGCTTCTAGGCTTACCTGCTTGAGCTTTATTATGCTGTTGTCTGCTTTTTAGTTTATTAAGACAAGGAAGTCACAGGAGTTTTGTAACGTGGGGAGATGTTAATTTTCAGTTTGAATTAGTACAATCTGTTTTTCTAGTAAGATTTAGAACTTTTTTTTTTTTTTCTTTTTTTAATTGGCATTTCTATGCTCTAAGCTTAGGCTTATAATCATGAGGAACAACCTGTTCGGGTGTCGTCATTGTGTTTATCTGAAAAGGCAAGTTGTTGGTGCTTCTTTGTACATCCTCTCCATGTCCACAACACTGCTGTTCAAACACTGTTTGTGCAGGAGGTTCAACACATCTGCAAAGGCTTTCAACACAGTCTCATGCACTGCTGCCTGATAGAGCCACCCATCTCCTGTTTGATATTCAGAGTCACAGAGGGATATAGGTCAGATGGTTTTAGTGCTGATTCATGTCAGCTAAGAGAAAGAGATGGGAACTTTTAACTGATCTATATTTTTCTCCTAGGCTTACTCTCATTTGAACAGAAATTTTGTACCTGGTCTTGCTAATACTGCATGTTGTGTAACCCTAGGACTTCTATAAAGAGTCATCAAATCTTGACAGAAGAGAACTGCACTTACTGCTGGTCAAATGAAAAATCTTCCCCTGAGTCCTAGGACTCCATGGGGAGGATGAAAAGCATATTTAAGCTCTAAGATACTTCACCTGCAAGAACAAGTTTTAGAGGACCAATGTGAGAGACACAATACTCTTGCACTTGTGCCCTTGTCACTCATACTCACTTTTGTGTTTTCCTTCTCTTTTCTGGTCTGTATAATTCTTGACTCTGCATTTACTCATCACAATACAAAGACACAGATTCAGTGTAGAATTAAATGGGATCACAATGAACTAAAGACATCCTATTGACTTTATGAGGTGAGGGACACTGATGATTCAGAGAAAGCTGATTCAAGCTAAAGTACTATTTCGCACAGCATGAAAGCTTCTGAAGCTCCTGTTTCATAATATACAATGCTCCAGAGACATAAACTAAGATGATTATATTGTCATTGCCCCTTGTCATGCTTTAGAACAGGTGGAAAAGTTCAAGTAAGGAAGTAAGGAAAATAGAATAGAGTTTCAAAATCTCTGTTTTGAATCATGACAGAGGTATTCAAACTCTTTGCAACATCCATTTTTTAATCTCTTTTATTGTCAAATGCCTATGTCCCTTGCCACTACAAGTTTTCAATTTATACTAAATAACTTCTAATCAGGACATTGATTATCTTAGAAACTACATTTTAAAGACAGAAGTGAAAGACAGAACTATACATCTCTATTAGCCATAGATCAGAGGCTGTGCAAACAGAAGAGCCATAAAGGTAAAAGCCATCCATGTGTAGGACACTGGGATATGTCTCTCACACCTTCTTTCTTAGCAAGTAAGTTCCAATTGCATTGAAAAAAACAAATGTATTCAGTGCTTCTAGAATATCATGCATAAAAATAAATAAGAAAAGTTAAACAAACCATTCTAAAAACATTAACTTCAGTACACTCAAAATTACATTGAGATGTTTCAGGTTTTGCAGAAGCTAGCACATATACAATATATACCCAACCTTCATCTTCACCATAAACAAAAAATTGCAGGAGTAGAAAAATTATTTATACAGTGAAAATTATTTTTATTCCATACACTAACTCAGCTTTGCTCTTCTATATTCAAATTACTATTTAAAATTTTGTAATTTTTCTTTTGTTTATTACATGGGAAAATGTTCTAATTTCTACGCTGTTATACCAAATGTGGATAAAGTCATCTTTTCTTTCAGGCACTTGTTCTCAGCAGATCACTGTAGCCTATGAAACTGGCTAATATTTTGACCCACAGGCTTTGTAGAGGGTTATAAATTCAGATAAATATTTGTACCTGGTGTTTTATGCTAGCTAGCCTTAGTAGCATCCTTGCCATCTTGAAGGTTTCTTTAATTGCATTCATAGGTCCTGCCTCTGTATAAACTGACTGCGGTGAGAGCTGGTGTTAAACTTCAGTTTTCTACATCATCCCACTGGGTCTAGAACAGATAATTTCTGAGAGATTTTAACATGAGCACCTATCATATGAGGTCTATGTGATGTTTGAAAGTAATAATCAAAACTTTGGATCTGACTGCCTTGTCAGCTGATATTAATGATGACATAAGATTCTGTGTCCCAAACTCCTGCAGCACTAGCTAGGTATATGGCCATATACCAAACATCAACCTGAATTTTGTTGGCTAGTATTTATACAGATTTTTTTTATTATTATTTATGGAGACTTCTTACAGTTAAGAATGTGAAAATTCACACTGCAAGTGTATTTTGAGGGAATTGGGTTATTGTGCACAGTACAGAAACAGTAATTAGTTTCAAACTATGTATATTAAATTCCTTATCTAATCTGAATGTGTGCAGTTCATATCACAAACTGAACTGTTAACTGGAAGAAACCACTGGAGGTCATTTAGTCCAGCTTATCAAAAATATTCTAAGAATATTCTTTACAGCTGGTTATGTAAATAGACCTTAGATGGATAAACCCACTTTACATTAACTATATGTTTTTATTTCCTACTCATTAGATGGAAAATTTAGTGAATTAGATAGAACAAGCACTTTCCTAAGAGACTAACAAACAGAAGGCAAAGAATTTTCCATCAAAGAGAATTGTTGCAATCAATAAATGAGCTTTATCACCTCTAAAACTAGCCTTCATTAAACTTTCTGTGAGACTTACAACTGCAACATACAGCAATACAATGCTTCCATCAAACCATAACTGAAATGGAAAATCTTTGAATAAATTTGCATATTTTGAGGTATGCACATGGATGGGTAGTGTGATGGGGGAACAGATCTTTGAGCTGTAACATTGTCAAAGTTATTTTCTTACTATCATTGTTTGCCTCATTTGCAACAGGAAAGAAAGTTATCTTAGAAATGTTGTTTCCCCAATAAATGTCACAAGTATGGAGCTACCTATTTGAAGCTACAGTATGTGTCCAAGGGACACTTTTATACAAACATGACTTCCATTTATATTTTCTCTGATATACAGCTGAGTAAAATAAATGTTCATGAAAAATCCTTTGAGTTATCTGGGTAAGTCTAGTAGTTTCCCAACACAGAGTTCTACGAAAAATTTTATGGAATAATCAACCAAAATGAAAAGACTATTAACATTTAAGTTTAGTACAGGAGCATCTCTTGCGCTGCAAAAACATTACCTAAGTAGTTTTAAAATGGAAATGTGCCATAGCTCAGCATGTTTTTAAAACTGTGAGAGATCTATCAATGGACAAAAGAGACAGAAAGACCACATGTTGAGTGCATGCTTGATAGTCTGTACAATTTATTGTGAAGTACCACTTGTACTAGGCCTGCCACAGAGCCATTGGTTTGAAAGGTTAATGACTGCAGCAATCACAATTTCAATTTACAAGAAATGGGATGACAGGAAGCCAAATACAAAATGGAGAGAGGTCCCACTGTGATGGCAGCTGAGCAACAATTCATCAACAAGAGCACAGGAACGCTGTAAAAACAGAGTGCTGGGAGCAACCTTTTGTGCCTGAGGAGGGCTTAGGACTTCTGTTAAGCTCATTTTTCTAGGATAGTTTAGAAGCTTTAAAATGGCTAAATTACCTAATAAGACATAAGTTCTCCCTTGATGATTTTCTTTATAATAGTTTCTGGGTCATCTGAACGTGTTTATCTCACCTCCTTGGGTTTTCTTCAGTGTATCCCTCTTTTTATTTTAAATGCTGACCTTGAGTTCCACCAAAACAGCCACTGTCTCAGTAGACATTTCACTTGTCTTTGGGCATTCCCTACAGTTACACTCTACCTCTTGCTTCCTCACAGCATCAGCTATTCTACAGTGTGATCTCAGACTTTCTAAAACTTTCAGGCATTTACATATACACAGAGATGTTTTCTGAAACCCTGTGCTCCTTTTGCCTGGACTTTGCTTGTAAGTTGCCTACACTGGAAAACTAAATTGATGAAACCATATTTAATGACTTACATTTTATTTTTGCATAAGTAAAAACCACATAATAAATTAAACTTTGTAATCACCAACACTACAGAAATGTAGAGGTACTTGCTGCTTTCTCATCTGAAGTCAGTCAGAACTATACTTAAGCAATCTGAAGTAGTAAATAACAAATAACTGGAGGCAAAATGTGAACATTTCTGTTCATACCTATCTCAAAACAGCCATCCGGAACTCAACAGAATTCGGGGAAATAAGCATGTTGGAGAGAGATTATGTAGACAAAAACTTGTCAGTTAGAACTACTGTGCTGTAGGACGCTGTAAATTTGGTCCAACAGCACCATTACATTGGCAGAACTACAGTAACTTCAATTAGTGCCTCAATTTATCTTTCTTTATATATTTAAATTATTGAAGAGCTAGTAAGACAGGCAAACATCAAGTAAAAAGCATGAAGTGTAGAGGTTGGATCTGCACAGGTTTTGATGGTGTCACATTAAAGATGTGTGCCTGCATGTTTCATTAAATCTTTTCAGTGCAGTTTCCTTCTTAGTGGAATGATGAAACAGAATTTCACAGACTCATAGAATTGCCTGGGGCTTGAAGAGACCTCTAGAGATATATGGTTCCACACTCCTGCTCATGCAGGCCCAGCCGGAGCAGGTTGTCCAGGACCATGTCCAGACAACTTCTGAATATCTTCAAGCAGAAAGATGACCCTCCAATGGGCAACGTGTGAAGGTACTCAGTCACCCTCACAGTGAAACTTCAACAAACTCCAACTCAACCAAAAGTTTGAAATCCTTCATTTCAGAAGTCTAATGCTTTGGTTAAAGAACGCTACTTTAAACTGATTCGCTTTTGTAACAGTCACTAGCCCTGGGCATGCTTTACAGCATTTTAGAAAGTAATTGACAATTTTGCAATGATATTGCACACAAAATGCATGAAGTTCATGCTCATTAACTCTAAATAGTCAAAGATATGTTATACATACATTTCTTGAATTATCATGTACTGATAAGGAAAATGAAACACATGAATAAAGATGTATGACCATGTTATACCATCAACACTCTTTTGCTTTAAGTAGAACTTTGCTCTTGAAATACAAAAGCATATGAAGAGCTGGAATTCCTCTTTTCAAATAATGCTAAAATGGGTATCAACAAAAATACTTCCTTATAACCTATTCTCTTTCTCCATATCTCATTTTATGCAGAGAATTATCAAGGTCCTTCCTTTCTGAGACTCTAAAAATAATTATTCTTGGAGAAACAGACAGAAAGCTTATTTTATCTACTATACTCTGTACCTTTTTGCCTTAGATAATTAGGGACATTAGATCATTATTTGCAATGTCCAGGGAATACTGTCATTAACAGGGGAATGTTCTCTGGTACCCTGAGGAAATGAAAAGCTTTTAAGAACAATCACTGTTAATCACTAACAGGCCAACATTATATACTTTCTGGAACTGAGGATGATATATAGACTAACACATTAAGTGATTCTGTCTTACATGCATCCTAAGCTTTTTCTAAGAATGTATGTTTAAAACATCCCTTTGCATGGCTTGCTTTCCTTACATCTAAGAATTCTGCAAGATTTACACTTCTTGTACAAGCTATTGAAAATATCCTCTCAGATTCCATAGTTGAGCTTCATTGTGTTTTAATCATTATTATACTCTGTTACACAATTTCATTTGAGTAGTAAACGCCAAGGGCAAGAAGACAGACCTTTTGACACAAGAAGGATGAAAGAAAAACTAAACTGCAAGGTGAAAAATGCAATTAAATTCATCTTTACCTTCAGCTCAACATCAGACTTAACACCTGCACAGTTGCAACACTCACAGCTGAGTACATAGATTAACATTAAACACAGACGATTTGCAAGCAATTATTATTAATTTTTAATATCAAATTTCTTCTATCCAATGTTAGCTGCATGCAATATCCTACATAATTGTATATAAAAGATAGTAGAATAAAATAACGAAAAAGGCCATTTTCTAAAGTAAATAGAGCTTAATACCACTTACTAAAATCTTTTTGAGTCGTATTTCTTTGCTGTACTAAGCATGCATGCCTCATGTGTTAACACCAAGCCCAGCACCACAGGGCAGCTAGAACACACTGGAAAAGGAGTCAGGCTACAACCATGTAGTGGGGCCTCAGTTAGGATGTCTGCCAACTAAAAACATTGGACCTACCAATAGAACACACATGTGAGAAAAAACAATCACAACTGATCCCAGTAAAGGGATCTAAAAAGTTTATAGATTTGTAGAACTAGTAGAACTGAAGAAGTCATCTACTGCTCTTCACAAAATGAAAAATTCTTGTAGTGCAATTGAAGTCAACTACTTCTTGTCACAGCTACTGTGAATGCAAAAATGAAAATCTTTCCTCTTATTGATCAGTTCTTCAGGACTCTCCCATTATTGCAGCTTTGGACAAACCACCTCAACGCAACTTTCAATATGTCTTTGAACAAAGTCTTACTATACTAAGTTATTATTATTTTCTTCTGGATGCTTTTATATTTTGTGTGCATCTTTTGGTCATTAAATAGCCCAGGTGTTGCAGAGGGATTGTTTCCTTACCTGACCAGACATGCAGTATTTAGCTACTGAATCCCATGAGCTGCACTGCCAGTCACATTATACAGCTAGGATTGCAATGGCTTATCCTGTAAACAGATGGTAAATTCAAAAAGGAAGTGCTTACATTCTTGAAACCTCTATATAAGATCTGAAGTTCCTTCTTTGTGAATTTACTCTGTGCTTCCAGAAGTTCAAGAGCTTCAGGTCTATGTCGTACTGTGGCCATTTCCATTTCATCTTCTACAGTGTCTGCAGAATACAAGAAACAGAGAAGGAAAGCTCAACAAGAAATACAGAAGGTAAGAATATCTAACCCTTGCAGAAAGAAAGTAGAAGAAATTTGAAAGAAATTCTCTTAAATAATTGTTTTTGCAGCTTTAAACACGAATGATGTGTTCATTTTGAACTCACAGGGAAAGGTATCTCTCTATCTGCTTCTGTGGCTGCAAAGAAGAGAACAGCAATGATGATCCAGTGGTCTGGATATCATCTCCTAAGTACAAACAGCAATAAACTGGAAAGCCAACAATCTGCAAGGGCATGCATGACACATTCAGTATAACTTTTGTGTTTCTCCAACTCTTTGACCAAAGGAAACAATTTTTTATACAACTTTAGTGACTCCAGAATACTGAAATTTTTCCCTTGGTTCGTTAATGGATGTGAATTTACTGGGAATTTTAGTGTTATTGTGAAGTTGTCCTTTGGAAAGTGTATGAGATTGATGTTGCACATCCAGCAGCACACCCTACTTTGAGTATGGTATAACCAACTCTTCAGGGCTGACATTATTGCTGGTGAGCAGTCTAAGTGGGGAACATGATTTTAGGTGAATAAGAATGTTGGTATACATATTCAAGGCTTACAGTTGAGTGCAGCCATAAAACAGTGAGAGACAGCAATGCGTTCTTTCCAGGTAGAGTTTTAAATGTGAACGTTCAATAAAACAGCTAAAGAAACTTCCAAAGTGTATTTATATATAGGGTGCAGGTCATTTATCTGATCAAAAATGTGAACGTGGGTATCCATTTTTAACTACTGCAAGCGTTAAACTTAACTTATGTAGTACAACAGACTTAATTTAATGAAATCACTGCCTCATTTCAATTTAAGAGTTATACCAACTATAGAAATGTAACAAGAGAACATGCCTGATTTTCACTTCCACAATACTGAATATATATATTTTCTTTCATCAAATGTGGGACTCTGCATTCTTAAAGTGTTATATATTTATAAGAGCACAATATTAGAATATTCCACTAAAACAGTATTATGCTTATAATTTCACATACTTTTGTTCTGTTACAATGCAGTGATAACTTTAAGCGGCTTGGGAAATATTTGGCATCAAAAGATACAGTTCCACTAAACAAAAAATGAGCACCATTTAAAGATATATAATCATAATAAATAAACAATTTGGATAAATCTTCACAAAATTCAGGGACTTGTTAGCCCTCAGGAGGATAACAGAGTGTCATCCAGATAATTTCAGTTTTACCTTCAGTCTTATCTCAGAATGTTCATTATCTATTGTCTTATGGACAAACTATAATATGATTCTATGATTAATTTTTTAACAGATTATCTCATAAAACTCATCTTTGTGAAACTTCTGGTCTAAATGCTATTGACAAAACCCTCAACTAACTTTACATTGACCTTATGATGTTTGATAGAAGTTTTAAGGGACCAGATTCTGAACTCAGAAGGCTGTAAGAAAATCTGAGCTCTTTTCTAAAAAAAGACACCCTGAGGTGCAAAGAGGAAGTATTGAAAATCCTGACTATATAGATGAAATGGGAATAAAATAGTTTCAGAGTTAAGAAGCTGTTTTCCTAATCTGTGGAAGGTGAAACTAAATTCTTGAATCCCATTTTAATTCCGCAGAACAATATCCAGGATTTATTTTGCACATATTCTAAGGCCTTTTCATCATGTTTTAAGGGATTAATCTTTTATATTCTTTATATAGTCACTAAAGACTCTATAGAAATGTAATGCTGTAAATATAAAGCCAATTTTTTTTTTTCAACTGCAAGTAAACACTAGGTACTTATACTAAACTGGCAAAATAATCAACCTGAGAATAAATATTGTTGAAAGCTTACTTGTATTTTATATTCAAATAACTATATGGGATTTAAATGTGCTTTTGTTTAGACAGAAAAGGACTTAACTGGAAATGAGCTCTCTAAGCACCCATTTGTAAAACATCTGGCTACCTAGAGAGATATCTACAAGCTTTTCTGGAAGGTAAGTGAATCCATATAATAAATGTGAGGCTAGAGATAAAGGCCAGACAATGTGATGCTGAGCACAATGTTTGGGATATCCTTAGCAATAAACATTTTAATTGTATTTAAATGGTTCGGTGAGAATGTAGAAGACTGCAATGGGGTGATGATGTCTTTCTGTTAATGAAAAGGTTCAATATAACACTCTTCACACTCGACTTCTGTATTGTCTTACAGTTATAAATAATAAAAAAACTATGATCACCATAAAATTCCTTAAAATGTGCCAACTATGCTGATTGAAATGCTACAGCATTCATGAGTCACTGCCACGTTTTAAACTTTTTTCTTCACACTTCTATCTACCACGGGGAAAAAAATCTATACTTTAAAATATGTAGGGAAAAATGTGTGAAAATGTATCTATTTCTAAACATTAATCATTTCTATGGCATTATTTTTTTTCAGTTCTTTAGTTTCTTCAGCCTAAGAAAGTTCTTTTATTTTCATAGAAAGATAACATGTCAGCTGAAAACCAGAAACAAGTTCACATTCCCTCATTAATATATTTTACTGATTTCATTAATGAGTAGCTTTCTTATAGCTAAATAGTAAAGACAGTTTTAATGTATCTGCCACGGAAGCTAGGCTTTGAAACTTTCACTGTTCCTTAAAGAACAAAATGGCAAAAGCAATGCAAAAAGCAGACATACTCTTGAAATAATGGCAGCTGGAGAAGCATGTCCAAAGTTAGGGTTCACTTCATATCTGTGAAAACTGTGCACATGCATTTCCCTGTAAAAAATCCAAACTATAGCCTCCCTGTTTATTGAATAACTGCATGCACACATGCTTTTCTCTTCCAAAACCATTATTGAGTCTAATCCTATCTCTAGCACATGCATTTATCTAAGGAATGATGGTTTTAAGTGTAGAATTACTAGAATAAAACAAACAAAAAACGTGTCCTTTTGCATGCTTTGTTCAATAGGAACACTGAAATATGTTCAATAGTAATGCTGATATATTCAGATAACCGTTGTCTGTACATATTGATAGAAGTTAAGTGCAGTAGTGCAAATTCAGATTGTAAATTTCAACAAGTTACTTGTTTTAAAAATATTTTGCTGAAATTTCTAAGAAATTCACATCCTGTGATTGTTACTGTATGTAGCGCTTCTTATTGTATGCAGTGCTGGTTTCGTTCCTAGTACACTATAATATGGCTTTTTTCATGCTAGAAGAAATCAAATAGCACATGATGTCAAAATAGGATAATAGCAATGCATGTCTACAATGATAATCTTATTTAATATTTTCATTTAATGTAACATTCTTAATACAACACTTCATTATTTAGGAGAGTACAGAGAAAATTGTTGAATGCACCTTTTTTTACCTGTTGGTTCTCAAATATGAACTACTTAATACAAATTTTATGTCAACATCTCTTTAGGTTTATAAAACACTTTCAGCAAGAAAATACAACTGTTATATGGTCAGGGTTATTGAGACTGACTATTTTTGATTACCTCTGCAGACAAAAAGCTTGTATAGAAATCTACAAGGAACAAGGATGTGTTGCTCTCCAACCAACTTCAGACAAACAGATAAAACCTTCTATTCTATTCTATTCTATTCTATTCTATTCTAGGCCCCATCCCTGGAAGTGTTCAAGGCCAGGTTGGATGGATCTTTGAGCAACCTGGTCTAGTGCAGGGGCATTAGACTAGATGATTTTAAAGGTCTCTCGTCCTACTCAAACAATTCTGTGATTCTATCATTATTTCTATAGTCTAAGGCTGTACTATTCAGCAATAGCTGAATGCAAATTCTACATGAGGAATGACTATCAAGTGCCATGACAGTAATCAACCTTTTTAACCTATCCTGTTTTCAATTAAAAGACATCAGCTGAAACCACCATGAAAAAAATAAATGACTGTGCATCCAGGAATTTAGTCCTTCTCATCTTTGAGATCTCAAATACTTAGAAAGGAAAGCAAGTACCACAGTTTTCTCTATAGAGGAGCATATGAAAGACAGTGAATTGGGATAGTAAAAAGAAACCCTAGATCCATACTCCTGAAATCTTGGCACTTAACAGGGACCTGTGTTCATAGGCAAGTTGCCTTGGGTTGTTCTGAATTCGCTAGACAGGGGGAATTGCTCTTGGAGGGTTTTTTTACCTTAGATTGATTGATACACTTTATCAGAAGAGTATACAGGAAGCACACAGACTATCTAGCTTCTATTTTTAGGTCCTCATATTAGTGCCTAGAATTAAGTCAAATTAATCTAGACTGAACTGGGTCCACAGAGGTATTTTAAAATGAGCTACAGTAGCCAATTTATATAGGAAGACATTAATGTTATTACTATAATTAATCTCTCTATAGGTTTATATATGCATCTATGTATTGATCATTCTCATTCCCTCTGTCCCTCTGTTTTTATCTGTTACCTACCTTGGAGAGATTTTATTTCCTCACAGCATATCAAGAAATTAAGGTTAGTGTCAGCATGCTTTTCCTTTACCTCCATATTCACATATTTATTTCAATTTCATTATTATTTTTCTCTCAGACACCAACTTTAAGTCCTGTTCCCTAAATAGTTTGATGTTATATACTCAAAACCTGCAGGGCCTTTCCTCTCAGACCAGTACTGCTGGTATTACCATGTGTACTGGATAGCAAACACTCAGAGATGTTTTGTGCATAAATATGCACAAAAAGTTACCACTTTTCAAATACATAGAGAGCAGGTATTAAATTTAATCAGTGAATCACTTCTCAACTCACTTGCAGATGATAAGTGCCAACCCAGCAGCTCCTGTGTGGCAGACCCTGGCACTGGTATCTTGCCATCCTACTCTGCACAGACAAATCTGCTACCAGCCCAAAAATCTGTTCATCACTTGATTTCAAACCTCCACAGATCATATGATTACTTTAGCAGATATCTTGCTTCTCAAATGAGCAGTTAATGAAAGTATAACTTTGAATGCATGCAAACCTAAAAAAGAAAATAAAAATCAAATTAAAAAAAAAAATCAAATGAAAAATAAAACTTGCTTTGAGTAACAGGAGATGTCGTTTTGGCAGCCGAGCAGGGCAAGAGCTTCATAAGTCGCTCTTTAATGCTGCGTTTGGTACTGTTCTGAGCGTAGAGGAAACCTAAAAAATATATTATCAGGACTGTTAACATAGGCTTGAGAACAATTTCTGTACATGCTGCAGAGTTTATCATTATAGCAGAATACTGATGGGAAAAGGCCAAACAGAGGGCAGCCATTGTGAATCGCAAAGGGCAACCAGAATTTTTGAAGAGGACAACAAAATTGTTTCATCTTTGTATCTTTCCAGTATTTTTTCAATAAAGGGGATGTTTTTGGTCTGTGTGCAGCTCTTGTAACATTCATATAACCCATTTAAATTCTTATAACCCATCTTAAATCATCTAACACAGAAGTATCAGATTATTTAATTAAAACAAAAGAAGCTAAAAGAATGTTTGTAAAAAATTTAATGCAAAATATTTTAAAGACTTTTAAGTCTATTGCATTTTGAAGTTTAAGATGGAAAACAAAATCAAAACCAAATAAAATCTCAGAGATCTTTTGTTGTCCTTTCTGGCAGACTTCTAGTTCCATGGCTGAGCTTTCCCATATAATGAATTTTGCAATTGTGATAACCGACCTGGTACTTTTGCCTTTTCTGGATATTAAAATGATGTGTAGCCAGTCTCCCTTTAATATTTGGCATTCTACATATATTAAAAAATAAGTATTATTTATACTTTTGTTTTAAATACTGATATGACTGAATAGTTAATGCTCATGTGCCATAAAGTAGGTGAACAGCACTACCCTTATTTACTGCAAAGGAAATTGATGACGTAACTTCCTGTGAGGTCTTACCAACCATTTTATCCAAAATGGGTATATGAGCAAGCATTGCCTGGATGGATATTTGCTGCAAACAGCAGACTTAACATCTATAAAACAGCTGAGTAACTGATTTATGTTCTTGAGAAAGGCAGAACTTGGTTTGGACATTATGCAACTCCTGCACTTTGTATCTCAACTGAATGCACGGAAAGACAAACACTGGTCCATGATGGCTCTTGCTACAACAGCAAGAATGCAAAACAGATGGGGGAAGAAATGAAAGACACAACTGACAGGTCCTGTGCTAAGTCACGGGCACCTGGATAATCTTTGGTTATGCTCTCTATTATGGCATTTGTGCTAAATCCTGGTGTTAGTTACACAAAGTAGAATTGTTTCCTTTCTCTCACCAAACCACCTTGAGAAAAGTATGTGCTTGTATTTGGGAACAGAAGGAGAAAGTAAGACAGCTTTAAGGATACTAAACTTTGTAAAGAAATAAAAGAAAAAGTATTTCTCAGTTTGTATATTAGCAAATCATTTAAGGAAATGAAAAAGAAATAGGGAAAAACAGGAATGACTTAGCCACAGCCTGAAAAAAATCAAGACATTTTCAGCAGGCAATTTCTGCCTCTCAGTGAAGGGCAGCCCTGGCGAATGGACAAAACAATGCAGTTTCAGCACAAACTTGGATGGACCTAAATGACCATCTCAGGAAATGTCTAAACCTTTTAGTACAAATAACAAGAATGAATACACTTTTCATCTGTAGCACCCACCCATCAGCTCAACTCAGAAACACCGTGCAGACAAATGCATAAAATAAAAGGTAATCTGCAACCTGATGGGATCTCAAAATCCATATTTTTAGTTTGAGTACAGAGGCTGAGCCTTTAAGTGGGTAGCTTTTTGTCTCAGCTGGCAGTGTCTGCAGCATCACACTGTCTTACTATACATATCTGAACACACTGGCAATTTATCTTAAAGATTTTTTCTTTATTAAGAATTCTTCTAGCACAGACATCTACTTCTATCTTATTCATTTGAGTTAAGGTTTGCAAAGATTTACTCTCCATGTATTACTTACATAACTTCATAGGTCCACACCTATGTAATTAGTGAATGTGTATACAGTGCTTTAGGAAACCTAAAGGGATGCATTATTTCCAAACAGTTCGAAGATGAAAACCTTGAGTAAGCAGGCAATTTTACTACTTTTAGGCTCACACAAAAGCTCATGGAATTCAATGTAAACCCTTTTCAGAGGCATGATCAAAGTCAAAACCAAAATGACATATATGGGAGAAAGTAATATTAGAGGAATAACTAAGTAAGGAGGACAGGATAGTTTCTGTACTCACTTCTGGCAGCTAGTTTAAAATTCTGACACTACAATCAGGGCAGAGGTGAAGGGACTGGTTTATAGTCTCACAGTAAGAGAAATCAGCATGGCAGCTTTTCACTCTTGTGACTGCAGTCAGTTTATTCTGCAGCTATTGCAGTCCACTGTTGTGATCTCCTTATCAGCACTACAACTTTCAACATGTTTTTTCCTGAATAAAAAAATACTTAATACAGAGAAGACATGTTGAACGCTGGGCCTGCGCTGCATGAGTGTTTAATAGATGTAAAAACACTAGAAGTGCTAATTAAGATCAAATATTGCAATTATTTCTGTGAATTCTGTATCTATTTGCTGAGTATAAAACACATAAAGGAAAAAATTGTGGCCATTAAGGAGTTAATTGCTCTAAGACATATTAAAATTATTTATTATACAGTTGGAGACCTATCTTCTTACCAGCTTTAAAACGGCTTTTCATGAAAAGAGGAGTTATGAAGCATCAACACACTGATAATGACGGGCTGATGCTGCTTTCTTCATACTTCCAGAATAGAATAACAGTATTTCTTAGCCTCCAGACATTCAGAAGAAGCTGAATTTTCTAAACTCTTCTTGGTTTGTTTTTTTTGTTGTTGTTTTGTGGTGTTTTTTTGGTTTTTTTGGCGTGTTTTTTTTTTTGTTTTTTTTTTTTTTTTTTTTTTTTTTTTTTTTTTTTTTTTTTTGTTTTTTTGGTTTTTTTGGCGTGTTTTTTTTTTTGTTGTTTTGTTTTGTTTTGTTTTTGTTTTTTTCTTTTTTAATAATGGGTTGACTAGAAATTTCACAGCTGCTATCCCTAATCCAGTCAGGCACAAACTCCTCCGGGGTAAGTGTGACAGTTCTTCAAATTCGGGTTAGTTAACTGGTGCTGTTTGCTCTCGGATTTAATAATTTGTACTCCTGCAAAGAAATTAAACTGTGAGACACATTTTTTCCCCAGAATTCACTGTGGGAGTGTCCTTGAACTCATCTCTGTATGACACCATCTGGAACTTTGGACAATTGTCCCAAGAGGTGTTTACATTTCACAAACTGTTCAGTAACTGGAGCATGGCTTACATATTCTCATATCTAGGTGCTGCTGTACTGACACCTGTACTGCATAGAGACACTGGGCATACCTGACATCATGCAGGAGTGACTGCTATTTAGCATGGTTTATATCTGCAGTTGCAACTCTTAAATGCACCAATGGCTTAAACCTCTGATTTACAGATACTGAAATTAGGGAATTGTAACTTATTAATAAAAGTAAAATGGAGAGTACCATGCATACATATGGCCAGTACAACTGTTTTCTGAATTGCTATTTTTAAAAATCATGTTTGGCCCAAAGTTTCCAGATCATTGTTATGCATGTGACCTACTGACTCCTTTATCAGTGTTGACACTGCTGGTTATTTAAAAATACAAAAATATACACATTTTTATAAACTCTAAGTTATTAGTGATTTATAAATGACTGTATATGCATAATCATATACATCTACACCTAGACTATCTTAACTCTATGTAACTTTTTTCAGACATATGATCTCTGCTTTAGAATGCCATACATAATACATATTGCCCTGTTGTTAGAGACAGATGAGACTACCCTAGAGAAGACTTCTAGACAACTAGTTTTCAGAGCCAAATATTTACCTTTCTAAGTGTGATTGGTTTCTTTGAGAATTCTTTGTAGACAACATGAAAGCAAGGGCCGGTAGGTCATGTTTTGCTGGTGTAGCAGATAAATCAAGAGTCTGTTATGCATCCCCACTAAGTGCACAAGATAGACTGTGCTTGTTGCTGTTCTTGCCCTCGTTTCCTGCCTACATGAAATGCTCTCTGTTCAAACAAGCACCCTCCTGCCTTGCCTTCTGCCTCATTGGTACCTTTCCTTAAGGGGATTTAGGTGATAAATATCAACGTACAAGGCACAGTATTCTGAGTCCTTAAAAGAATTTTTGGAGCTGGTAATCATTCTATTTAAAAAGATGTTTCTAATTAAAAAACTAGAAACAATTCTTCCAACAAATTCCCCCTTTATTGTTGGGGTGAAGGGGAAAAGACGCATGTGAAACTACCTTTTTTCCCCGACTCCTTTTCATTTATTTCTCTTTCTTGTTTGCTTGTTTCCCTTCTCAAAGTCGTCCTCATTTATTTGGCAGTCAGCAAACTGGCTCACGCTGTTTAAGTCTTATTCCACTTTTTAGTCAGCAGTATTTACAATCCGCTGGCCACATCTGGTGCCTTGACAGTATAGCTAAGCTTCCAGTAGTGGTGAAATTTGGATTTTATTCACCTATAGGATTTTAAGTTTTCCAATAAAAATGGTGAAAATTTCTATGTTGCATTAGTTCTGAATGGGACTTTTTTTGGAAGAGGTTTAGCATAAGACCAGAAAGCCAGGCTGGACAGGTCATTTTCCTAAATCTAAAATTTGGGTAGGAATGTGACAAAGATTCTAAAAACCAAAAGGGAAATGCATGAAGCATTTTCTTGACATGATGATTTACACTCAATTTCAGCTGTATGATGGAATTTCTCTGAGGGCCTTAAGGGCTGGCAGCCCCACTAAACTGTTAATGGTTCATCACAGATGGAGAGGCAGGAGACATAAAGTGACATGCAGATTTCATATTCACAGTTCAGGACTTATGGAAGAGAGCCAAATCAGAGTACATGTGCCTTCTGAGTAGTGAGTTTGGGAATGGAATAGAATTATGTACAACATAAATATTTATAAGTCTCAGCCTCAGTTCTTTGGAAACACCTGCCAAGGAACTGTGTGAGTTATCAGTAGGCTACTTGACAGATCATCAGCCTTTTTTGCCAAGGCAGAAAAACATTCTTGACAATCTCATTTGTCTGTACATATGTATTTTAATGAGTTTTTCTCTACTGCCCCTATCTTTCTGTTTTTCATTCCAAAATACACCTATCAGTTTCTATACCTATAGACCACATCAGATCAACCATGAAGATACTGAGTTGAAAAAAATGGATGTCAGCATTTTAGGGAATACCTTGAAACACTAATTCAAGAGTCAGATTGCTGTCCTTCACTTTAAATTCCCTTGTACATGCTGTTTTATATCATTCTCACATTGGCAGATGAGATTAGGAGCTGGTAGCCACACTCCTCTACTGGGAATTCCAGAGGCCAACAGGACTTGAACATGGATTGAAAATGAAGGGCAGAGAACCAGTGATCTTGTCAAAACCAGTAACTGCAGCTGGCTATTTATGGGATTGTCAAATGAAAAAGGATGAAAGAAGAGAAGAATAAGTATGACTGGAGAGAGGAAATAGAGTAGATGAATATCAAAGTAAAAAAATTATACAGCAGAGAAATGGCCGTAATTTTCTCCTTACAGTCTTCATTAAATTTCCCAAATACAGCTTTATTATTCAGACCATGCCTTCCCATGATACACAAGCAGCTTTACAACCTGGAAAATTGCTTATATTATGAACAGTTTCTATGCACATGTTCAATGAAAACATTATCTAAAACTATTATAAACATCTCCAAGAGTACAAACACAGAAAACTGAAGTTTCTTCAGCACAAAACTTGGAAATCTACTAGTATGTCAAGACAACTTCATTCATTTAATACCTCTTAAAACCCTTGCACAGACACAGTCTGAGCCGGTCCCCTATGACAGGAAACACATTTTTACTGGATCACTTACTTTCTTTAGAAAAATTTCACTTGAAGTGGACCATGTGAGGATATGAAAACCAGAAAAAACAGAAACACAGAAAAACTCACTTCAACAAAAATTTACTTATCTCATGAGGATCTAGAAAGGAGACAGATTAGGAAGAAGAGGTTTTTAAGTTACATGAGAGATCAGTTCAAAGAAAAATAATACTTGAAGCAGAGAGTAATAATAAAAATGGTGCAGAGAAGTAATAATAAAAAATGATAACTTTCTGTCCCGTACATTAGTTTTAAGTCAGGTTTTTCTACCATCCTGAGCAATAAAATAGTTATATGTTATTCTTAATGAAATTCCTAATTTAATATTGCTCAAAGGGACTTTAGAATTTAAATAAAAATCCTGAACTACAGCTAACAACTTTTGTATGTAATATTTTCTAACAGACTTACAACCAAGTCTGCAAGTAGAAATCAAAAGAGGTAAAAGAACTAATTTTTTTTTTTTTTTTAACTTGAGCTTTGATTCAAACATGTTTGTACAGCTTTAATGGAATTTAGCAGCTTCTCTCAAAGCGACAAGCAGCAAATATAATCTCTGGGGAAAAGAAACGTGTCTCAATAATGCTTTATTTCATATTCAGGGAGGACATTCAGTTTAGGAAAATCATTCTGTTTATGTCTATTCACAAGCAATTTGGTGCCACAGAAATAGCAAGTGATGCTGAGCATGCAAAGATCTTGCAGATGGCTTATGGATACAGAGAGTGAAGAAAATGGACATGGGAATAAGAGTGAAACAGGCCCTAGCACAAGGCAGATTTGTCTGGACACCCCAGTGGTGGTGTTCCTGGTCAGTCTGAAGGGCTGGCACAAGTGACAGAGGTGGTGGAGTGGAGGTGGGGAGAGATCCTACAAGCACTCAGAGTGCCAGGAATGGCAGCACGAACCTGTAAAGAAAACCTGTTAATTACTAGACTGAGTTTATCAGTCTTAGAGGAGATTCACTGAGTTTTGCAGTAGAGGAAAACTTATTGATGCTTTAATTGAAATGAAAGATCTGTTCTACCCAGGAGACTAAAAACCAGTTGCATGTGGTGCTTGTGTTTTGGAATATGAGAGCAGACAGAGAAAAATACTACTGTAAGAAAATTAGAAAGAGCAACTGAAAATAAAAAGGTTAGTCTGTCAAAAAGGAGTGACAGAAATCAAATGGGTGATGTGAGATCAGCTGGAATGAAAAAGAGGAGACAGGAAACGGAGAAAAAAGCAAAAATGCTAAAGAGGAGTTAAAAATTTGAATGAAAAAGTAGATACGGCGATATTAAAAATTATGAGAAACCTTTCAAATATTTATTACCTCCAAATTTAGCTTCTTCCCTAAACTGTGTGTATGGTGTATGTGAACAGGTACAATGCTGGACTCAGACACACATTTGCCAAAGGACCAGTAGCCAGAGTCAGATAAGGGGTGTAGGTGCCTCTGGCCTCCTGTGTCACCCACTGGAGCCAGTGAGGTCTCTGTGCCACACACTGGAGTGGGTGACGGTCCCAGCCACTGTGCTGGGTGCATGTCCTGAAAATCACCTACTGGGGGCTCCGGTGTGAGGGAGGGGCTCAGTGACAGTAGCTGGAGAGGGGCCACAGGTCACATCCCATGTGTCAGGTCCAGCTGCAGGGGGGCAAGTATCTGTGTCTCCTCCAAATCATGTGTGTGGAGTGTGTTACCTCTTAACAAGCACACCAGAAGTTTGTAGAGAAAAGTCTTTTCCTATTCATCAGGAAAGTTAAAGACCAGAGAGAGATACTTTTAATGAATAATTTGAGGAGTATACCTTCATAGTGTTCACACTATTATCCAATTATTCTGAGTGGAAATAATTAACCTACAGTGCTCCAGGCTGTCACTGTAATGTGTTTTTTAAATGGTTTATATGAATTTAGAGAGAACTGTAACAAAATGGAGAAACAAAACCAGCACAGGCTTTTCAGTTCTGCTGAACTAGTCAGTGAGTCAGCTGTGACCTAGGTTTGTCAGAGTGAAGGCAAATTTTCCACAGAATTCTGTTGGATTTGTCTAGAGCTTAAATTTTATATTCCATACTTAAACTGCTAACAGTTTTCTGCGAATTTTGGTTTGTGTAAAGCTCATTTTGGTGTGGGGTGATAGTGACATTACACCACCTCTGTACACAAGGCACCACACCATTCTGAAACATTAAGAGCTTTCAGTTGCTAAGCAGCCGGTCTTGAAGTAAAGTTCTCTGCATTCCACTGATGATCTGTATCCTGCTTCCATAAAAATCACATTTTTAAACAAGACAAAACAGGGGCACAACAAAGTAACGACAGTCTTCTCTTTTGCAAAGATATTTAAAGAAACCAAAAATTGTGCCATTCATAAAATGCTTTGTTAAAAATAGTATAAAGAATAGCAGAAAAGAGTATCACAGTCCTTCCTCTTCAACAGCTAGCCTTAAAACACTCTTTATACACAACTGAGTTATTATAAATTACTTAATGTAGTTAGCTGCAATGCATCCTACTGACAAAGTACTAAGAACAATGTTTTATTTCAAAATTGTTCTGGTTTCCTAAAGAACGATGCAGTTACTCTTGTAGCTTTTGCAACTGTTTGTACAGTTCCATTTTGAAAAATACTTGTAAGCACTCAACAGATGACAGTCTTAACAAGAACTGAGTTAATTAAAAATACCTCTTATGTGTGCATGATAAATTTTATGACTGTGACGGATTTGCGATCAACTGGCTAGAAGTAACAAATACATTCTTGTCAATTCCATCCTCCATAAGGACCACTGTGTAATTTGCTAACAAATGAAGAACTTCTACTCAATCTTCTCATCCATCTTGACTACAGTTACAGTCTGAGACTATAATTAATCTCAGATAGGTTTAAGAATTAATGATCTGGATAGCTGGTCATATACCGTACATTTTTCAAGAGATCTAAAAGTCATAATTAAATAAGTCACTTTGAAGTAACAAAGTCTCTTTATCGGTGAATATAAGAACTTAACTGACAGCAATGTCATGTGCAGTTTAAGGCTTATTAAAAATGATATATGTTATATACTGGGATCCATTTGCACCATTTTGAAATAATGTTTAAATAATTTACATCGTCAAAAAATCCCAGCTCCTTCCACTAAAGTAAAAATAAGTCTGTAATTCAATGGCAATCTCCAACTCCCTGGCCGAGGGTCCCTAACTAGTTCTCTCTTCCTTGATGCCAATTCCCATCACAGCATCACATCACTTAAGAACAGCCCTTTTCTTTGCAAACCTGGTTCTATTTCCTGATGCAGCTGAGAGCACATCTCTGAAACTACTTCTTTCTGAATGCCTGGGGTAGTGATATGTTGGGTGGGATGAAAACAAATGGTTACGCTGGGAAAGTAGGAGCCTACACCGCTGTCAAAGTTCATAATGCTGAAATATTTGTTTTCTATGGTAGAGGGAAGGTGCAGAGTGTTACAAAAGAAGACAAAAAATGTCTTCCTGCTAACCCTTGCAAAAGAAAGAAGTTGAGGTGTTCCAAGATACTTTCTGAGATTAGAAATTGCATTTATTGCCACCTTTGTTCAAGAATGCTTTGAAAGGCACCTATTCTATTTCAGCTGAATGATATAACGTCTAGCAGAACCATGAAATTATTAACTAGAGAGAGTGTGAAAAATGTTAGATGATTATAGATTGTCATAACAATGAGATTTATCTAACACATGTAATAGGTCTGCCAAAAAAATAAAAAAAATCTATTTCTGTTAGTTTTTCTATTAATTAGAACATTTGCAAGGATGGTTAGTTAATTCGCAGAGCATTATGAGTACAATTGGAAAAAAGTCCTTCTGATTTCATTTGCCAGAAATCCTAATTAAATTAGTTTATTGAACAAGGAGATAGAAAATCTCACTTATAAATTCAAAATGTTTGCAAACATTTGCAAAAAAACATTAGGAAAAAAGTTTCAGCTGATCACTGCATTTCCATCCTGATGCTTTGCTAACCATTGCAAAGGACAAAAGAAAGGATGAACACTGAAACATAAAAGAAAGATCACTTAATGAATAAGGGTTTAAACCTTTAGTTTTTGGAAAGCTTTTTAAAAATGCTCTTCTCTATGAACCAACACTTGCACATACAGGCACATACACAAAAACTGACTGCTGTGTGCTCACACTGATAGTAAGTCTTCCCTGTGGCAATTCAGGTTGCAAGACAAAAGAAATTAAGTGCTGCAACAGGTGGGGTTTGATTATTTCCTCCTGAGATTATAACTACTAAAACATGTATTTTCTGTGGTTGAAGTGCTTTTCAGTTGCTAGTACTCTATTTCTCTTTAGCCTGCAGCTTCCATTTCTCCATATAACCTTTATATTACAGTTCTCACTCATTGTGCATTTATTACATTCCCAGTTTTAGTGATTATTTCCTGCATTCTGTTAAAAATCTGCTACTAAGGTAATTTTTCTGCCTTGATGTAAATGTATCATCCTGATATAAACTTACTGCTTACTACTCTCTAACCCGAATAGACATCTCTTAAAGTTCTCTCCATATCGTTCGTCCTGCAGCAATATTCCTTTCTTGTCTTGTGGAAAATCTCCACACTTTCACTCATTCATTTATGCTATTTACTTTAATATAAGGTTGATGTTCCATTAGTGACCTCAGCTTTTCAACACTCAGTTCTCTGAATTTCTGCCTAAGACTCTCAGTCCTCCTACTCAGATCTCTGCATGCATAAAGAAATGAGAACTAAGCCATATACTTTTTGCCATTTCTTTAAACTCTTCTATTTGTGCACTGAGCTACAACTAGATTGAATTTTCACATAGGAAAGTGGAGAGCTGTGAACAGCATGAATAAGGGCATTTAAGGCATGCTTTGCTTTGTATTTTACTTGTATTTTATTTCTGCTTTTAGCAGTGACTCCTCATCTATCAAATGGCTGCTTACACCCCACTATAGGTGGGAGGACAGGATCATTAATTTATATTTGCACGATACCTACTGCTGTAAATCCAAGTTGACTCAGATCCTGAGGCAACAATCTCATACAGGATGTTTATAAATGACAGTATTTTTTGAAACTCAAAATAATTACTAGAAAGAACAAAAGAAAAGTGTAAACTACTGAACAGGAAGAAGTGTTTTAATTTACCTTCAGGTGAAGAGCCTTTGCAGTGCTCTGTCATGAGCTGCATGGAGCAAACTCTTACATGGAGCTTTACAGAACTTTCAACTGTGAAGGATGGACAACTGCCAGGACTTCAACTCTCATGGTCCCAATTCTTGTGCTTTGAGTCAGTTATTTCCAAACAAGTCATACTTTTATGCTCCTTGTAGGATATTCTATGATTCAACCTGTTGAAGAGGATGCTGTATCTCATTTTTCTCCTGTTTACTTGGTGTCAATTAGAAAAAATAGATCTGAATTTTGAACTTTTTTCTTCCCTATAACTAAATGCTTTTCTAATTAGCGTTCAAAATTTTCAGCTAAAGCAGAATAAAGTAATCATGTGCAATAACACATATCAACTTGTGTCAAAAGGAACAACCAAAGGACCATCAATTTATGAGTCAATAGACAGGGGAGACAAAGAGTAGGTAGGAAAACCACTGGGCATTGTAATGCGAGCATAGAGGAAACAAGCTGAGGCAAAATTCCAGTAAAGAAACCACCTGCCCAGAAGGTCCTATCCCTAATAAAAACATGTATTTCCAAAGTCCCATTTGAGCAAGTGTTATTGATTTGGGAGTTCTTGCCAAGGCAAAGCTGTTCAGTTCAGAGATGTTCTCTACGGATCCTGACAAACCACACTCATACCATACTAGAATAAATTGTCCTACTGGATACTGGTTTTTATCTGGCCTAAGAGCAAGTAAATCCACTTGCTATTTTCTTTTACAAAAGGCTCTGATAGCCAAGGTTTTTTTTCTAGTTTTCTTTTCCAGATCACTTACAATCTTGACTGCAATTAAATAAAATACCTTGGACTTACTCTTTATTTTATTTTTTAAATTATAATTTTTATTATTATAGTTTGGCAATTGACCCTTTGCTGCTCTCTTCTTGTGCTGCTTTCTTCTCTTTGGATAGCCTATTTATGCATGGATCTTGGCCATCTTGAACAAGTGGAAACTGTAGACAGGGATAAACGGAAATTCCTTTTGAGTTTCTCAAGATTCTGCAAACCATTTATTTCCCAGTGGAATACAAAGAAGCTGTGTTTTAAAGTAGCAATTTCACATTATTTCTTCAGGGTGCTTACAACATATCACTTGAGAATAGATGCCCAAGCTAACTCTTTGGAGAGTGAAATACAGAATCTTCACAGTAAGTCCCAGATAATGTAAATAAGGCAGATACAATAAAGCAGAAAAACAACAAACCTCATTATGGATTCTTACATGTGCATGCACCAACCCATATAGCACAGCTGTCTAATGTCAGCTGCTAGAGGCAGGAGCTTTACTGTCTAAAACGATATCTGCAGAATTAAATGGTATTTGTTGCTCAATTTAAAATCAGATGAGCAGATAGAGGTATAACCATATTCATTTATGAATAAATATTTAATTACATAAATTCTCAGAAAAAAATACTTATACTAAAAAAATCTGGAATTACTATTTATTTTTTTAATTTTTAAGTGATGTACTTTCTAATTAAGATACAAACAAATAAATATTATAAGTAGATATGCAAGTATCCAGCAGTTTATTAGAGAGAACCAAACAGAAAGAATAACTTTTACAGCCCTTGGCATATAACTCTCCAATTCTGCCTGATCCAGGCAGCAAATGCCCAACTATGGCATTTTTGCAAAAGTTTCTGTCCCTTTTTGTAACAGGCTTCAAGAGAACAGCTTCTCTATGCTGGCTTTATTTACTTCTAAAGGAAAGAACCCTCCTAAGTATTTCTTTTGAAAAGAAAAAAAATATATTAAACAGGCATAAAAATACCAGTTGGTATTTTCTAAAGAATGCATAATTCAACAGTTTTCAAAGGTCTACTAGGAGATAAAGGACAAAATATTGCTGGTGACCTATAGAACTAGGACACTGGGGACACTGACAGAAATTAGATTTATTTAAAAAGAAGCAGCAATTGTTTCAGATATTATTTCTGATCTAAGATTTTTAACAGTTATTTTTGTGACTTACATGCACATTTTCTTATTAAGAAATAAAATCTCCTGGGTTTGGTGTCCTCAGAAATAAGACAAAACCACTCAGAAACAGTAATACAAAGCACAGAATAAATATACTGAAATAGGTAAAATATTCTTTTCAACACAACAAGCAGGAATTTTTATATAGAAGTGGGATTTTTGAATTGATGCCATTACTCTAAATGTACGCTGTTACAACAGGAATGTTTGCATGAAAGCCTGATCCTGTGAGTGGGACAGAAATCTCCCACAAAATGCCTGTTTTGCTGACCCTTTGTCACAAGGAGACTTATTAAACAGCTCAGAAAAGTAGAGCAGCACTCTCTTTCTTCATTTTTCTTCCAGATCACTTAGGGTTGGGATAAACAGATTTGGGGGAATTGTCACACAGTCAAACCCATTTAAGTGGCTGCACTTCACTAGACAATGACACAGAGCCTTGTAGCATTCTGTCTGCAATTATCTGTAAAGGAAATCTGTGTCCTGAAACTTCAGGGAATTACTGACGTTCAGGAAGAGGGCCATCAGTAACACTCTGAGATCCCTTCTCGTAATAAAAGTGCTTTGGAATGACTGAGAGAAAAAAGATACTCAATAAACCATCAGCAATCTTTTTGGCAATAGTTTGGAATAAATGATCAATGACAGCTATATTAGTGCTAGCTAATTAAGCTTAAAAAAATTAAATCTGTAGGTATTTGGTATTGCTTTTTTGAGCGATTTAACAATTTTTTTTTTCCAAAGTGTCACGTCTATATATAATTAATGCTTTTTGGAAGATCTTTAGACTCTTTAATCCTTGAAACTAAAAGCTGTAATGTAGAGTTTGTATTAGATAACTTCACATAGTTGCTAGGTAAATTTAAAAAAAAAAAAAAAAAAAAAAAAGGCAGGCTAAGGGGCATTGAGAAAGCAGTCTGATCATCCATTGGTCAGTATCTCAGAATCAATAAGCAATTTATTACAGCATTTTTTTACAGTATAGCTTAATGAGTTCTTGACATCAAACCTGGTTATTTTTCAAGGTGCAATATCCTGCAAACTAACATCTACCATTTCTCTTTCTTTCCCTGAGTAGTCACTGACACAACCATTATGATAGTTAATTCAGAAATAAAATCTCATTGCTCAACACATATATATATCCTTAGACATGTTAGCAAAATACTATTGAAACTGTTTATAGTAATGTGGTTTATTTTTGTGACTGAGCTAATAAATGTGGGAGGATAATAATCTCCCCAGAGTGAAAAATACCTGCGAGAAAGCAGTGGATAATAATCTGTCCTGCAGGCAAAGCTGTAGCTGGAAGTGATTAAGCCTTTAGGGTCCTACTGATGTTGTTACACTTTCTTTTGTTAGACAGGATCACTATCTGGCAAACCTAAAATAAATATGTCTCAATTGCTTCACCAAAAGGGTTGTCAAATATTGGAACAGGCTGCCCAGGGAAGTGGTAGAGTCACCATCCCTGGATGTGTTTAGGATGTGCAAACATGGTTCTTAGGGACATGGTTTAGTGGTGGACGTGGCAGTACCTTCTTAGAGGAGCCCTGCGACTCTGTTAGCAGGTAGAAAATACAGGCACTGAAATAAACAAGTGTTTATATTTATATACAGAGCAGTCACTTCTAATTGTGCCTCAGTTCTGAGTCAAGTATTTTTTGAAACTGCCTTGTTCAAAAGACTTTTGGCTTTCAATGATGGTTGTGGGGCAGATATACTGAAGGAAAGAAAGCTTGTATTTCCATGAAACCTTTTTTCCTGTGGTATTCTAAGCTGGAACGCTATTTTTCTATTTTTTAATATTCTTAAAAATATTCTTAAAAATATTCACCTGGGGAATTAATCATCACAGGCTTTGTCCAAGATTTATTTATTATAGCTGCTATACACTCCTTACACAAACTTGTGGGACTGAAATATCTCATTTAGCATTTGATATTTCATCTCATCCCCTCAGACTAATAATGCTTTAATGATGCTACTAAACAAGATGTTGCATCACTTGTATAAAAACCCTTACTACACTGTCTTTAGCATATAATATGCACTAAGGGAATTCATAGCAATAGCAAATGAAAAATGTTTTCTCCCCTCAACCACTAGTTCATATGTTCTAGACTGTGAGCTTTTCCAGAATTGCAAAAACTTTAACACTTTGCTTATAAACTTCAAGGCTCACTACAGCTGAATAAATGAAATTCTAATAACTGCTTAGATAAATTTGCCTTTACTCCAAAATGTGTGTTCAAAAGGGATCCACTGCATTCTAAAAGGACTTCTTTATGAGGTGGTTCCAATTGACAATACTGTATTTCAAAACGTCAATAATTATTTCAAACAAGAAGGTGAGAGAAAACTACGCCCAAGATTATATTAGAGATGGAGACTGTGTCTCTTGGGTGGCACATTTGAGACTTGTTACAGCAGAAGCCCAAGCTTAACATAATCTTGTGAAATAGTGTTAGAGTTTCTTGAAACCTCTCATAGTGTGAAGTTTGTAGCAATGTTCTGACCTTAAAGAAGACCCATGCAAGAATAAATCAAAACCTGCAAGTAGCATACACGGCTCCTTACCCTTGTGATGTTGTCTCACACAAAAACAGTAATTCCAAGAGCATAAAGCCAACATCAGCAACAGCAGGAGAATGAATGAAAGAATCTGACAGTTACTTCCAATATGAAAAATATACCTCAAAGAATTATGAGTTTCTCTTTAGCATTATTGTCCTTCAGAGCACATTCACATCCTTCACACACAGAGCTCAAGGTTCTTTTCCAGGTTTTTGTGATTCTACTGAAACAAAACAGCAGGACTAGCCTAGGATAAATCTGTTTGAAAAGTCCAGTTTGGCTAGAACTGAGCACAGGAAAGACAGAAAATAAAGGAGCAGCAGTCTTGTGCCTTCAAGGAAGAGACTTGAATGAAAAAAAATCAGTTCTGAATTAAACCTTCTGAGAATGCTCTTCATTTTGTATACTATAATTACTTAACTGAAGAATGCTTCTGCTGAATAAATGAAACTAGCAATATAATGATATTTTTAAAAGCCTAAGAAGATGTGTATACATATGCTAAAAGCCATGCTGAATAGTTATCCAGACCTCACATGATAAACTCAGGGAAACGGTGTCAAGGATGTGGAGAATGGGATTATACTTTCCTCTTCAAGAAGTAAACAAATACTTGAATTTAATAAATTCAATCTCATTCAAGACAGAAATATTATCTTGATGGATTAGGGTTAGAATGCACATTGCCTTTCAGGATTAAGTTCTGAGACCTGACCTTCCTTTTGATGTTAAGAATAGAAAGACATCAGGAAATGTATTCCAGAAATTTAGTCCAGTTAGTATTCTCTAAATTCTTCCTGGTCACCTGAGCCTTACTATTTATCAGTCCATATTTCTACAAAAAAACACTGAAATCCACTGATACAGATTCTGACCTTATTGCAAGGCTCTTTATTGTATTTTAAATGCCAAAAACAAACCCCAAAAGGTAAAAGGATCTGCTGTTAAGAAATTCTATCATTTCTAAGGAAAGAAATACAAGTGGCATAGTAGAGCAGCTACTAGAGCTGTTAGTTCCTTCCAGTCCCCAAATCCAGGAGCATATTTGCTTAGATATCTGGAAAACTATCCTGCTACTTTGAATAATACACTGTGTTGCAATAACAGAGAAATTTCCAGTGTAACCTCTTCCCTCTGAAAGCTGCAGCCCAATATTCAAAACTACCTGCAGTTGTGTTTTGTTCAGTAACACCAACTGTGAAAAAAAGAAACACGAGCAAGAAAAAGNTTTTTTTTTTTTTTCACTTTACTACATGTTACAACCAAAAGAAGAGATGGAAAAAACCTACATGCTATAAGCATAAAGGGGAACTACCGGACTACTTAAAATTGAAAGGCCCATGAACTCCTGGAAGATCTTCCATGACTACCTAAAACATGGCTTCTTTTCACAATCAGAATACCAAACTAGTCTAAATTATTTCATTTAAAATGTCAAAATGGGAATCTAATAGACTTTGAGCCCTCTATAGAAAAAATTTTGCCTTTCAAATAGCTCTTGGGTGTTTTCCATTACACTTCTTTCTGTACTACAATAAGAATCACACTAATGATCTGAAATGAAAATGTGCCCCAGGGAACATTTGATTAAAATGTAAAATATTGAGGAACAATGATTCATTAGTAATCATAAAATTATAATACTTATGGCAGATGAAATTGTATCATTTTCCAGCTAGAAATATAATCTTCAAGAACAGGTGGATTTGAAGTCATTCCTAACATTGAATTAAGTAGACAGAAACTGTATGGAAGAGCACATGGAAACGACCTTTAGCGTGATTGACTATCATATCCTATTACACATAAATGACTTGGACACAGGACTGGAAGGGATACTGAGCAAGTTTGAAGATGACACAAAACTGGGAGGAGATGTTGATTCCCTCAGAGGCAGGGAGGCCCTGCAGGGAGACCTGGACAAATTACAGGACTGGGCAATCTCCAACCACAGAAAGTTCAACAAGTGTTGGATTCTGCACCTGGAATGGGGCAACCCCAGATGTACGTACAGATTGGAGAATGAGAGGCCAGAGAGCAGTGCCAGGGAAAGAAACCTGGGGGTCCTAGTTGATGGCAAGTTGAACATGAGTCAGCAGTGCCCTGGCAACCAGAAGGACCAACCATGTCCTGAGGGGCATCAGGCAAAGCATTGCCTGCCAGTCAAGGGAGGGGATTGTCCCTCTCTGCTCTGTGCTGGGGCGGCCTCACCTTGGATATTGTGGGCAGTTTTGGGTGCCACAATATAGGAAGATATAAAGCTGTTAGAGAGTGTCCAAAGGAGGGCAACAAAGATGGTGAAGGGACTTGAGGGGAAGCTGTATGAGGAGTGGCTGAGGGCACTTGGTGTGTTCAGCCTGCAGAAGAGGAGACTGAGGAGAGAGTTCACTGCAGTCAAAACTTCCCTGTGAGAGGAAGAGGAGGGGCAGACACTGATCTCTTCACTGTGGTGACCAGTGAAGACCGAGGGAATGGCCTGAAGTTGTGTCAGGGGAGGTTTAGGTTGGATATTAGAAAAAGGTTCTTCACCCAGAGGGTGGTTGGGCACTGGAACAGACTCCCCAGGGAAGTGATCACAGCACCAAGCCTGACAGAGTTCAAGAAGCATTTGGACGATACTCTGAGGTACCTGGTGTGACTCTTGGGGATGGCCTTGTGCAGGGCAGAGGGTTGGACTCAATGATCCTTGTGAGTCCTTTCCAACTCAGCATATTCTGTGATTCTGTCAATCACTGTAGTTACAATGAAATTACTAAGGCTATGCTAGTTTGGATTTTGTTGCTAAAATGCAATTAAAATAGAGAGTTGGATCTATATTACAGCACAGTTGAGCACATGGTGAAAAAGGAAGTAAAAAGCACATTCCAAGATGCATAAAATAACATGGTTGCAACTTTACCTTAGCTGTTCAAATATGCTAATGAAAGTTGGTCTTGCAAGTCATTTAATATCACAAGATAAATAACTTGCATTTTTGTGTCAATAATAATGCAGACATTCTGTTTCAGTATTTCTGCTGAAAAATGTTGAAGCAAAACCACACACACACAAAAAAAAAGCATCATAATATTGTATTAACATTGTCATTAATATTATAAATACTTCGAGCTGAGTTTATTGATGATAACAAATGAAGGGGGAAAACCCTATAACTGTCTATATGGCATAAACACCTACTCTTGCTGTGCTTAGAAGACTTTTCTGGCCTTTTCTTACATCTAGTTCAGAAGATCACATCTTAACACCAGTAAGCTACATGAAATAACCTCACAGATAGTAAAATTAAAATAACTGTTCTAGTAATTGTTTGGGAAGAACTGGAAGCACACTGGAGACAGGATTAGAATTCAAAGAGCTTTGGGCAAGTCAAGAAAAAAAATTAAACCCTCAGGAGTACACATCAGTCAAGACAAGTGCAAAGTGCTCCCTGAAGAAAGAATCAGTTGGCTAAGTTACTAAAACTGCAGATATGACTGTATCAGTGTCAGGGAACCGTTTTTCAAGGACACAGAGCTGTAAAAGTGAGTTCACAGAAGAATATCTGGAATGAAATGGACCCAACAGAAAGAACTTGAAAAAGCAGAGGTGTTTGTTTGTTTGTTTGTTTTTAACCTAAGGAGGATATATTGAAGGGAAACAGTCTTCACTCTGTGCAAAGTTCTCACAAAACGGAGAAGTATCTTCTAATGTGTGTTCGGTCAGAGCTTATAATTAGCTTAAGTAAGGGGTTCTTTTAAATCATTCTAATACAACCACTCAGATTTTCTAGGCATGTTGTGGACTCAACATTGTTTTCGTTGTTTCAAAATACTTTTTGGGAGGGGCCAAAGCCTTATTGCTAGGCAACAGACTAAATGATCACCTGACAACCCCACCAGTTTTGTTTTCATGTGTCTATAAAAATTGACAATGCACTAAGAAGAGCAAATGACCCTCATAAATTATAAATCTCTTTAAGTACAGCTGATCAACAATCTTCAGCTGGCTGAAATGTGACTTTGAATTTTTAAATCTTTTGAGGCAGGAATTGTGCACTTGCTTTAGTTTGTGATATCTTAGCATAGCTGCTGATAAAGACTGACTGATAAATCATGCCACTAACCCTGGTCCTGAAGAAGCTGAGACAGTGCTGCAAGCTCCTAGCAAAACACATACACAAGTTCCTGAGGACAGGCTCCCTCCATCTTCTTCACCTTTGGATATTTGGATAATGGATGGTTCTGACTGTTTAGTATTCCAGTAATGTTGTAATTAGTAAATATTTATCGAGAATATTTTATGAAGTGCAGAAAGGAATATAATAGAATATGACACAGATTTGAAGAAGACACCACGATTTCTCATTTTATAAACACAAAGGATTAAGAATCATATTAACCTTCACTTACATCAGGTACTTTATTACCTGAACCTAACCTGACTAATGCTTTCGTTAAGGTCCTGTCACTAACAGCTGCCTTTGAAATCCAAGTATTTCTGGTTTTCTTTCTCATTTGGGGTGTCTCCCTAATCATCATCAGAAAAAAAAATATTGTAATATTAATGAACCAAATAAAGACAAAGAGAGGCATTTTGGTAGCTACATTTTAAAAGTCTGTATACTATTTTCTTCAATAAGTACTTTTGGGCTGCTGTGAAGAATAACTGCCTTTAAGCCTAATGAAGTAGATGATCTGTATGCAAGATCAAGTGTCCAGTTTCAATTATTAAAACAACATTCCTTCTGGCTTGTAGGAACATTAGTGTTGCCTTCTCCAGAGTAAAGGACAGAGAAAGCAGCTATTAACTACTGTTTGAGTTTTGTAATGTTTCTCTTCAGCCCTTAGAAAATCTAATTTCCTGTGGATGTGGCTTATGTTATCATTTATCACAACCCTTCAGTGCTGGCTCCTCACTAATAGTGATCTCAGAACAGCTTGGACTGATAAGCTACTGTGGCCTGTCCCAAGTACAGGTGCTTAGGCCCAAATCAAAACAGATACTAGTCAAACAGTATATGTTAGCGCAGAACCAGCAACACAGCAAGCTTTCCCTTCTCAGTTCTTCCCTAAGAATAACTAATTTTTAGTACACCTGGAGTGTAACCCTACTGCTGTCACCAGACTGTATCATTAGTAATTCAAAAGCACTGAAAGCTGAATGAAATCAGCTGTCAACTGAACTCTAAAATCACCCACTTATCTATTTTTTTTTTTTTGAGTCATACAGGGGAAGCACACACCAACAATTTTGTGTGTATAGTAGGCAGAGATATTTTTTCACATGGCTTTCTGTACATTTCTCATGATTTGACATGGAGATCTGTGCTCTGAATGATTAGAAACACACAAGCCAAACTATGAAGAGCTTAGGTACAAAATGTATGCAAACCCAGTCAATTCTGCTTAGTTCTGAAAGATGCGCCAAGTTATGCATCAAGTTAATTACATCAAAAAGGTATCCAAACAAATTTTTGGTAACACCACTGCTTGTTTATAAGTTGGCAGAACAAAACACAGCTTTCAGAGAGCAACAGATAATATGTAATTCTGCTTTTGTGTTGTGTTGTGGGGTTTTTTGCAGCTCATTGAGAACATTATTACAGTAAATTTACAAAATGCTTAAGACTATCAGGCACAAAATGCAAATTGCATTAGTAAGGAAATATTCAATGACAATTTCAACAAGAGTCTCTGAGAGATGGAAAACTATCATGTTGTTGCCCAGAGAAGGTTTTTCAGAACTCTAGGGTAATATTTCTGTTTTTTTGTATGGCTAAGACTTTCTGAAACTTATGGTCTTAGAAGTTTAAGTTCTGAGCAAAGAGCTGCTTAGAGTCAGCTAAGAACAAAGCTCCCATCAGGGTATTTGTGATTTCTGTATACTTCTGACTTCTCTGTAATATACTGTACCTCCCATTATCATTGGCATATTGGAGAACGGTACACAGGTCACACTCACAGAGGAAATTTTATTATTACGTCAAATTCAAGAATCTGAGCATGGCAGTGGAATGGCCAGGGAGGAAAAGCTTAGCAAAAGCTTATCTTGCCAAAGAAAAATGGTATTTCATATCTGTTTCTTTATGCACTTTTACAGCAAAGATGATATCTAAATCAATTTATTGTATTTAATACCTTTATCATTCTACTTATATAGCCAGATAAGCCACACTCCTTCCTACACATGAATTTTCTTTTTATTTAAGACATAACATCATGAAATTGTCCCATCAAAATTACAAAATATATCAATTGTATTCTTCCATCTCAAGCTGACATGGAAGCAGAAAACTTTTTTCCTTCTCAGTCTATCTTACTGCACAGCCCAAATGTAATACAATAGATCACCATTAGATGTGCTTTCAATCATTACACCTCTATTCAAACCTTTTTTTTAACTCTGAGAAGAGTCAGACTTGTGTATCTTGTGTGATGTACAGGCTAACACTGGTAGCTATTAGCAGAAAAGGGCATTTCTCTGAGTCATAAAAGTAGTATGAACTATAAAAAAAAAATTAATGGTTTAACAGAGGAATAACTTTAGAGAAGGTTCTTGCCATTTTGTTGTCATTTCTAGGCCATACCACAGGATTTCATGTCTCCAAATGGGTTCTCATACTCAACAAAAAAATCCAAAAGAACTGAAACCCACCAATGGTTATACAACTTCTTCCTAAAGAGGACTTTCCAGAAGGCCTAGTTAGTAGGATGTGGAAGCTCTTGGCTTGCACACTACGAGGTATAGCACCAATCAAAGTAGATTAAAAGGGACAGTTAAGAACAGAGATTTCTTACTGCTAGAAAAAAGTAATTTGCACTCCTTTGATAGTATAACCTTTGATTCGTGGTATTCATGAAACAACTAATGTATCATTGACAGAGTACAAGGCAACTTTTAAAACTAGAATCGAGTAGAAATACAATGGAAAACTACTTACTTTTAGGAAATGCTATTAAATTCTTAACAATTCTAATGTATTCTCTAACAAAGAAAACTATTTTACCACTTTTAATTTTTTCAACATATTTGCTGTATGTATTTCATTTTCTGAGGAAAATAAATTGGCAAATTACAAATTAATGAATAAAAGCAAATATAGTAAGAAATAAAAATTTCATTAAAATTTCACTGCGGCATTTTTGGGAGGCTCTTTATAAGTTCACTTCTTTTTTTAGTTCAGTTTTTAATATTCCACTTTTTTTCTTACTTTCACTTTATTTAAGCAACAAAATGCAGCTTCACAGGTAATATGTGAAGAAATCAGAAGTCTCTCAGAAGCCATAAACCTAAGTATCAAATTCCATTAAAGGCAGTAGGATTTGTGTTCTAATATAATCTGTGTCAAATTTGGGGTGACTAAGGACAGAAGAGCAATACCCTGAAGTGGGGTGATGGCATATGTCTGTGGGAGTAAGAAAGGAAAAAGAAATGAGAAATCTGAGGAAATTTTGATTTACTGCGGTAAGGAGGAAGGGAGTGCAATTCCTCTGTGCTGTATCATGTACTGGACACTGGTAAGAAGGGTTATAAGGCTCTGTTCTCCTTGCCAGGCTCTGTTCTCCTTGGTGAGCTGGACGTGAGAAGGCACAAGTGGTGATGAAGGCACCCCCAAGAGAATTATGCACAGCACAACGTGACAGCCTGTCACACCTCTTCCCTTCCCCTGCTGCTGAACCTCATTTCTCTGCAGACCTTCTCATAAGGACCCCTTACAATTACTGGAAGTGGTTGCTGTGTTGCGTTTGTTTGTGCCCCCTTCATAATGGGCTGAGCTGGGATTTCTCTGCCTGGCAAGACAGTCTGTACTTCCTTCTCCTGACAGAGCAGAGACAAACTATTATAGCAAAATAATAAAATAAAATAATAGAAATGGAAAACCACAATCTAAACCATTTGCAAACCAAGTTTTTCCTCCCTTCTCTCATCCCTTACCATCAGGGATGTTTGTACTTCTCCTGAGAATCAGAAAACATGCTTGTAAGAGGCATTTTTCACATCCCTAGGCAAATTCAGCATGGTTTTGATGATATACTCACTGAAGGAGCTCCTCTGCTCTCTGCAATTCTTCTTTTGTACTGACTTGTTTATTCATTTGACTGTAACAAGTGAGATTGACTATTTTGCTGAGTTAAGTGTTTAGCTAGATCAGTGAGCTGAACTCACCAGGAGCTCACTCAATCCCTACTTTGAACACAATTAAGTTAGAAAAAACATGGCAAGATAGATACTTGTGGTTGGATATCCTGATGGGATCTTCACCTTGGTATATCTAGTTCACAGTTAGATCAGATGCTGCATTTTGGAAAACAGAGCCCTAATGACCCTTTTAAAGGCATAATGGACATTTTGTACTAAAGACAAAGTTATAGGCTATATTAGGTGTGAATGGTACGGTTTTGTTCATATTCTAGTGATATCTATTCTACACTAAAGCAAGTCTGATCCTTTACCTTATTCAACAGGAGAGACTGTCCCCTGTAATATCTAACTGAGAATTAATGGAAGAAAGTAAGGTATCTCAGAGAGCACTATCAGAAGTCACATACCAAGATGAACATTTTCATGGTGGGATAATCACTATTTCTGTTAACAAGCTCCTTCTAGTCAGTATGTGTCATACAGAGCCCCAAAGTGATAAATTTCAATCAATATGTCTTTACAGCTTCAGGCTTTTCTCATCTCTGAGATAATTGCAACAACTCTCTGTTCCTTAAGAAGGAATAACATTCCTTGGAAAAAAACAACTTAATTTACAATGTGGACCTTGTGATCTAAGAAATCATAAATCATCTGGGCAGCAAATATGTGGGGGAAAAAAAAGCAAAGCAAAATATTCCAAAACAGTCCCTGTAAGAGCTGTATGATGCAGGTTAAAACCTTACTATGAAAATCACTCCTGGTGCAGAACACAAAATGGACACTCAAAGATAATGAGGCATTCAGAACTGAAGAACACTAAAACTATTCACCTCTATGCCTCTGCTTTTCTGCACACAAAGCAAGCTCCTCTATTTATCAACAACCAGGTTCAAAATGCACAGGGCTTGAGCTACTTTCAGGCAGAGGTTACATAAATTATTGTCATCCTCTTTTCACAATTTTGAGAAGTAAGCAACAGAAATTATAAATCTGAAATTTAAAGAAAAACTTAACTGAATGGAAGAAAGCTGTGTACTATATGAGTTTCACACAATATCCACTCCACAAATTCTCACAAATTTAAACATCTAATAGACAACGTTGTCCAAGCATAGTTAGGTGCACTGAGATTTAGGTGGCAGCCCAGGTATTTGCTTCAAATACAAAATCAATTCCATATTGGAGAGAAAATAGGAATAAGTTAAGTCTTAATGAAAAGGCTACAGGTGCATGGATTTGGTCAACTAACAGATCTAAGTAGTTCTGGCATTAAAAACAACTGCAGCCACTTCATTAATGGCTGCTGCCATGGAGACATGAAAACGAAGGGGAAAAAATTTGGGGCATAAAAAACCTGAAAGCAGTATATGTGACCATTGCTATGGGGTTATCATTTTGGTATTGCAGAGCCAAGTTTATAACAGAAACAACATGCCACAATGTTTCTGAGATCTGTCCATGGAAGGAACACTGTTCTTAAGGTTCCTCTCATCAGGTGGGAGAGATGAACAGATCAGTTTTACTGGAGCCTACAAAGGTCATTCAGGAAAAGAACAACTTAGTATGTGAGGAAGGGGGTATGTGTTGCTTTGCTTTATTTGTTTATATTAGCAGTATTAAGACATTTAACCAGCAAAAAAATACTACCTCTTTGTAGTATACTTACAAATCCTGCACCTATTCAACACCTAGCCTAATCAACGGAATTTCTGAAACTTCCTTCTTTCCCAGAAAGTATCACAATTTACAGACAGCCTTATCAGAGATTTTTAGTTATATGTGTTTCTCTTCTTACATTCCTATCACAAATTTTTGATACAATTGTTTCAGCTCTTTTAATGGACAAATTTCCCTTCACAGCTCTCCTTATCAGTACCGATACAAACATTAATACCAAAATAAAAGGCTTTCGTAAAATATTTCACACAATAAGCAGATGTAGTCTAGATATCCTAATAACAAGAAAGGTGAATCAGACAAAGGACCTTCTTATTTTGAAGTGACAGAGAAAGTAAAGACCTCCATGTATTCCTTGATCATACAAGGGCCATCAACTATTGATCTCAAGTGGCCACACCAGAAGATACCCAAAATGCTTCAGAGAAAGTTTGAAACTGAGTCTTTGGTATCAGGTAGACACACTGAGTGACAGTATGCAAAATTCTGCTCAGTCATGTTTATGAAAGATGAACTAAAGTTGGAATAGATGAAGACAAAAATTCCCAGGAGGACATGGAGCTTATTTGGCTTACTTAACACAATACCAAGATGACTCCTGCCTGAAAACATATCAAAAATTAAAACCTGAGGACAGAAAATGATGCTACGCAATTCAAAGAATAATATTGGCACAAATGGGTATGAAATGACTGCAAGTATTCTTAAGCTGAAAACTTAACAAGATTTTCATGTACCATGAAACCTGGAGTCCTTTAACTGCACTAGTAAGCTCAAGAACACATTTTGTTTCGAGGTAAGTCCTTATTGAAACAGCATAAAAGATTGTATGGTTGTTACTGCTGAGGTTATAGAGTTCAGTGATAAAGTACATATGTAGGTTTTTATTTCCACTCGTATTTGGTTTAAGTGACAAGGTTTTGGAAGGGGTGAGGTGATTGCAGAATGCCATGCTAGAGCAGGAGGATATTTCCTGAAGGAAGTTACAGCCTGTGGAGAGACCAAGCTGGAGATGCAGACTGTGGGAAGGACCTACACTGCAGCACAGAAACAGTGTGAGGAGGCAGGAGCTAGAAAGGGGAACTGTTAACAGACTGACTGCAGCCCTCTGTTCCCCTTCTCCTGCTTGGAATGGAAGAGGAGGTAATTAGTAAGCAGTCACCCTGTCTTCACATTTACCCATGAGCTTTTCCATCATATTTTCTCCCTCATCCCGTTAAAGAGATATTGCTAATTGTTAATCATTGGATATTGCTAATCATTACCAGCCGCAAATCATTTTTTTACTGTAACAAAGTAACTGGTGTTCAACCACTGGTTTTCTTTAATGGCTTGCTTCATCACAGACTGCTGCTGAAGTCTAAAAAATTAGTAATTATGTAACTATGGCACATCAGCAGTTTAGACTGAGAACTCAGTGTTGTCCAGAGGTATATGGAAGATTAAAGAAATAAAGGAAAGGGGAACTGCCTAAAAGTCAGCCTGAAAAAAGATGAGTGACATTACTGAAGTCATCTTCCCTTGCTATGCAACATTTTATTTGTAAGAAAGAGAAAAGCAAACATTTATCTCATCTTTCTGATATGGAAAGAACGGTGAAATTTGATATGCTGAGTCAGAACCACCAAGTATAGCCTAGGAAACCAGAATGCAAACTACATCGTGGTCTGAGCTGAACAACACCAACATAAAACCATGCTGTAGCACTGCAGCAAAACAGAACTTCTAAAAATCTCTTTTCAGTTCTTGTAGAAAGTATAAGGAAACATTTCCTTTAGAAACTGTTAATGTTATAAACATGTCCTGAAATACCAGCTAATTTAAAAGACTGTTTCACGTTCCTATTTTGTTTGGTTGACTTTTATAACTGGCAATCATCACAGTTTTGGTAAATCTCCCTTTGATGAACACTCCTTAGGTTGTTGTTTTGGGCTTACTTACCAAAATAACATCAGGTTAAAATGTAAATCTGCGTAAGTCTCCAGATGCTGTCTCAGGATATAACATTCACCAGAAAGTGAACGCTATTATGAGAGGTAAGATCTCCCACAGACTAGGTCCTCCCAAATGCTTTGGTTATTAAAAAACCCATCATTTTCCAGAGCACTACTTAGATCAACACTTTGGTTTACAATTTACCTCTTCTGGACAAAGTAACAGGTACAGCATATAATATGTGCAACTTGTAAAACCCTCCAGTATACTTTGTCCTGTCTTCAGGTATCTCATCAAGTACTATAAAACAAAACAAACAAACAAACCCCAAAACAAACAAACAAAAAAAGGTGAAAAATTATTCTATTTCCCTAATAATCAATTTTTCCTTTCTACTTGGATCAGAGTTCTGTAAGTAATGCAGGGTCCTTCCTTGCCTCTCTGACATGAATTTTTAGCCCTCAATAAAATGTCTGATCTACTCTCTACAAAACACCAAATCAGAAACTGTCATTTGCAACTTCCATGCATGTTCATCAGATGATGTCTAATATTTTTCTCAGATGATCAAAGATCACATGTGGCAACACTCAAAATTGTTCAAAAATACTTTCAGGTAAAGAAGGTCAATTAGGTCAATTGAAGCCTGACTATCCTTTGTTAGCTCTTTTTCCAAAATGGAGGTAGAAAGTGGAGTGGAAATGGGGTTTTCAGCTTGACACAGATAAAAGTAGAGTTCAAATTCTCAAAGTGAGTTCAGAAATTATACATAGGCATATTCCCTAAATCACCATGGTAATTATTGTGACCCAGAACCAGGTCCTTCATTTTAAAGTAATTTTAATTATGAACATTGGTGAATTGCAGGGGTTTGGGAGAGAAACTGGAGCAAAGCTTTGCCATCTCTCTGGTGCAGTGTAGGTACAGTAGAGTTCTGAGAACTCTGTGAGAATGTGTCAGGACTGAAATCCTTCTTCAGTCTCAGTCCCTTGGGGTTTATTGTCCAGTTAGCACCTTGCAACACTCAAAATTCCTTTTTCTCTTTTCAGTGAACTTCACTACATGTGTGGGGTTATGGTTTGGCCAAAAAANTCATATCATGGGTGGGGTTATGTGTTTGCAAAAAAAAAAAAAAAAAAAAAAAAGTGTTAAATGCACAGGGGCATTTAACAAAGAAACAGTGATTCACAGAAACACATTACTCTGATGCCCAGAATCTCAGCTTCATACAGCATGCATAAGATGCTGCTTCATTACATTATGTCAACATCCCAACCTCTCTTCACATTGTCATAACTTTTTCTTCCAGCTTAACATAGGTTTTCTCCCAGTTTTTACTGTGCCATCCACTTTGGTGTTTCAGAGATTCAGTGTGTCTCAGGCCCTGACTGAAAATCTTCTGCCCCAAATCACCATACACTCAGAGTAACTCTGCTCTTTACCAGTCAGATGTAAAAGGAGCACCATATAAATTACAGGGAATCTACTCTGCTCTGGCATCATGAAAACACATAAAACAGATATAAAGAAAAATCTCCTTCCTGGTTGTGTGCAGACAAGTGTAATAGAGGTACCGGAAATTATACTAGTACAGAATTTTCCTGATTGTATCTTGGTATCCCAAGCACTGGGAAATAAAGAATAAATTCCTTACATTGTTACAGACTTTGAAAGTGATCTTGGTGAATCATAACTCCTTGTGTTTTATAAAAGATATACACAAGAATAATAAACCACACTCCATTTTTCTGCTGTGCCTATCTTTTCAAAGCAAGGAATACAGAGATGAATATATTGGAAAATCAAATCAGTAGGCACCTGCCAGTCAGTAGAAATCCTAATAAAGCCAGTGAGGATTGGAATGAAAGACAGTAGGAAAAGCAAAAATGAAAACAAGGAAAAACTCTGTAACTACATTTTACTGAGGAATGCAGCTAACTTAATAAACGTATCATAAAGTCTCAAGTGGCTCACACAGTGACACACAGCTTAGTAAAGAAGTCAAGAGATACAATATTTGCAATTTTCTTATTGGCATGAAGGTGTAGAATTGCCAGTAGAAATCTGCCTCTTCTTTTGTTTCTACTATGCCCCAGAACATCGTGTACATCCCTAGTAATTTAGAAGTATATTAGAACTTATGTGAGCCCTGTGTATCTTTTCTTCTATACAAGCAGAAAAAAAATTCCTCCTGCCAAAAAAACCCCCAAAACCTAGAACAACAAAAAACTCGCTCATCATCTAAAGCCAGCAAAACCCCCAAAACAAACAAACAAAACAAAAAAACCCCCACAAAACAAAGCAAAAAACCGAGAATGTTGCTGATCTAAGAGTAGCCAGCAATGTTGGCACAAGATGAAGAAAGAAAATTGGAAATGACAATTTCTATTAGACTAAGATAAAAAACTGTTCACAGACATAAAAATAAAATGACTGAGATAATTTAAAGCAAGAGTTTAGAAATTTGTGAAAAAATCAAAGCACAGCTACTGAAAGTTTCCCAGTGGCCACAGATAAAATCCTTAGTAATACAACAATATCTGAGAAGGCTACGGATCTATAAAAATCTCCTCCACAACTACCAGAGATCAAAGAAAGGACCGATAACAACGAGAGATCAAAGAAAGGACCAATAACTACCAGAGATCAAAGAAAGAACCACAGTTTCCAGTGGATTGAGGGATGTCAAGAAAACACAACACCTTCAATCTTAACAGAAAAGACCTGAAGGAAGAGACTTGGAAAATATTTTTAGATGGAAAGTGAAAGTTGGTGTTCGTGGTAGAAGAGGGATGAAATTTCTCTACTAGAAATGGAGAAACATACAAGGCTTAACTTTAACTCCAATTTTTACTCATAGAGGTTCAGACCAGCCGCAGGTTGTTGAACTCACATTACAGAACAGGAGGAGAAGAGAAGTTTTATGTCCAATTTTTTGTACAAAGGATTGCCTAAATTTATGGATAAACGTATGAGTAAACAATAAAAACATCCCAACAAGGAAAGTAACACAACCTATGCATGTAGAGATGATAAATTCATATTACTGCATCTTTACATATGCTAGTATCAAGAGGTCCTGAACCTGATAGATATTAAGACTAATAAAAAATTCTTTAACAGACTGTTATAGAAGCTGTTTTTGCAGGAACCAGAAAAAATATTGAAATTACTTTACATTGTCAGTTATTTTACCTTGAAATAGAACAAGAGATATAATTGTTGCTCAGTGAAATATAGATTTATCTGAAAAGCAGATCTAACCTGCAAATCCTTATGGTAAACAATCTGAAATTTTGTAAAAAAATAGGCAGGTGAACAGAGACTATTGCAAAACCCAAGGCCACTAACTAAATATTAACATCAAAGCACATTTTTATGTTCTTAAAAATGCAAGTAGTCATGCAGAAGAGGACCTGTGTAAAGGATAAGACACATATAACAAGATACGTTACCATATTAGTAATGAATAATATGTAATCTGTTTGCTGAAGTAATGGGATAAAATTTTGGCATGACATGCTGAAAGAAATCACCTTAGGAATAAATAGTAGATAGACTAGATAGTCTGTGATGAGTTTGAGATGGAATCTAAGGAGCTTTGTGGGGAGTTCTGCTTCCATTGCAGAAGGGTTATTCCTCTATCTGAAACACAGGCCCCTTTGTGGGAAAGAGAAACCCTTTCAGGATTTCAGAATTTTTAAATCTGAGGAAGTATTTTGTCATTCCCATATCCATATTTTCTTTTTACATACCTTTTCCAGGAAAGCAAATGCAAATATAGTGGCATAAAAATACAAAGCCTTAGGAGATGGCTAATTATAGCAAGTCTTCATTTTATTTAGGTGGGAGTTTTGCCTTTTATCTACAGTTCAGCCTTAAAATAATGTTTCATTCATATACAGCTGGTCGTAAAAGTTCAAGTTAATTTGGATTATTACATTTTAATAATGAAGAGGGGGTTTATCTGTGATTTGTAAGATGATGGTTTTAAGTATAAAGACATGTAAGAATAAAACAGAGAAATACAAATGTGGGTGTTTTACAAATTGCACAATTAAAGCAAAAAATAGCAATTCTGATGCAATTACATGCAAAAGAAAATAAAAGAGCAGCAAGACAGAAGTCGTCTCCTTGAAGAATTTGTTATCAAAGATGCCAAAACTTGTTAAGGGTCTGCCAAATATGAGATTACCCACACAGGATTTCAACAATCATTCTCAGCTGCTGAGAACTAAGAAATAATGTGCACAGGAACCTTTCTCAGTCCCACCAGATGGAACTGTGTTTAATTAAGTTTTGAGAAAAAAGGATTTTTGATCTGCCAAGTATATGAAATGGAGTAAAGCCTCATCTAGATGGAGGATCCCCTTGGCACAGACCAATATAACATTGGCATGAACTTCTGAGGTTGCCAAAAGTGTCAGTGACAACACCATGAATACCAGAGTGATATTTTTGATAGAGTAGAATGAAAAATATCTGTTATTTTCAGTGAACTTCCACTAAACTGGAATATATACATAGTACATATTATATTTATCCCTGTATTTATGAAATCATTGTCAGTAAACCTTTAAGTGCAACCAAATCCTGCAAGTAATGTTTAAGATGAGAGACTTCTATAAACCTTCCACAAGTAACTAGTGGTTGCAGTGAAAAGGAAAGTTTAGAATCAGAAAAAAACTATAGTAGAAGAAAATGTTCAGAGCTCATGATACAACAGTGTTTAAGAAACACCCAGCAACTGCTCATTTCTTTTTCACAGGTGATAACATTTCCTTCTAAGCACTCCTTTGGCTATCAGAGTGACTCACAAAACAGCCAGAAGCTATTCTAAAGGTATTTCTTAGTCTTCTCCCTAGCCCCACGGAACACAGCTGCACAGAGCTTGAATATTTTATTACATTCTCTAGTAGAAGGACTCATCTGTTAGACAGCATTTCTGTACCAACAAGAGTACAATTGTAACCCACCATAACACCATTGCCTAATTTGATTTTTACTGTGGCACAGAAACTCTGACTCTGCATATTAATACAGTACATTTTTAACAGGGTTTGTTGGAGACTCATAAATTTACACAGCAATCCAGCCGCTACCTCATCTCTAGCACAGCCATGTGCTCAGAGTGCTGCAGGATTTATGTTTTTCAACTCAGAAACAGAGTGGATGGTTTGCAGAGCAAAGGCTTTTGTGTGTCTATGAAAGAACTGCAGTATCCATGTATCACTCTGTGGTAATTGCTGGGAAAGGTTGATTTTATAATGATGACTAATGTGCATTTCTGGGTACACTGGGTACCTGGTTTATATAAGAGGGTTTTTTATAATCAATGTATCTTGCAGTTTCCTGACTTTTTCTGCCATAATACAGTGACATCACATGCTAATGATGAGAAGTCTCTGAATGGTTGATTTTCACTCATGTTCATTTGTACCTGTCATGTTTATCACTTATAATTTTCAAGGCAAACCAAATACAACACCATAAATTAGGTCTAATGGCTAACCATGTATTTGACCCTGCTGAGTAATAACTGCTATGATGCTATTCTAAATTTCAGTTTTGTCTAAGTTTAAACAAAGTTTATTCAACTAATTTTTATCATTGCAGAGACTTTAATGGAAATAATTGCCTTTTAATTTACACATTTCTGTAATTGTTTTCCTCAAGAGAAGAGATATTGTTAGCAGCCTGTAACACCAAATTCTTTCTAAATAATCTCTTTAGAAAGGTAAGGGTCACAAAGTTTCAAGTAAGGAAGTTTTAAGCCCCTACAAAGACTCTAAGTAGTAAATGAGGCATTCTATTACCAACACTCGTACCATGGGATAGTCTATGTTATCAGTATGGAGGACTGACAATGTTGCAGTCTTATTTGGCAATAAAAGTTCAAGCACAGTATTTTTATAAAAGCACATGTAATCTCTTATTTGGTTTACTCTGGTCTCAACTGAAACTGTCACTTTGACATCCATCCTTTCTCCTTGAACAAGGGGCTTTAAAATACAAAGGAAGAATGAAACCAAAAAATTATACAATATATATCTCTATATCAGTCTGTAAGAATTTCTCAATTTTTAACACCAGTCATTGCAATCATTACAGAAATGTACAGATCATACCAAATTCACAAAGCTGAGCGGTGGACTTAAACCCTAGTCATGGCAATAACTCTTATTAATAAGACTGATTCCTGTAATGTGTTGAAATATATTTAGAAATAAATCAGTTACCAATTCTTAACTGCAAGTGGGAACCTTGCGAGCAGAAAAGCTAGAATTTACTGTCTTTGAAAAGCTGTACAGTGGTGAACATCTACTTGTTTACCATACAGGATCTAAATACAAGAAGTTATTATGGCTTCTCACTCCAAAGCTTGATAAAAAAACCTTTCAGTAAATTGAGTTGGAACCTTTGTCTGCAGGCAAGTTCCAAAGTTTAGTTGACCCTGAGTGAGGGTGACTGAATTCTCCCCAAACAGATGAGCTTTCTCTGGCTCACTGACAAATATTACTGATAAAATCTTCTTTTCGGAAAAGAACTGAAACCCTGACAGTCAAGATAACTCCTACCTTGGCAGCTGTAGCTAGAGTAGCCTCCAAGCTTGAAAAATGTAGTTGCAGACTGTTTCAGGAGAATAGTTCCTATCTCTTTTCCTCTGAGCACTTTATACATCCCTTTCACCATTAATCTTGAAAAACAGGAATTCATTCTAAGGGAGAAGTTTGCCTGTTGCTAAATCCATCCATTTTGTCTGGCCTTTCGCAAGGAGGAACTTGTAAAATGTACTACATTCCAATTTGCCACTGTGTTATGTTTCTATAAAATAGTTTGTATAATATATTCAGTCATCTCTGTTATTTATGAAGATGATCAATATTGTACCACAATCACCAGAATATTATAAAATTTCTTGAGTAATTTTTTCAACGAACAACACCTATAAATAAATTAGAAAATTTAGCTGCACCTATCCAGTTACTAGTAACTCCATCAGTATTTAAATGAAGCTGAATATTTGTGCTTTGGCCAGCAACTTTAATTATTCATTTTTCAAATGAACAAAAAGTCCAACATGACCACACAGAAGATTATGCAGATTACTAATAAAAAATCAAATATTGAATGAATGAAAAGTGTTACAGCTCAATAAACTCATAGATAACCTTGAAAAACACATTTATATGTGCTTTCAGTAGAGCAGACTTGTCATTTTGAGATATTAATTTCCTTTTGGCTGTAGTACATTGGGAGGTTTGGAAATAATGCTTTGACAAACAGTAGATAACAGTCCAAGTACTGCATGACGTCTCTACCATAGGAAGATATTTTTGCTATATGAAATAACCAATCAATGTATACAAAACATTAGCCAAGTATGATAAATATCCATTTGCAGGAGACCACTGTAGAGAAATCAGCACAGCAAGAACTAACTCTTTTGAAATCTGTAAAAGCATAAGAGAGGAAAAAAAAATGATTCTCAAAAAATTGTTACCAGATGTTCCTAGGAATCTCTTTGCCTCTGCACATATTTCAGACTATATTAAGGTTTAGCTTTCTGATAACCTGAAATGGGAACTCTTTTAATACTGTCTTGCAGTGGTGCATTCAGTGGCACTTGACACTCATTTCCCATCTTTAGATCTGATTTTTAAAATTATTAAGGCAAGTGTGAAAATATTAATGTTGATTAAGCAGCACTTTAGGAGGATGCTGGAGAAGGAATTGTAAAAGTACAAATTCTCTTTGTTTTACTGGAGGTGACTGATGAGAATGGAAAATTATTAAAAGAGCTTACTGGATAGTGAAAGTCAAGTCATTTGAAAGAATTTATAACAGTTTGAGAAAAATGAGCCACATCTTCCACAGAGAAGCAGGGAGTAAGATTCAATTTTTTTTGCCAGAAAGGCTATCTGCTTCTGGGACACACACCATGAAGGTTTCTGCTGGGAATGGGAGACACACTTCTTTACTATGGAAGAGAAGATCCCATGGAAGGTTGGGTGTAAAGTCACTCTGTCTCCAGATGACCCAGCCCTGATAGCCCATCACTGGCTCGTGGGAAGGGGCTGGAGACCTTTCACTTTCCTCTCTGCAAGCTTTCAACATCATAGTTTAGGGTCAGGATGTTATCCAACCTGTCCCCATCAAGGGGAACTGACAGCTAACAGATTGGCTGCATCCACATTGCTCTCGGACCAAAGTGCTCTGTGGCCCAGATGCTGCATCACTGAAGATGAGCATGGCAGCCTTCACACTCCGGCTGGAATAGCCCAGCAAAACCTATTGCCTTTGCTGAGCTGTTCTTCTCTGCTAGCATACGATCAAGGAAAGTTTAAAGAGTGCAGAAGGAAGCGATTTTACTACAAATGAATTGCCAAGAAAGGTAGATTTCTTCACAGCTATTTTAATAGTCAGCCACTGTGATGTAGCAGCTTGCCTACAGGATTTGTTTAAACCAGAGATGTCTTTCAATTACTATACATGTGCTACTGAAAAAAACCCCAACCAAACAAAAAACTCTCCCCAAACCCCTCAAACTGAAAAACATAATCAAAACAAAAAGGCATGTTTACGGCAACAAATGTCTAATTTTCATAATGCAATTTTGTGAATGGATAAATCTGTGCATCGTCTAAAAAGGGGACTGAAAATCCTTTGACATTTATTTTTTTTCTCCTCACAAAAAACCCCGTTCTTTATTATTAATGGGTCTTATTAAACTAACAGTAGCAAGTAGAAAATATCACTCTGTAAAGAACAGACAGGTAGAAAGTGACCTTTCCACTCTTTGAAAACAGTAATTTATTCATATTTTCTGACGATCACTGTTTTGCTTATAACAATAAGGAGGCCTCATTCTGCATTTCTTATGTATTATAAACTCCTGGTGACTTTAACAATGAAAATTATAATCAAGGGCTCTTCACAGGGAAATGGGAATTGGCAGAAAATGCAGGACAGTCTATACATTGTGAATGTATACTGTGACTTATCACAACTGTGTGTTCTTATGAAAAATAGATTTCATATGAAATAGCTATTCAGAAAAATAACCAGCATGTGCTTCACTGCTTTCATTTGAACATGACAGGTAAAATGCCTCAGAGTGTATTAACCTCATTTAAAATATTGTTGCAGAAGGAATAATAAGAGAAAGGCTTTTTAACCTAAGGTTAATTTCAATTACACTGAAAATATTATTCCTAACAGTCTCTGCTGTCTGAAATTTGATTTGATGATGATGTGTACCTGGCATTGAACGTATTTTAAAGACACATAGGCAAAGGAGAGTAAGGAGATTGTCTGTCTCCAGAGCAATACACCCTGCTCACATCACAGACACTGTCTTAGCCCCAGTCACAGGCCAGTGGTCTGGATTGGCTATTTGTCACATGGAGCCAGTATTAGACTAAAGGTTAAAGTGAAGTAAGATATAGCTTTAAATAAGTACAAGGATGCCCTGTAGATCCAGACTGTGAACACAGCTACCAGAAGACAAGGCAGCATCACTTTGCACTACCCAACACTTAAGAGATAACAGAAAGGTCTTACCCAATAAATATTGACAGAAAATGTCCCTTTTCAGTTAGCTTTGACAATGACCTTTATTTTTCAATTTGTTAAACCAGTTTAGTTCTGGAGATTGATAATTAGTTGTAGTTTCTTTCCTCCTTTTTAAAATTTGAGTGCCTAGTGTTGTTTCAGGAATTTGTGGACAAATGTTGTTTTGGTGGCTAAAATTTACAATATTTAGATAATTTTTGCTTCAGGAAGTTTTTGTCTTTCTTTATTACAATGTATAACGACAAAATAAATTACTCTGTATAGTTCAGATAATTTTGTCTCAACTCCTTAATTTTAAATCGATCACTGAGTTATTATAAACTATGGGACCGTCATGTGATGTCTTTGACATACAATTGACATACAGTCCTGCTTCACTCCTTTAAGCCTATTACAGTTCCACTGCATACTACACCTTCACAATCCACTACTTTATCATATAGTCATAATAATTTTGAAGGAGAGTCACTTCAGTTAATCCCAGCCCAGCCTTTCTCATGAATCTGTCCCTTCCAGGAAGTTGAAAATCACAAACCTTTGAATTAACTTTTACTATTTACTTTTTAATATCCTACTACTTTCAGGAGGGTAAGGAGGAGAATTTAAAACATGTAGCATCACAAAATTATTATTGCATTTATTGAATAAAATATTATATGCACTCATAACATCAAGAAAAGCATTTTTTAAAAATTAATTTTAACTCTACCATTAGTATAACAACTTGACCACTAATGTGTTGCTTTACATACAGGACAAGAAAAAAGGTAGAACTGAGCTATTTAGAGGTTGCTTCCATCCTTTTCTCACTTCTAATTGACAAACATGGCATTTCTGAGAACTGCAGGATGACAGGTGTAGTGACTGAAGTAAAAAATCTGAGCTTTCAATTCTAATTTAAAATAGTGCTTTCAGAGATACTTTCTATCCTGCTGTTGAATGACAAACACCTGATTGGTGTCAAACATACGAACTGACAGACACTAAGTGGAATACAGTCATGGAGCACTTAATGCCAGTTGATCTTCCACAAAGCCAACTGAAGCAGCTGAAACTATGATCACATACAAGCCTTTTTGGGGGTGGGGAATAGTGGTGTGTATGGGGGAGATGTGTAGGAAAACTTGCAATTAACATTATCTGCAGAGAGAGATAGTTTCTTAGCAAACCCCAACATCTATAGCAAGAACATAATCATAGTACTTTAGAAAAGAAATACTCAGCATATTTTCATTCTTCATTATTCACAGCATATGACCACCTTAATTTGTCAAAAATATCATATTACAAGATTTATTTCATTTACCTGATGGACACTTGCACATTTAGAGATACAATAATTCAAGGAAGAGTAATGATCTCCCCAAAGCAAAGCAGTCAGGAGCTCATTTTAATTATCATGAAACTACCATACATACAAATTACTCAAGTTGCTCTCTGTTGTCATTGTAAAGCAACATTTTAGAAATGGGGAGTTTTTTAATTGGAAAAAAAGACATGTCAGAAGAATCATACACATACCTGGCAGTACAAAAAAATCAGAGTGCAATTCAGGTCTTTAGAGAAGAACAGAAAGTTCAAACACCCAACTTATTACTTACTCTGAGGCCTTAAACACTCTCTGTGGCTTAACTTATGTACTATCTTAGTATAATTATTTTTAAAGAGCTTTCCACCCTACCAATATATTTAGGCAGGCAGACATGGGTGAAAATTTCAGAGGAGGTGAGTTTTCACATGAATGTTCTCTGTTAGAAAGTGCCCACTATTCATTTTCCTGGCTCCCTGCTTAAAGAGAGTTTGGCACATCTGTCTGCTTCTAAACCTTCTACAGTTTCGTCTTGAAAAGCGCAAACTACTTAGGATGACTAGAGGATAAATTTATATTAAAGGAATACATTCAGGGTAGAAATCTAGAGACTTGAAATTAATTCATTTAATTTGCTCTTTTTCTTCCATCTGTTCTTGTAATTTTTGGGAATGAGCAAGAGATATAAATGTAAATTATTAATCAAATACTAAAACAGATATTAAATAAGATAATAAAAAAAATTAAATCAGGTGAAACTTTACCATATTCTCCCAGTTCACATTCCTATAAAAATCACGAATTCCTGTTGGGTTTTTTTCCTGTGAAAAGTTTGCATTTTCAGTTTCTCTCCATAACTGCTAAAGAAAAATAAACAAAACCTCAATTCTAACTTTATCTTCATTTCTCCTTTGCATAACAAGGCAAAAAGACATAACAAAAATCCTCTGTATAATTTTTCAAGAACTAAGGTTTCAGAGAAATGTTTTACAAAAAGACCACAACTGCAAAAAAAGCAACAGATAATATGAATTATTGTACTTCCTCTTTTAAAATATTTGAGCAGAGATAACAAGTATTTTTTCCATTCATTTTTAGAATTCGACTCTCTGAACTGTTCTCAAATACATTCGAAAGCAGGAACAATGTATGAATTCAATTATCATAGGATTAAAGTAATAAAAGTATTATTAAGTTAATTTTTCCTCTGAAATGTACAACTGTGTAGTACAGTAGTAATACACTGTGAATTACCTGGTGTTAAATAATGCTTCTTACATCCTGCAGGGTAAGACTAGTCTTTATGGAAATAAGCATGAAGAAGATTATTCAAAAAACAAGACTATAAAAATTGCTTTCTCATAGTGAAGTAGTTCAATGTAGTTTCCAGGCAACTTCCTGGCTGAGTCTGCTACACTCGGCACCAAACCATCAAAACTTGGATAAATTAAGTACCAGGGCATACTTTAGACCTATCTGGATTCATCTCAGTGAAGAGATTGATCATACAACTTGAAAGTGTGAAAAAACATGAAGAAAGAAAAAGATTTTCTGTTGAGGACAAACAGCATGCAAAGAACCACTAGTGCTTAAACTGTGTTTTCAAATGTAGTTGTCAAACTGGGTCACAAAGATCAGTATCTAGGAATTTGAATTGAGGTAGCCTAATTTGCTGAAAAGTTTCCTTTGAGATCTAGCAATACTCATAGCTCAAACCTTTTAAAAAACAGAGCACCTTTATTTGTATTCCTGCATTGCTGGGCTCTTTTGTTTAGAAGCAGTTGGTTTTCTAGTGTTCACTTATCATCCAAAACAGTACATAAGAATAACTATAGTTCTCTAGAAAAATGGCAACAACAGAAAACCTTAAACTGCTGCATTTTTTTGGTGCTTTGTCTGCCCTACCCCATCCCCGAGTTTCTTCTGGTCTTGACCTACTCTTAAAATGTTGCTAACATCATCAGGTCCTTAACAAACCCTTCTGTGATTCCTTCCTCTCAGTTCTTCAGACGTTTAATCTCCTAATGCACTAACCTATTCTAGTTCTAAGCCCTCCTTAAGAAGGAGCTTCCGTTGCAATGCTTCTGGGCACAGCTGACCTATCTACACAGCACACACATACTCTCTTGCCTTTCCATGCTGCTGCACACAGATGTTATGTCATTTGCCACCTCCTCAACACTGGAGAAGAGTGGAGTACCCACTCTGTTCTGCTTTCTATTCATGCAAGCAATATATCCAATCTCCTCTCCTTCCCTCCCTCCCATCAGATGTCCCAGATTAGGATGCCATGCAGAGTGAAGAAAAGGTGAGCTGCCATAAATACTGGCCTGCTGCTTCTTGTTCCTTCTCAGCAGCAGAGAATTAGAAATGAGATTGCTGCTCCCTGTGATGCCAGCTTTCTCTCTGGCTGCTTCTGAAGCAGTACAAATAGAAACAGTCCTTGAACTGTAAAGCCTTTAGGCAGAAAATCTGATTTTTTTATATAGTAACCAATAGAATGGTTGCAACTACTGTCTCTGGTTATACATATAATACATAATTGTGCAATTGATTAAAATGTGTAAGAAGAAGAAATTGTTAGAAACGGTTTTAGCTAATTACAATGCTTCTGATGCTTCTATTCAAGCATTCATCCATGAGATTCAAGTTTAACCTGGCATGGATAAAAGAGATCCGAATAAAAGCTTTTAATAACATTATTTTCAGCAATTTCATCTCCATTTGGAAAAAAAATTAGAAGAACAAATTCGTGGTAATATATGGGTACACAGTGAAGCATCCATTCACTGGTATTACACTGAGGTTATCTACTTCTGTAAAAAACAGCCTACACTTTTGTGTTGATTGCTATATTTTGAAAGCTCTGTTTTGTGCACAGTATTCTGCTGAGAGACATATATAACCTCTGATATACAGTGTAAGCTCTGTGCTTAATACAGTGCATTAGACTTCTTCATCTGAGAAAAGCAAGTAGAAAAGTTAGAGTTTTCTGATCCACCTGAGGATCAGGGGCTGAATCCAACCCCAAACAATTATTGTGAGTTAACTGATGTAGTGACTTTAAGGAGGGCGAAAAATTGCCCAGAGGGGAGAAAGAACTGGAGACAATTCTTTTTTCAGCAATGTAATATTCATTATTATTGAAAAATAATAAAACCCACTTATTTGCAGTGAATCATTATTGAACTATAACAATAAAGAGTCTATATGCAATGTTAAACTAAAAAAAAAAAAGTTCTTTCACATTATTTATAATGTATTTCAGAATTTAAAATTAAAATTAACTATATTTCTTAGCATTGGGAAAACATAATCCCATAGAAAAACTGTACACTTTAAAAATAAAATAGCACCTCATACTGAAATTAAAAATACATTCAAATTACAATTATATCGTATTTAAAAACTATTCATATTAGCAAGAGACTGAAAAATAGGGCTTGTATTTCAAAATATTTTTAAGGAAATACAGTCAGCTAAGAATTTTTTTTTAAGATGCAGTCTGTGAAATACAGCAAATCCATCTACCTGCACTTATTACACCAGAAATTGAAATCTAAAATTATTTTGCATACATATTTCATTGCATATGTGTATAACGTATTCTATGTACCATATGTCATAAAGAAGTGGATTCCTCTCTATACATATACGCATATGAGTTTAAATATATTATTCATAATAAACGAAGAAACAGCAAAGGTTTTCTTAAAAAGCATTTGTAACTGCAGAACGTTTATAGGAGTATAACATAAGATACTGACTATGCTACAGTGAAAATGTTACTGGGATTTATTTTAAAACAGCTTTTTACTGAAGTATGAGATGAGACAACCTGCTTTCTCAAGATGAAAATATATACTATTCATAGTAAAAAATGAAGCCTTGGGTATTGACTGACACCAACACCTTTCTGGCTGGATTCAGAGTGGGTTTTTTGTTTCAAAAATTTCAACAGGTTGAAGCTATTTATAACCCTGTCACTCAATACTTCATGTTTCAAACTTGGGTTCCTAGTTTTGACAGTGAGATTACAAGAGATCTGTTGATGTGTGTCTCAATATTCATCATATGGCTTCACCACTTTAGCATCCGATGCCACTTTTAACCTAGTTACTCTCACAATAGCCTCTGAGTTAACCAGTGTAATTTTCACAATTTGCTAGATCTCCTAAGGTCACAAATGAAAGGAAACACAATGACAGTTCCTGAACACCAACCCAGCTTTCTACTTAATTGTGATTCTTTTAATTATGTAACTGAAACTGCTGATAGTTGGTACCCATCTGACAGGGAAATAATGAAGCAACTTTTAAACAGTTCAAACTACAGAAGAAATATAGGAAGATGTTGAATGCAGATTAGCCAATAGTCTGAGGATAACAGTCACACATATTCTTGTTAAAAATAGCTATCAGTAAGTAAATGTAAACAACACCATCGCTTTACCACTTGTGGAAAGTAATGTCTTTCACTAGGAGTGATATTTCACATCAAGCGGAATATTCTTCTGTTGCCATCTCAGGGGGAGGAATTCAGATTATTGCTTCATAAATACAACTTTGCAAGACAAATGTTAACCTACCTAGTTTGCCTTAGCTCAAATTTCATCATGACGTGTACAATCTAGAACACGATCTTTTATTGAGAAAAAGAAATCTAAAGTATTTACAATATTAGAAAGATACAAGTCAAATGCTAGTACATGGATACATTTTCAGATATATCTAGGCTGAAACCAGTCCTTCTGTCACTGTGGCTATCTGGAGACTCACAACTCAGCAAGCAGTTCCCATCACATCACTTGGAAATATAAAACTCATTTTTGAGCAGGTAATGTTATATTTCCTCTCCTTACACAGGAGTACATGCTCAAATGTAATATGATTGGCATGTGACACACAAAAATTTAATTCTGTTAGACTCATGAAACTATTTACTTTCCTAGTTTCTATATTTAAAAAAAAAATAAAAGAGGCCTTCCTTACCTTGCTACTTATTCATTTGGTGATTTATCACTAAGCAAACTAGACTCTTTTTGCCCTTTCTTCTCAACTCTATGTTCTCTCCTCTAATTTAATTTCACTCTCCTATCCCAAACCCAGTAGTTTTGTCTGCAAGAAACAAGTCTCCCTTGGAAGCACCATGAAACAGTCACTAAACTGTTGTGCTTCACTTTGCTTTGACTTATTTCAGTGAACTTCGATCAATATCCCTCCTTCTAACACTGAAAAGTTGTTTCATCTGAACAAGGCTTTGTTTCAAATGACATAACTCATTCTTTCTTCAGTGATTACTGGAAAGCAAAAAACGTACTCAAAGCAAGGATAGATGTCTACCAGAAATAGTCAAGGTCTCTTCATGCACATACATGTCCAAAAATCAGTCAAATGCACATATGGAATCCACTGGTCTACTTACAGGCAAATATAAAATACTTAATCTGCACCATCGCCTACAATTTTAACATGAAAATATAGACTATTCAGCAGTAACATAATCTACAGACAAAAAAATAAATTGATCAGTAATGACTTTTTTTTAATATCAAAAGTGACCTACTTGTACCTTCCATTACACAGTTGTCTACTCAGGATACCCCAGCCATTGAAAGTTATTTAGTGTTAAAATTTAGTAGACAAAGTCTTCATTTTAATGACTCCTCCTTCTTCACCAAATATACACACATGACCTCCATCTACTATTGGGCTATTTCTAAAAGTTTGGAGACTACAGAATTTGGAAGGTCATATCACATTTCTATAAATGGAACACTACTTTTTTTTGCTTCTTTATAATGCTATAGTAACATGAAGTAATTATACAGCATTTAGTGTCCAGGTAAGACTGAAAAACAAGCTTTATGGCTGCTTTTGCAATTTTCCCCCACAGTAATCTCATAAGAATTTTTTTTATAAGCTAAAATGCATACTGGACAATGAAGTTATAGCATAATCTCTTCAAATTGTGTTATTATTTTTGCATTACATGGAACAGGTTCAACTGCTTTGTAAAGCTTGATGTTTCAAATACATCTGCATGTAATCAGATACATAAATCCCAGCAAAATTCACTGAGTATCTCTCATATCTCATTACTATTAAAGGCCAAAGAATTCTGGTCAAAAAGTATGTCAAACATGGAACAAATAATGTAAAAGTCAAGAGACCAAAAGTGACTGCCTTGTTTCTACATCAGTACACTAATATGGATTTTTTTTTTTCATTTACTCATTCCATCATTGTGTATATTTAATCTTGTTCTGTGATGTCATTTTAAGCGATGTTTATTCGTGTCTTTGCAAATTTCACATTCCAACAGTAAAGCCTCCTGGATTCTCAGCCTTAAAGTACATTAGTGATTAGGCAATGCTTTTCTCTCCTCACCTATACTCAGCTGACCAAGTGCAGCTATTTTTCAGAAGCGTATTTTGTCATACCAAATTTCTGTCATCTTAAGATGAATTATTTTATCCAGAATTACATTTTAAAAGCAGCCTAAGCATGAAGCAGTGGCAGAATGCACGGACAAAATGCTTAAGCAGGGCATTCTGCAGGAAGCTCCTGGTATCCATGCTCTGGGATGCAAGCTGGTTAGATGGAGACTTTTCTGCAGGTGTCAAGTGTATGCCACCTACCTTTATTTTGGATGTTTTTATCTATATTCTGGAAAAAAATACCTCCTTTCCTTTCAAAAGACATGTGATTTTGGCCAGAAATGGCCAGGACACCTCTGGATGAATGATCTGCTTCAGATGAATACTCAGCGTCTCTTGAAGAAATTTCAAATGATGCTTATTAAAAGCAACTCTACCCTTGCAAAGATAAGTACAAGGGGAAACTTCCCTAACTGCTTGCAAGCAGTCAATTGCTCAGCCTAAAGTGACTATCAGTAAGAATGTTTTCTTGAAAAAAGAGTAAGACTATGAAGCAGAGAATCCCATCATTGCAGGGAAATGTTCTGGAAGAACAGTGTGGCCAAGAGCCCTCCCCAAGTCAGAATGCAAATATAGTGTAGGATCCTGAGCCAGAGAGTAAAATTTCAGCACAGTGGGCAACTTCCTATTAAAAACAAATGTTTTATCTAAGCAGATCAGAAAATTCATAATGCCTTATCCTCTGTGAAGTCCCATGTGAAGAGACAGCATACACGTTATCCTTACAGAAGTCTTTCTGGTAACATTTGCAACATCCCTTAAATATTCCTCACCATTTTTCACACAGCAAGTACCTGATTTCTGAATTCAGACTGATATGGGTCTAAAATGGCCTATTCATCCATGATTAAGTTATCTGAATGTTAAAATGCTGTGGAGAAGTCCATGGAAAGAACTTGATCAAAAGATCTTCATAAACCAATAAGCCCTTCCTCAAAATGCTTTACTAAACTGTCTCATTTTATTCCTATTTTAGTAAAAGCATGATTTCCCTGATTTTGATATGAACAAATGATTTTTGCTCTTCTTTATCCAGCATATTACTTTACACTTGTATGCCATTTCTGCACTGTATCATTATCTCCAGGTAGAAAAGCCACTAAAGTAAAAGGAAAGCAAAACAAAATAAAATTTTCAGTATCAATATAATTATGTTTAGTCAAGAGAGTGCTTTCCAAACTTATTCATACTCCCAAGCCTGGAAGAGCCTATTTTTTTGCAGGTAGTTGGAGAGTAAAGAGATCATCAACAACTCTGAGCTAGGCAGTTGAGATGGTCACAAGTTTCAGTAAGTTTCAGCCTGTCTTGCATCCAAGAGGCATACAAGAATATATATATCCAAGAACATATGACCTTATAAATGAGCATACTAAAATTCACACCTCAATTTTTACATCAGCTTGGATCAAGCTTGAATTTTAAGCAGCAACTTAATGCAGTTTTGCATTTGGATTGAAGTAACTATTCTCTGCTGTGCAATATATAGATACTTCTATAGACTGACTTTCCTTTAGGGACCTTGAATCCAGGATCTCTGTCAAGATTTACAAAGAGGGTTGGCAAAACAAGCCAAATGAGGAAAGGTAATCTAGTTTGTTCATCTCTGAGGGGAAGAATTATGCTTCTGGAAAGAACCTTAACACCTTTCATCTAGCCATATGGAGCCAACCAACAGTCTATGTGCACAGGTAATATATTTGATGCTAAAGGAGTTATTAGTTCTCATTTCTGGTGTGAAAGATTCACTGCTGATCGCAGGAAAACTAATAATACTATATACCTTGATGACGTGAATTGGCACTGGGATATCAACACTCATGAACAGAATTTTTTGAGGCAAGTGATGAATACTTACTCAGAATAAAGTGGTTCCCCCAATTCTATAAGTGTCTGGACAAGAAAAAAACAGAGAAGAAGGAAATGGACACTTCACCACATGAAAATTGAACAGCTTACTGAGACCAGGTTTTATAAGCAGCTGCTGAGAAAATGCAAGAGAACATGTATTGCTGTGTGGCATATTCTTTACCTTTCTCTTTATTGTGGAGTTATGCTATGCTGCACCCTGTTTGACTGAGAAGTCATACATGAGAGGGAACAGCATAAGTGAGTCTCTTGGAAGCTGAACTTGTAGCACAGCTTCCAGTACACAGGGAGGACATTCAAATTAAGATCATTCTTATCAGCCACATGTAGACAAGGAGAAAATTCCCGTGCCTTTTGTTGTTCTTTTTCTTAGAAAATATGACACAATGGAGAATTTCTCAGCATTATTTCTTTCCCCATATAATTCACTTTCTAAGGGTGAGAGTCATACTGCACTCAAGACAATATTTTAAACCTTACTGGTTCTGCTAAGCTGTAAGAGTAACTAACAACATGTTAACACAGATGGTTGCAGACATGTATAACATCTGCTCTATGCTTTTAAGTATCTGAACTACGAAAGAGGCCACATTTTAGCAGTTAGTCTGACAGAACAGATAAATGCACTAACACAACTTCTGGACTGGAGGTGACTCCTGTCCATCCATATTAGATTAGAAAGAAAAAGTAAAAACAAACAAACAAAAAGGATCTTTCTGAACCTGCATAGAGAAGACATATCCTAAGATATGTCTATTTAAATACCTCTGTTTAAGACTACCTCTATTTGCGCCCTTTTTCAATTTCCAAATTGTAGCTAAAGCAACAAAATACTCTAATTACTCACAAAACTGACTTTGCAGCAAAATATGTTTATTGATAACTGCAAGTGAACTAGCCTCTTCTTTACATCATAGTAAGAGAAACTAAGGATCAAAAATTCCTACCTAGCCTTGATAACCTATTGAGCTGAAAGACATATAGAAACCAAAGAGTCCTACTAGACAAAAGACATGGAGTTCATGGGACATTCATATGCCAGACATGACATTTTTTTATCTGAATAAGCATTTGAAAGATAACTACAAGCTCTGGAAACTGTTAGATATTAGTTTGAAGAAAGGGGAGGAATAAGAGGATCTAAAATAAATTGCAACATTGGCTGCACTCTATTCACAAGCAGAAGAAAAATATTTTCGTGTGAGGTGTTACACTACAAAGCATAATCAAAGGACGATGTAGGAAGCACCATAAAGTTTGTCATTTCAAAGACTTCAATTTATGCAGTCCCCTATGTTTACAAAGTTGCATTCACATGTTTACATAATGTTTCTCCATAGGTACCACTTGACAGCTATTCTGGCCACACAAATGCAAAGTGAATCCTACATTTTGTCATCTCTCCCCTGCAAGATTTTGGTGGATGAATTTCCTCTAAGCCTGGTGCGGTTGCTTTACTGCTCTGATCCACTGCTTCAGTTTGACCTCCCTTCTCTCCTCCCCTTCTACCTGAGGAATAAAACAGAAGCTTTGGAGCAAAGCTGCCCAGTGGCAAAAGTTTCACGCAAGGAAGTTGGAGGGAAGATATTGATCAGTGTCAAACCACTTTCAAAGTAATGGAAGGAGAGGGAAAGGAGAGTTTCATTCTGTTCTAGTAGAAGTTGTATTGATCCAATTCTGTCCTTATAACTGAAATAGGTTACTACCTCCAGTGAAGCCAACTTTCTTTTCATTCTGATCTTCTTTTCCTGCTTATTGGAAAGGAGAGAACAGATGACACAGAATAGCATAGTCCCTAGTCTGGGACACGGGATAAAATTAGGTTCCTTTCTATCCTGGTAATTGTTGAACACTGTAATAAAACTAAGCAGATTGACTGGATTCTCCTGTTTTCTCATGGAAACATGAGGACAAGTCAAGCTCTCCTTCATCATAATTTCTTTGCTATGGAATGGAAAGGCAGGTGGTTGTCTGTCATAACACAGTCATGCACCATCACAACCTCACTAAAATCAGTGGATTTATGGGGAAGACTCATTGCTCACTTTGGTTTCTGGATCAGCACCAACAGTTCAAATGTGGTCCTCCTTGGATGTAAACAAAAACTTTTCTTGCATTCAGTAGGTAACAACAAAACCAGTAATTCTGAATAGTCTATAAAATTCTTGTTTAATGGTAATGGCAATACTCAAACATGGAAGAGTTGAATGGCACAGATCAGCCCTGGGTGAACTGGAAATCCCCTGAGTCACTGGAGTTATTCACTCTGCAGTTATAAATATATCAACTGCACCTGGTAACACAATCTTTTTACATTTAGAGGCTGGTTTAAGTTTCTAGGTATTTTTGTGTGAAATTATTTTATTATCATGTGAGGAAATGCATGACAGTAATAGGTGCATTGAAACAAAAAGTTATACTTGAACTGATATATCATCTTGAACTTATTCATACTAAAATCAGAATAATTTGTATTAGGGGGATTTTTTTTTGAAAAGGTGATTTAACATAGTTGAGATCACATGAAACCTTTTCCCACAAACTTAATGGCAATGCTATTCTGTAAGAAATCAAGAAATGGATCTAACTCTACATATGCTAAAAAAACAAAATTGCATTTTAATCACTTTTTCCTATATGTTACCATATGTAATAAAGTTGAAGCAAATCCATAATTATGACAATATTTTTAGATATCATACATGCTACACATCCAGAGCATTGAAACACCCAGAAATGTGCACTGCTATGAGGGGTAAATTACCCATCGTTTAGAACTTGAAAACTAATTCCATAAGCAATACATTAGATAGTAACAAAGAAAATATTATACATTCTCACCACATACAGTTTGAAATATATTTCAATAGTTCAGTAACTATGTAAGTGCTGTCTTCCAGATTTCAAATATTATCAGCATTCTGAACAATTTTATGAGATGCTGATGTGAATCTACATCCATCAAAGATCCTACTGCATGATGAAAAGTTAATGTTTCAGAAAACTGGAGTGCTCTCTGGCTGATTCTGACTGAAAGCAGTTACACAGCAAAAAGGATTGGTTTGGACTCACATGGGCAAACATACTGACAAAAGCAAGTATTTTTTTGAACATGGGCTTCAGTGACTGAATAGTGTTTGTTTACTAGAGAAGTCCACACTAGACATTTCGTGAAAAACTTGAAAAGTTGACAGGAAAAAATCTCAGTAATAATTGAACTGAAATAGTTTATTTCTATAAAACATGAAAAATCCCTCAGTTTGTATAGAAACAAAAATACTAATAAATTAATGTGAAGAACTCTTTGGAAGTAGATGAAATGGTATGACCCATATAGTAGAGAGCAGACAATTCTGAGCAAGCAAACAGGAATTTTAAAACATATATTCATATATATATATATATAATACATTTAATATTGGGATCTATGCCTTTTTTTGACAGGTGTAGAGCAGGCTTGAATCTAAAGCTCATCCTGTAGGAATAGTGTATTACATTTATGTATGAAATGGATTTTTAAAACACAGATACTGATAGAGAACAAAACTCTAATTGCACCATAAATCAGAAGAGTAAAGCATCCTGTAAACAGGAATTGAACTATCAAGTTCAGCAGCAGTGAGCAGCTTTCAAAGGCAACTGACAGGTGTTATGTTCACTATTTTCAGTTTTTCTAATAAACATCCACTCACAGACAATTGTAAATTCATTGTAGAATACAAATCTCATGCTAGCATCTACTTCTGTTTTGGATAACAAAGTAAAACCCGGAGAAACAAAAGAGGATTTTAGTCTGTTATTTTCACTTTTTCATCTCACAGCTTTTATAGCTGATGTTCTATTTTAACATATCGGACACCACACCTACAAACAGCACAAACTGCAAGTGACCACTTTACCTTCTGAAAAATCAATCAGTCCCAGCAAATGAAGCAGCTTCAGAGATGCAAATATAATCACAACAATACCCACTGTTTGCAGTCCCTCCGACTCCCACTCGAGAGTCAACATTCTTCCAAGAGGCAAATCATTCCAGTCTTCACACCAGTTTGCAATCAGAGGAAAATTAGAAGCTTTTACCAAGAGTTTCGCTTTGAAGAAAGTTGCAGTGGTGTAAAGCAGCACTATACTGAGCTGTGGCGATTCACCAGCCACTCTAGCTGAGACAAAATATTAGATAAAGCCCTGCATCTCATGCTTCTCTAGGCTTTTGATTTCATCAGTAGCGAGTCCTCTTAGACGGCTGAGGTGGACCACGAACCCCTGACATTGTATCCGTCAAGCAGCATTACTTAGAGCTGCTGGAGGAACATCTGTGTCGGAGCAGGAGACTTGGCTGTGTCAGTGCCAAGAAGAAATGCTCTCTGGAAACTTGCACTAGGGAGCACACTGCTATCAGCACTCTGCACTCCAGTGCTTCCAGACCCAGGCTTTCTGATTCTCCCCAGCTTGTCTTGGCACAGTTTTTGTTAAGTTTGAGAAATGACAGCTTGCTAAAGACAGACATCTGTTTTCACGTGCACTAAATGCTGCATATCAGAAAACTACTACTCTCTGCATTAGACAGAATAACGTTCAGAGAAGCACTGTCCCTTGCTCTTCGTAAGCATCACCAGAATCTAATTAGAATCCTCACTGAAAGTGAGAGTAGAAATTAAAGAAACACACATCAGCACTATCGGTGCCTCCAGCCAGCAAAATAGAGTGCTGTCAAGGAGACGTGCACTGCTCAAACCCCTGATCCGTAGCCAGGAAGAATGTATTCTTTATTGATTGAGAAACAAAAGAATGCTTTTCTGCCTCAGGATGTGAACCTAGCAGTGTTGAACCCCAAACTCTGATATACATGAATGGGTAGTAGGCATTTTCCACAGCTCCTGGGAAGATCATGTGCAAGCTACACATCAGGGGAAAAGGAATCCCAGCTGATTTATTGGACAGTCTGTATAAAACTAATTGTCCCGTGTTTATTACTGTGATTACCAAGAGGATATCCAGTGTGAAGAACTGGCTGTGAAGAATATTTATGCAGCACAAGCATAAATAATATAAGGTTATGCCCATTCTAATAATTTAAATAAATCCTATTCACTGGTATACAAGGCAATAGAATAAAGTGAAGGAAAGTCTCAGGAAAAAAAAATAATCTTAGACACCCTTATTACTAAAGACATATATTCTAACACTAAAAAGAATCTCGTAAGGGATGTCTGGTATCAACCACTCATCCTATGCTGTTAAATTCTTTGCATTAAAAAAAAAATAAATTACTAACTGTCAAGAAGCTCAGATACTTTTACTTTTGTTCAGAAAGACATTATAATTTTAAATCAGCATAAAAAAATGGTAACATTAACAATTTGTTGTTTATGGGCTACCAAGTAGAGAAAAAACCCCATAATCTACAATTTACTATCAGCTTCTTTTGTTTTGCTTTGAGGGCTGTCTGCACGGAATTACAATATCTAACTGGCCTCACAGATTTTTTCCAAAAGGCAGGACTCTAGAATCTACATATTTTTATTCATTCAGAAAATCATGTGTGCATTTCAGCAGGTTATATCTCAGGTTATATCTAGTCAATACATAAGCGAGAATATTCTTTGATTTTACCCTTTTGGGTATTTAGTACTAGAAAGTCATGAGTTCTGTATTATTTACATATACTCTCAATCTGAATGTCAGTTCCTTTTCTATTAACCTGTAAACCTCAAACAATGTCTAGGGGAAAACACAGTGAAAATCAAACCAAATACACTATCCCACATTTGCACCTTCCAAATATGTAATTACCTTTGCTTCATACTCTACATTTTCCTGTTAAGTTCTATTCCTTTTAAAAGTAACATTTTGTTTCCTCTTTAGAGTTTCTAGCTATTCCATATCATCTCCTTTTAAGGCTCTGACATGTTCATCTTAACTCATTCTCATCTCCAACTTCTATTTTTTTACCTTGATGTTATTCCTATTTACTTTTTTCTTTTACTCAAACTTGTGTCCTCTTTCTCAAATGATGAAGTATGGACAAATGATTACAATACTTCCAGGCTTAACATGATGCCAGGATGGGATATTTGATCCACATTGTTTAACAGGCCTTACAGAAAAAAATGGTCCTAATATAATGCAAAAAAAATCATACTATAAATGTGAAAGAGGCCTTATTTATTGCTAATAAACAGTATCAGGGAAACTATTAAAATAGAGAAATCTTTCAGTCTACATACTCCTTTCATGCAGCACATTCAGGCTACCTTGTGTTTTTTGAGTTGCCCAATCTTGGAGCAGAGGTCCTTCTACTCCACCAGAATGTGTCAACGCAGTCACAGAAAGCTGCCCAGCAAGAAGTGGTCCCAGGCACAGCCAAGACACACAAGCAGAAAGACCTAGACCTCTTAAAAAAATAGAAGGCACAAAGATTTTGAACTTGATGAGTTTTAGGGCCCAATTCTACCTGGACAGCAAATGAGTTACAGAAGAATTTTTAAAGAAAACAGAAAACAAAACATCTGTTTAAATTAATGTCACTGATTACTGACGTCAAAGATTACCTCCTTAAAAAAAGAAAAATACTTTTCCTGCTGTTTCTCATGATAGTTCTCTAAGTGAGGGGAACTAAATGCAGACTTTGTGAACCTCCAAGCCTTAGCTCTAGAAAATAAAGCAGCAAGGATAGGAAACTATGTGGAAAGGAAGTGATACATGAAATCTTTCCTACAATACCTTACACGACCAATTGAAACAATGTTGACTACAGAGGCAAATGGTTCCATAAAAAAAATTCTATTCCTCAAATTATTTGAAAATTAACTCAATCTTGAACAAGGAAATAAAATTCTGTTATATGTAGGGCACTTCTTTGAATTTTGATCCCTTCTGAAATTCATAATCAGTTGTAATTTCTCTCTTACACTTTGCATTTTGTTCAATTATTTAAACATAAATATTTATGTGATGTTTATGGGGTGCCTGTACTGACACTATGAAACAAATTTTAAAACCTGTTTAAAGAAAATGAATTTTTCTTCATCGTATCTCCCCAGGATACAATAGGAAACACCACCTTTTACATAAAGCATTGAAACCAGGGTGTGATAATATCCAAGTATTGCTTCCTAATTTCCCTTTTCATTTTTGACTTTGCAATGCATTCTGGTGGTGATTAAGCAACATATTTAAGTTTGCACAAATTTCCTTGTGACTCTTCACTAGGTTGCATGGTGGAAAAAAGAAGTACTAGAAATTGTTAGGAAGCTATCCCATCTAAAATTCTACTGGCCTTAAATTCTTCTCCACAAAGACTTGAAGCAGACAAGGAAGGAGAGGCATTGGGTAGCCCTGTATGTTAGGGAGTGTTTTGATTGTTTAGAGCTTAATGATGGTGATGATAGGGTTGAGTTTATGTGTAAAAATCAGTGGGACGGCCAAGAAGGGAATCTGTTGTAACCCACACAGTGAGGATTCAGAGGCAGACAAAATATTCTATAGGTAGCTGCTAGAAGACTCATGATTGCTAGTCCTTGTTCTCATGGGGGTCTTTGACTTACCAAATGTCTTCTGGCAACACAACACAGCACACAGAAGTCAGTCTAGTAGGTTCCTGGTGTGTGGAAGATAATTTCCTTACACAGCTGGTGAGGGAGCCAGTGAGGAGAGATGCTCCACTGGACCTGTTCTCTGTGAACTTCTGGGTAATATGATGCTTGGAGGCTGTCTGGGGCACAGAGATCACAAAATGAGAGACTGCCACTCCCAGAGAATTTAGGAGGGGGAACAGCAGAATGGCCAGCTTGGACTCCTGGAGGTCAGACAAGGGCCTCTTCAGGGGACTGGTTACAGTTACAGGAGCAGGCTGCTCCCCATGTGCCAAAAGACGAGCTGGTGAGGAAGAACATCAGCCTGGTTTGTGCAGCTTTGGCTGGAACTCATGAACTCTATATAAAAACAAGTACAAGTTTTTCTCTCTAAAGTAAATAGACAAGAGGAACCTGTGCTGAAGTGCTGTAGGAGATGTATCTTACCTGAAAGCACAGATCCTAATTGAGTTCTGAACTGGATGGAGTAGAATGCCTAAATCAGTGGTGTCTACAAGAACAATCCCATTCAGGAGTTCTAACGTTTTTCAGCAAACAATACCAAGCAATTACTGGCTGCTCTAATGACTGTAAATAGAATAATTTACGTGTGGAATGTGAATAATATAAAAAAAGATACCTTAAATATGAGTGTCTGAGGCAATTAGTATTTTTGGAACTGATTACTGTATGCTTGTAGAATAATGTCAATTTTTCCCTTACTTTTTGGAAGAAGAAAAAGATACTCAGAAATATTATTTGTAAAGCTTAGATATGGGAAATAAAATTTTAATAATATCAAAGTTGAATAAGAGCAGAGATCTGCCATTTAAGAACCAAACAATATTCCACACAACCCATCAAAAGAAGTAGCAAATACTTGAGAATAACACATAGGATGCTAAGAACTGAACAATTAAGGAATAAAACATTTTGAAATTCTAAAAATACCTAAATAAGTATTCAGTGCTTAGTGTATTAGAGTATAAAATTTCCCTATAATTTTTTAAGATTACCCAGTTCTTTCAAAAATTGTCTGGTATTATCATACTTCTTTTATACACATTGGTAAATTAGTTTAATCCCAGTCAACTCCTAGCTTTTGACTATAACCTGTCATTGTAATTAGCACAGTAAAATGATGTGCATTTTCTTTTAGTGACTTTAGTTCTCAAAAATAATTTTTATTTTTATTTTAATGCTTACAAGAAGTTTTTATTGTAATTTATAAACTCTTCATCTTTTCAATTTCTTCTGACTCTTACAGAGAGCCTACCTGATCTCAAATACACTGAAGTATTTTATATCTTTTCAGTACATTTTGTTTTTAACATCTGCTTGTAAACAGTATCAGTCTTCTCTGGCTTTTGTCTTTATAATGGTTTTCATTTTCTGTGCAGACATTCTGGTTTTGCTGTTGTCTAATGCACAATGGGGCTGATAAAAACTGAACAGTTTTCAAGGCAAGGACATATTATTACTCATTAATTGACTTGAATTTTGCTGCTTTCCTAGGTGATGAAATCCACAGAGCGTTGTAACTAATTTATGCATGCGTGTGTGTGCGTGTATGTGTATGTGTGTCTTAATTGGCTAGCAATAATAGTTCATTAGATTCTATTTGGTATTTTCCCCAAATGTATCTGAAAAGGGAAACTGAAGATGAGTTAGAAATAGAAACAAAATTTGGAAGTATTAATTAGCTGCCCTTCTTTCTGTACTCTGCTTCCAGAGGGACATGTCAGTCAGCCAGAAGAGAATGAAATTGTCAAGTAAACACAGAAAGGGCACCTATGTACAGGTCAGATGAACTGCAAATCTTCAGCTTCTTGGTCTTGTCAGATCTGAGCTTATTAGGAAAGTTATCTGGTAGATAATGAACTTAACCCTCCTATTAGTTACCCAGTAGGAACTCTGGTCACAGGTAATAATATACAGCTTTCTACACAGAAAAGTTTATATCTTTGATCTGCAGAAGATCTCTGTCCACAAGATATTGGTTCAAGAACAAGGAGAAGCCATTAATTCACATATGTCCTTTCAAGAATTATTGTCAGGGTAAAAGAATTCATATTTTTTGAATGTAGCACCTCTTGTGTAGGCTGCTACAGCTAATCACAGAACATGGTGTATCTTTCATGAAATATTTAGAAAAATGAGGCTAATATATGGAATCACAGTGTTCATTTTGTTAGCACTGCAGCTACTCAAGAGCAAAATATTGTCCTAGAAGATTACTTATCCAACCAAAATTGCGGGGAAACTTTTGCTAGCTAGAAGAGCAAGGTAGAGTGTAATTACCCAAGATTAAATTTGTCAGGCTTCATATATCATCTTTAATATTTACACTGTGTCCTAGATCTTTAATGACTGTAAGCGAATATAGGCTGGAAAAGAAAAAATTCAACACCTGTACAGGCAAGATAAGTTTAACTCGTTTGTAATCAAGGCAGAAAGTATGCTACCCAAGCTTCTGAAGGTTTGGGCTCATAAGTAAATTACACTAAAATAATATCACTGCTATAGCAGTATACAGTTGATTTATGCATTTTAGTAGTCTGGTTTGGGCTATGGTGTGGGATTTCATTACTTTTTTCCTCTCTTCATTTTCACCTCTGACTCTCACTTGCTCCTAAGAAGCTTTTGTTCTTGTTTTGATCTAAATCAAAGGACTGATGGCACTACTGATCTGAAAACAAGAGTAGAAAAGAATCCCATAAGCAAACCATTACCAACTCCCCTCCTAACACAACAGCTACAGGTGGTTTCATTTGTCTAAAAAGCTAATTGATATAGCAAGTTTAAATATGCTTAAAATAGCTATTGTGCAAGTGGTTTATAAATTAAATGGCACGTCCATGGGAGCAACAGTAGCATTTTAATTTATTAAGCTTTACCAAAGTATTACAGAACAGCTATATGTTTCCTAAACAAGGTTAAATTACATTTAGTAATAGTCAGTAATCAAATTCTGGTTTGTTTTACTGCAAAGCCCACTGGCTTGTTTGACAAACGAAATTATCTCTAAATTATGTGACTGTCTCTTCAGCCTACAGACCTGTTTTTCTTTTTATATTAAATCATACTTGCTACAGCAGGAATTGCCACTACCAAATTTGTAAGTATAAATGTATATTTGCACAGGATCAGTGCAGTATAATGGAACTACTGGGGCCTGTCACACCCAACTACTTAATTAGCTGTAACGACCTACCTTGCTCTGACTAACAGTACACTAAGACACGCTTTTTCTGCTTATAACAAAACACAGTTTTTTGCCTGTATGACCCTCACCTTCTTCAGTCTTTTGGAATGAACATGGTAATAGCAATGTATGACCTGTTGATTTCTTTCTTTGACTACTATTTTTGTAATTATACATTGAAGCAAGAGGATGCCATTATGAACCACTTTATTTATGCAAACAAGGAACTACAGGGAGGCCTACAGTTCAAACTGGTAGAAATGACAGAACAGAGTAGCGGCACTCACAGCTCCATATTCAGTCATTTTCTGTTAGTCAGATTATGAGTATATCCACTTATGCTTGCCCATACATGTAGGAAGCCATGTTTTTATGGACTGTGCAGTTAGATGACCTCAGATGAGTTCCGAAAAAAAGGGAAAGGTGTTTTCTGTGGCAATAAATGAGAAAAGAAATGAACTGTATATGCTATAATAAAAGCTAATGTTCCAGTAACCAAGCCTCCAAAGCAACCATCTTTCAATTTAAAATTCTCAACCTATCCTGTGCAACCTCTGTTTCAAAACTGGTGTCTCTGGCTCCCTATGGTTCAATGAATGGTTAGCAACTAAAGAAAAAAAATATTATTAACAAAAATCATAAAAACATCACTACTGTGCAACTCTTTTCTTGAGATGCACCTGTCTTTCTCTGACATATATATATAAAAAAATCATGTATAACAAATGTCCTATTTCTCTCCTTGGCTTTTCGAAAGGTGAAGTACTGTATTTTGCCATAGCAACAGGAAAGCATTATAAATGAAGCCTGAAGTGGCTGACATATTTCTACATTTGAGGTACTTGTTAAAAGATGAGTGTATCTGTCCTACAAAGATGAGCTACAATAAATTAACTCATATTACATGACTGCAGCACATTCAAGAAACATCCAAAAACCCACTGTAATCCTGGTTTTCTTCCTTAGATGTATATAATAAGACCTATACTATATATGTATACAATACACACAAATTTGACTACACATATGCAACATGTAGTTACCATTCAGAATTAATTCATAACATCTGCTTATCTATTATTGTCTCATTTCTTAACAGCTTCTCTAGCATGTCATTGTTTACTGTCTTATTTATGACTGAAAAAAAAAGAATAAAGGACATACCAGATGATGCCACACCTGGCTAATTGCTCTAGTTTCTAGTACAAGGGAGGCATGGACATACAGGACAGAGGCAGTAAAGGGCCCTAAAAATACCTAAGGCAGCCAAACACCTCTCCTGTGAGGAAAGGCTGAAAGAGCTGGAACTGATCAGCCTGGAGAAAAGAAGGCTCAGGGGCGATCTCATCAATGTAGATCAACATCTGAAGGGAGTTGCAATGAAGATGGAGCCAGGGTCTTTTCAGTGGTGCCCCGTGACAGGACCTAAGATATCCTTGGAGATATTAAAAAAGCACCTGGACACAGTGCTGGACAACAGGCTCTAAGTGGCCCTGCTTAAGCAGGGGTGTGGGACCACAAGCTCCAGATATCCCTCCCACCTCAACCATTTAGTGATTCTATGATTCACATCTCTTTCAATAACATTTTAGAATTTAATTTTCTAAGCAGAACCTTTTTCAGCTGGTCTAGTTTTCCATATCATACAATTTGACTCCTTTTTATGGACAATAATTCCAAGTACATTTGAAAATAAACCTTTTAGGGCCATATCTCTGCTTCTAGACACCGAAGAAATTTTCTTTTATTCAGTGTAGGGGCTGAATAAGTTCAATCCCGATAAAAGGTAGAAGTAGCAACAAAGGCAAATGAACAAGAATACAGGATGTAAACCTATATAATCCCTACACTGAAAGGTAAAGGAGCTTTTCTTTTTTTTTTTTTCTTTTTTTTTTTCCTCCCCTCTTTATTTTTTCATTCAGAGCTTTCACTCTGGGAATCTCAGAGGCTTCTAAAGCCTTGTAATTCCACCATCAGAAGTATAAGGCAGGTAGTGCATTAATAGTTCAGAAAATTTTAAGCTGTTCTGAGTTAAACTCCCATTTTTTTTTCACAAAAGAGAGAGGGGAAAAAAACTTATTGGAAAGGAGTTGACAAACTGGCATAACTTGATGTTTCTCAGATCCTAATACAATTTTTTCTTGGCTTGCAGCCCTAATCCAGTGCAAGAACCTACAGTGAGGACCCATGTAACACAATAAAAAACTTTCTGCTACAGCAATTTTGCTGTTTTGGCAATCTGGAAAGCAGCATCAGGATAAAACCAAACCCTGAAAGAAGAAATGAGCTTACAATGCCTTATCACTTAAGTAAGTAAAGGGAAGGTTACAGATTTTCCCTGAGGAATGATTACAACATCCAATGAAGCACAGCATCATGAGGCTCTTGTAGATGCTAAAATGAGGGAAGCAACAAAATACTTTAGACACCACTTTAGATTGTGTTATGCTGCTGCAGGGATTAAATCTCTTCTTTAGTAGCTTTGCAGGGTGTACCACACCCTCTATACAATCCATGTTTACAGCTTATATAGGCAGATATTCCATTAAGCACAGCATGTTTTGAGTCATGAGAAATTCATTTTCACGTGCTTCTTGGCATGCATATGGCCACACCCACATTCCATAGTGTCTTCCTCCCCATAAGCCAACATGATTTGGAATTGGATGGATTTTCAAGCCATTTTCAGTCATTTATAAGCAAAAGAGTATTTTTACTGTCATTAATACTTCAGGAATCATTTCCCCCCAATAATCACCTGTGCACCAGGCTATGAATTTTAATTTCTTTAATCTCCTCAGAAGCAATTTCCCTAGCTTTCCAATCATGCTGCTCTTTTCTGAGCTCACTCTAATTAGGCAAAACACTTATCTGGAAAAAAATTTAGGAACTAGTTTTTAGGCAGAGTTCAATTAGTGATGAGCAAGACTCTATAATGACAAGCCAACCATAGCCTTAGCATTAACAACTTCCTGTCATAAAAATAATATGAAATACTTAATAACATTATGTCTTTTTTATTTCTCAAAAGCAAATAAACTTCAGCATCTCTTCCTTTTCAGAAGCTCATTTTTCACTTGAGGTACTCCAGGGGTGTGCCCAGACCCCAGCCCATTCCCTCATTGCAACAGATGCTTGTTTTGGGTAATGTGTATTTTCAAACTTATTCTTAGGGATTATTCTTTGCTAACGGACAGTAACACATGCTGTCTTCCCCTGAAGCACATGGGGAATAATTAGGCTGTTACAAGGCTGCTTGGGCAGGTCTGAAAGTTTGTTGCCCTGTCCCTAGCATGTTGTTCCTTCTACACTTGCTTTGGTGCTTATCTGATAGTGTGTGAGCTTTCATATAAAAAGTTAAGTCAGACAAAATACAATTTGATAAAAAAACCCCAACAATCAAAAAGCAGAGCCTTTGTCCTTGAGATACTTAGCAAGCAGTGCTCTATTCATTTTTGAGCACTGATCTCATGGTTGTAGTCCGAGACTAACAATGCTGGGCAGGCTCGGGAGGACAAAAGCCAGACTCTAATGGTGAAAGACCAAGCAAGAAATAAATCCTAGGCAGGTTTTAACAGGCACAAAGATATTGGAAGAAGTAGTCAAAACTTGCTGTCATACCAGATGTATGCAAAGAGAAGCAGCAGCCAGGCAACAACAGCATTCCTTACTGAGGATTGAGAATCAAACCCTATGCTCACATGCAGTAGCAAAAAAACAGAGTTCAGTCCAACTTTTTATTTTCAACATGTTTTATGACTAAATCTGATTTACACTTCTTGCCATAAGTATACAAGACATACTCATAGAACTAGTACCTCTGAAAGGTATTCCTTTAGCTTTTCTGACTTGGATCCTGGATGAAGGAGGAAGTTTATATTATATGGTATTCAGCCAGACGGTAAATTCTCTTGGTGAATTCAGGTCTAGTACATTTTTTCTTCTTAGTGAATTACACTGTCTAACAAGAGAGATACATAAGGTGTCTGCTCTGAGTCACAAACCAACAGAATGCAGTGGCTGTCTTGCTCCTTCACTGCCAGATTGTTTTCTTTCACTTTTAATTGTTTGGGGGGAAAGGGAATGCAACTGCAGTAAAGGTTAAGCAATACTTGCTGCCTTATTTGTTGAATTGAGTTTCTCTTTTAGCAGAGTGAGGGAATTACTGGTCCCCAAAGAAGCTTCTCAGTGGTATTAGTAAGTTAAGAACTATAAAACTTTTTATTGTAGGTAGAGAAGAAATGTTAAAATAGTTAAACAGTTGGAAAAAATACAGTAATTTCTCCCACCCCAAACCCCAGTACACACCAGATTGTTTGGAAAGACATTCTCTGTTTAAAAACATATTTATCAAGATTTTTTCTTAAAAATTTAATTTCTTAAAAACCAAATAATTCAAGACATTGTCTCTGTTTTCAAGGTACTACTTACACAGGCTATCTGAAGGAAGTTAGGCATAAAAGGATAGCTTGGCAAAAAAACAAAGCGGTTTTATCCTCTCCAGGAACACAACAGCAAAAAGGCAAGTTGAAAAAAAGCAGGACACAAAAGTAAAGGAAGAGTTTCAACAATCTCAGCCTCTCTGCAATGGTCAATCTCCAGTGAAAACAAAATTAATATACTGTAGGCATGGAGGAGTGGCATTTAGCTCACTTTTGCATTTCCAAATTTTCTCATGGTTGTATCAGTATAATGCACAGTATGTGTTGTGCTGACAATAAGGGTGAATAGAAGTTCTCAGACAACATTTGACAAGAGGGAGAATTTTATCCCACTTGTGGGAAGAGGATCACAATATCATAGCAAACAAACAAATGAGAGAAAAACCAGGAAAAGTAGAAAACTACTTGTCTCAAGGTGGACACTTAAAAAATTTTGGAATAAAACATCAGGTCAACATGGTACTTCTGATTCAGGGATGCACATGTGGAGCATCTCTCCCAGCCCAGGAATTTAGCTGCCTGTGCTCAAAGCCAGCTCACTGGGGAGCAAGAGCTGCTTGACAAACTGTGACTAGCCATGGTGATGTTTAAGAAAGAGCTGGAAGAAATCACACTTTTTCTGTCAGGAGCTGCATTTACGCGGACACTGTTGCTCTTGCTCCCATTTAAGGTTACACTGGAGACATACCCATAAGCTTTAAAAAAAATATACCTTCTACAGCAAAGTTTACACACATACTACTGATAAACAGGAGAGTCAAAGAAAATACCATCTCCTTCACAATAACCTTTAATGTAGAAGTAAATATGTCATGAATGTTTGAGAGGGGAGATCTTAGCCCTATTAACCAACAGCTATGCTTATACACAGAATATTTGTGCATCACTAGCAATCTGTTTGTAGACACTGTAACAGAGAGAAAGTAATACATTTTTCATTTGTGCAATCCTGGTCAACTGCAGAATAAATATCTAAGATGATTTATATTGCTATTGCACTGAAATATCTTGGGAACTTTGGTCCATAAAATGTTGCACCACTTTCATCAGTCTGCCATCTTTTATCTGTTGTTTTCTTTTACTTGAGAACTAAGAGCAGCCTTTCCCATACAGCTGCAATCATTCTAGCTGTGCCTCCAGGACCCTATGAGTGTCTATCTACACCTGTTAAATCTCTGTAATTTTTCCCCCCAAGTTGCAAACCAATTTATAAAAAGTAGCAAATACCAATCTGATTCTGAATTTAATGGCAAAGATACCTTCATTTTGCTAGCTGATCGGATACTTCTTACTTCTACCACCACTGCTTTTTTATCTGTTTGCAGATCACAATCCCCTCAATTAAAGCCTTTATATGCTAAGAGATAAAAACAGTTTGGGCATTTTCAGTTCCGTACATTGGTGGACACATCAGACACCACTGCTGACACATCAACAGTTCTGCCTGTGCTTTTTTACTTCTTTGCTTCATTTCTTCTGCTTAGCAAAATAAAACTGGTTAACCTCTACAAAATTGCACTGAAGGAAAGTAAAACAACAGAAGTGAGGTAGAAAAACAGCTTCAAGTAGTTTAGCTGTTAAAACGTCTGGAATATTAGCTCAAACTGAGGATGACCATGCAACTTTCTAATATTCAATGATCCTACCTTTATTTTTTAAAAATGTTGTAGTGCTCACCCTCTGGAATGGCTAAGTATCACTGAAGTATACCACTCCCTTTTCAACAGTCACTTTCCCATTTTCAGTAGCTGCAGTGATGGACAGATGATGAAAATGTTACAGTAAAAACCCCTCAAATTAAAATAGAAAGACCTTGCTTCTAAATTACCAGTTACTAAGCTTTGTCTCCAGAAAATTAGCTTACCAAGCTTCAAAATATAATACTTAGTCTAGTTAAAATCCATGTGTATATATCAGACCATATATACAGTCAATAAATCGACAATCTTTATTAGCACTGTAGATACAAAGAAACCCTTGGTAAAATTCAGGACCCATCTCTATAAGGAGACTTACCAAAATACCCCACATCCTCTCCCAGTAATGTGCCACTATTTTTCTTTGACTCCAGAATGTACCATTTACCACTGCAGACAAGTATTGACCCTCATAAAACAGTGTCTGTTTTTTCTTAAGATGTCTTTGCAACAAAGAAGAATCAATCTGGCTGAAAAGAGACAAAATCCTGTTGGTTTCTCAGCAATACTTTACCTGTCACTGCTTTGGTTCGTGTCCATAGCTCTGTACAGTGGAGGCAGCAATACAGAGCCTAAAAATCTTACTTCATATCGAAACATTCCCATATGAATTATAAGAAAGTAAGGTTTGCTATTCACTTGGAAATAAACTTTGATGAAGTTAACAAAATTATTAAATGTATTAACTACAAATTAGGCAATATTAACTTCACGTTTTCAATTGTATTGCTAATACATGGGCAGAGTGAATGAGGCAGTCAGTAACAGCTAGATGCAAAAAATAAAAATGAAAAAAATAAGCTCATTTCCTTCCTGAGAGTTTTCACTTTTCCCATGTCATTCACTGTTCCACTGTGAACAGGAACTGCTTTTCTCCCTCAAGAGGAGCAGTGGAAAGTGAGGGGGATCTGATTTTGGGCACTTTCACCCTCCCACCAGGTGCCTTTTTGGTGGGTCACTGATTTCTTACTGGCCCACAAAAAATAAAAAAAAAAAAAAAAAAAAAAAAAAGGCAAAGCAGGTTAAATTTACCAGGCTATTACTGGTATCATTACTTGTTAATATTGATAGAGTTTCTGCCTTTTACGCTGATTCAAGTAGAGTTTGATTCAACTTTATCTTAATGTAATGCCTCTAGCTTCCAACCAACAACATTCTTGCAGAGGTCTGGGCACAGCTGCTGATAAATACAAAAGCACATTCAAGAGACAATTGTCTAATCAGCTAGAATTTTGAGTCATTAATATCCAATCTCCTACTACATTTAGTGTGCATCCTGGCATGTTTTATTAGGCTATTATTTCTTTTTCTAGTACAGTTATTTAAGCACAGAATTCAGAATTATCAATATAGTAGGAAAGATTTCTTGCTATAATGGCTTTGAGGCTTTTTTCACACCCTTTCAAGCATCCCAGCAAGTACATTGTCAAACTGCCTTAAATTTCATGAGGCATTTAACTAAACAAATGTAGAACATAATCTTCATCACAGAGTTGTAGAGAAAAATCCTGCCCTGCCCACCTACTGTTCAAATACTGAACTGACCCGGACCCGTGCAAAGTTTCAAATATTCTTTCCCATTTCTTCGTATTGTTATTACTAATATAGTTACAGCGCACATTCAAATTTTATTAATTCACATAAAGTGCAGTAATCCCAGCTGCTTTATCAGTAGCATCTCCATACTCACACAAATGTAGGCTTTCCTGCTGCTGCATTATACTTATGATTTTCATAAATAATCATATACTTTTAAATAGTTTATTTCACTGTCTTATGCAGCAGGAAAAAAGAAGCACCTTAAGAAAGACAAATATATTTTTAATAATGTATTGGTTCTGTACTTTCCCACTGCACCTTCCATACGAAAAACCATTACTAGTGAATGAAACATCCCTGAGAAGAGATAATATATTTCATCAAGGAAAAAATCACAGGTATTAATAAATTATGTTTGAAAGGTTTTTGCAGCTGTTTATCTGCATTTTATAACAACTTTTGTTACAAGAGTTGATTAGTATCTCACTCTAAGCTGGCAGGTATACATTCATAAACCTTTTCTGTTCCCATCCTGCCTGTGCAGATCCTCCTTGTCATGCTAAATTTCACAATGTGTAACAGAGGCAGAGAAGCAGGATCACTGTTAGCAGAGCTGTTTTGAAAGCAAGTATGGTGTCAATCAAAGTTTTCAAACACTGCTTTCTGTTCAAAGGCTGTTCCAGTGTTCTCATCACGAACACCTCATTTAGAGCCTCATGAATTTTCTGTTCAATTGCCTCAAATTTGGAAGGGGCACAAAGATATATATGGGATGCTAAAGGAGACCTGAAGAAAAAATCAAAGAGCTAATTTTACTTAAAGTGTAAAAAGCATAAACAATCCAACTCTGAGACCATTTGTTTCCTTATTTAATTTTTCTTAATATCTCAAAGAAAAGCTTCAAAGTGTATGAATTCCTGGACATAGACATATCAATGATAACTTTTCCATTGTTTCAACTAAATTCATATTTTCACCTGCTGCATTGTGCCATCAACACATAGCTAACAAAACCGGGTTTCTATGGGCTGTATGAATTAGATTTTGACTGTAAATAGAAGGTTGGTGTCTAATTCATTTAAATACTATGAATTTGTAATCTAATTTACATCTCCAGATATAGACAAACCTGAAATAAGCGATAACCATAATGACACCTAAATTAATACTTTCCAAAGTGGTATTTATGATTTAAACAACAATGCAGAAATGCATCAGCTGTCACTTGAATGATCTTTTGGCTGTTACTGTGCATTACTTATTAATATTCTATTTTTTAAAATATAAATTCTATTATTACTAATAAACTACATTATTTATGAGTCCTATTACCTAATGAAAGTTTATTTTCAACCTACAGTTTTGCTGTTCATGCTATGGTATGCATTTCAAGTTCAGATTCTCATGCGAGATAGGAATACTTTCCTCCTGGTGTATTGCATAATTTATATGCCTTGTAAAAACAGTTAGAAATTATCTGACTGACCCGAGAACATCTATAACATCTGTGGTGGTATCTTAGTAGCAAGAAATATAAAATCTAAAAAACATAGACAAAATTGGTAAAGAGGCCTGTCAGTTTTGTAAAGACATAGACCCACTGAAACAAGAGAAAACTATGTGCACGTCTCTGTTCTGAGTTGTGATTGACTTCAATAATCTATTCAATGTTTTCTCATGGTGCATCTTTGGTTAATATTACGCAGGAGTTATAATCAGCGTGTGGTCATTTGAAACCATAATTCTTATTTTAAAAAAAAAAAAGATGAACTATTTTCAAAGAAAACATTCTGAAATGCTCTCAAAATTTTCTTGTGATCCAGTAGCACCCTGGATGCATTTAGTTTCATGTCAGTAATTTGCTGATGAATGGTTGAAAAGGAAACTTGCTGTTGGAAAGGGCTGCAGGCAGAGTGCCATAGCCTGCAAACAGTGATCTGCTGCACTGGTTGGAGTCGTGGGAACTGTCCAAAAGTTCCACTGAGGACAAAAAGATTATATGGTTTACTAGAACTTTAATAAGTAAAAATACAATTCATGTTAAAAGAAAAAAAAAAAAAAAGGATCAGTAATACCAAAAGTTGCAGATAAATCTGAATGTATTAGTTGGTTTGTTTTTTTTAAGTTCTATTGACTGTATAAACTAGTCTCAAAGGAAGAGCCTAGCATTTCGACCTGAAACAGGAGTAGAAACGATTTTAAGAAATTGCAAATGATGTGCTAATTGTTATCACAAGTGAGTTGATATTGTGAGAAAAGAAAAGAAAGGAGGCAGCTTTAGTAGTTGCCTCCTGGCAACAGGGTCTTATAACTGATGTGAAGGAAACATCTAACCTTTAGCATGACAAGGTGTTAATGATGACAACAAATCTCTTGATCTTTATGACTTAGCAGGAGACTCACAAATTCATGTCAAAACCCTAGACTGCCTCACCAGTGAACCTCAATGACAAGCCAAGTACTAAAAAAGTAAGTAAACATCGTAACTCTCTTTCTGATATTTACCGTTATAAAAAAGGCAGTAAGGAGCCAATTAACTCAAATATATGAGCAAGATAATTATAGAGTAAATTCTGAGAACTTTCTGAGAGTAAGCAGTGAGTAAGAAGCCATGCACTGTGTAAGAGCTATACAGACACAGGCAAAAAGTTAAAAGATTGCTTCCATGACTTCAAATGTGGGCAGCTGCTTTGAGCCACTCCAATAATCCTTACAGTCCCAGGAGTATCTTTGCCATCCAAGAGGATGGTTGTAAGTATATTGCTGTAAAACTTCAGGCAAAAAACCCAATTCTTAGCTATACCAGATGTGCTTTTGTTTACAATAATTTCAGAAAAACATGGAAATAAAAAATTACTGAAGTATATCTAGTGAAAGGAGGCTGATTTCAAAAGCATTTTAGCAATGTGGACTTATTTAATCTGTAACACTACAGATTCCAAAACACAGTACAGAATTTGATAATTTTCTTGCATTTTTTCCCTTATGAAGAATACATAGAATAGAAAAGAATACAGAATATTTCAATCGCAAGGGACCTACAACTATCATCTGGTCCAACTGTCTGACCAATTCAGGGTGGAACAAATTGAAACATATTTTTAAGGGTGTTGTCCAAATGCCTCTTGAGGCTTGGGGCATCAACCACCTCTCTGGGAAGTCTGTCCCAGTGTTTGACCACCCTCACAACACAGAAATGCTTCCTAAAGCCCAGTCTGAACTTCCCCAGTGCAGCTTTGAACTATTTCTGCATGTCCTATCTCTGGATACCAGGGAAAAGAGATCAATCACTCTCATCTCTCTCTTTCCACTTCCCTTCCTCAAGAAGTACAAAGAACTGTGATGTCTTAGAAACACAGAATGGCTTGGCTTGGAAGGGACCTTAAGGATCATCTAGTTTTAATTCCCTGACATGAGAAGGGAAACCTTCCACTAGACCAGGTGGCATTATGAATGTTATTATTCATTAGTATTGCTTTCCTTGTGTTAACTGAACATTGTTCCTCAGCATCCTTTTCTGCATAGCTGACCTGCCCAAATTCCTCAGTTGCAACTTGCAGGCCGTGCCTTCCAGCCCCTCACACCAGCTTTGTTGCCATTCTCTGGACACATCCCAGTACCTGAAAATCCTCCTTAAATCACGGAGCCCAGAACTGCACACAGAACTCCAAGTGAGGCCACACCAGCACTGAATACAGCGGAATAATCACCTCTTAACTGGATGGTTGTACCATGTTTGGTGCAACCCAGGATGGGGTTTGCCCTCTGAGCTGCTGGCTCACACTGAGCTGCTGTTGGTCTCCACTGCCAGAACCCTTTCTGCAGAGCTGGTCTCCAGCCACTCCTCTTCCCATTTATACTTGTGCTCATCATTATTCCATCTAAGGTGCAAAATCTAGCACATGGACTTGTAAAATTTAATGCCACTGATGACTGCTCAATTCTCCCAATCACTCTAGGTTCTTCATCCCTCAAGAGAGCAAATGACACCTTCCAGTTTGGTACCAGCAAGCTTGATAATGGTGAATTGTGTGTTAACTGGCAAAAGAAAAATAATTCCTACTGGGGTGTCAGGAAAACAAAGAGCACACCTTGTTTTCCCACACTCAAATATATACATCAAAACCATTACAGTGAAATTAGTGAAAATTTTGGCAAATATGAAGCAATTATATCTTTAGGACTAAATATCCAGTTCTGGTAAATTACTGCAGGTTTTGTCCTGACAAGTTTGCATACATTTTTTTCAAACACAATGGTTTATAACTACAACAGCTATAAGTAAACTCCTATTGAAAATCTTCTGCCTAGACTCCTTCATGCCAGTTTTTTAATAAATCTCTTGAACAGTAAAGATGAAGAGGCCATAACAATACACTGTTCTGCAGATACAAATCCTTAGAAAAAATAAATCAATAGAATTTCCTTTTACTGGGTATCACAGTAGTCAAACAGTCTAGCTGAAAATCATGATAAAACGCTATACATGTTGCTTAGAGTTGTTAAAAAGCATCTATTAAGTAACAAAAACCCCTACCTTGTTGCTGTAGTTTTAGACTGATTCTGTCTTAATCTCAAAGATCAGGTAAATTTGTTGGCTTTCTCACATTTCCCTTGGGAAAGGGAACACAATGAGCTTGTACTGGCATACCGTTACACATAGACATAAAAAATGGGATCTGACTGTGCACACAATAACAGTGAGATCTCTGAAGCATAGTAGAAACAAGTTACCCTGAAGTCTAGAGCCACTGTGAGACAGAGGCCAGAAGTCTAATCACAGGCTCAGAAACATTTAGCTCATAAAATCAAACAGCAGAAAAAACATAAGTAGAGGCGAAATCTGCATCCTGTTCTTGGGCTTTGATTACTACCTTTTCCCCCCATTCCTAGTAATTTACTGGATTTCCAGAGTAATGAAGGATTTACAGGATCCCGTTCATGAGATAAAAGCAAGTAGTATTTAGCTGACTAATCAAGACTTCCTTCTTTCAGTAAATTAAAAGAAAAAAAACAAACTCATATTGCTCTTTTGGTTTGCAGGGAAATCTCTCAGCTGGAGTTGCTTTCAACATGATAACCATTTGAATGATTAATATATTTTTTTTCTTCATAAGTATTCATACATCACAATGTATCAGGAGATTAAAAAATTAAATTTTAAAAAAAGTGAATCAAGCTTTCAAAGTAGAAAGAAGCAGGTATTTCTCTACCTGCATTTTCCAACATCAGTACAAAACAACTGACCCAAAAGAATATTCCCTTTCTAGAAAGGATTTTGTCAAACTGAAGCTGGGTAAGGCATAGGTTATAATGTTTATTTGACAGCACAGACTATGCAGGAAGGAAATTAACCTGAGAATCAACCTAAATCTGTTTTTTCATTACTTCTCTTGTTCAAGACTCTATGACATAGTCTAAACCAGCTATCAGAGCCTAAAAAGCAAAACTGAACCAAAACTGCCCCAAATTTAATTTATTACATTAATAAATGCACTAGTACAGCACTGTATAATTTCATGCATTTAAAGACTTTTTAACCTTACATACATAAAGCTAAAGCACAATGACTGAAGTTAGTGAGCATTCTGGTACGCAGATATATAACATTAACTACTCTGAAATCAGCCACTTGGTATTTATAGTGGATTATGCACCTACATGCCACCACTGAGTGCAGCGTATTCAAAGGGTCATGAACCTTCTCTCTAGTCTGCCTGTGTTCATTTACAAGCACAGCATAAGCAGTATATGCTGGTCACAAAGGGCCAGATACAGCATTGTAAGTGACTCACGAGAGACACTGTAACAAGTCACAGACTGAGCAGAAAATGCCAGTTCCCCATCTATACTGCTTCGTCCAACACAGCACAACTTGTAGCAATATACTTCATGCAAACCAGGATTAACTATGGCAGGAGACAGGAGGGGGAAAAAAACTGCAAACTAACCCAAATCTGTCATCCAAGAGAAGCTGTCATAGCAGAAATAAGATAATATCTACTAGTGGTTAAAAATATTTAATTTTACTATATGTATCTGATTATTAGTTCATAGCTATTAATATTTGGATTTGAAAGTTATCTATAAATGTAATGTCTCATAAAATTTTGTTATTTCCCATTAGAACTGAAAATTACTACAATACCTATCTCCAGATAAGAATTTAAATTTTATCTCTGATTTACTTATAGAAGTAGTCACTTTTATTCTAAAACCATACCATTCATACACGTTCAATTTTTTTGTTACTTTAAGGGATGAATAATCGTATCTTAGGGTAGAGCCGAGAAATTACATTTTTTATGAAGATGACAACAACAATTGTAAATGTTTTCTCGAATAGTTCAGCTGTTAAATAATTTGGTATCACCTGAGAGAAAGTTTCCCTCTGTGTTGTCTAAGTAACACCAACTTTTAGATATCCGAATTCTTAACCATTGTGTATCTTGAACAGCCAACAGGAAATTGCTTTCTGCATGGACATGCAAACCCTCATTTTTGTGATCTCTTTATCAGTGAAGCTAATTGACAATTTTCTGCTCTAGTTCGTAACTATTACATTTGCCATTAAGGAGCTGTAACTGGTGACTCAACACATAAATGTCCATCAAGAGCCTCCATTATACCTGAACTTCTGAAACAAATTTTACACATTAGTAGCATATATTACTACATTTTTCTTTCACCATGATATAGGGCAAGTGAGGGGAAATCTTGCTGAAAAGCCAAGCCAACCTATCTAATGATCAAGATGCAAAAATTCATTTAGTGGAACTGCATTATACCTCTGTGTTCAATACTAATTCCTAGCTTGAGTTACCTTCATGGAGTCTGTTTTGTCTTAATTTTTTCAAGGCAAGGAATATTTGCTACATATCTAGTCATTGAGCTCTTCCACTGGGTTATGAACTAAAAGAAGTCTTTCAAAACAAAAAAAAGGTAAGTACCATAACAACAGAGAGGACTATTAGATAATTTTTATTTTTTGAAAGTTCAAGGTTGTTTTCTGAAATTATGCCAACAAAAAAGCACTGCAGGTGAATTTTTGGCCACAGCATCTGTGAAAAGGTCAGTTTCCTGCACTTAAGCACACCAAATAAATTAAAAAGGAAAACAAAGTGGACACAAATTATATATTTATATTAAAAATCTTTATTTTTCCTATCACAAAGAATTATGACTAACGTTCACAAAATTTTTAACCCTGAAGTCTGTGCTTTTATCTTACAAAGTTCCCCTTGTTAACCTGTTTTGCTTGTTAAAACTCATTGCTTCCCTTTGAAGGTGCCACAGCAGGACAGGGAGCATCACCACCTGAGGCCACTCCTTTTGCCAGCTATGGATGTGGAACTACCATCCTGCAGAGCTCTGCCATGTACACTGCTGCACACCTAAGGATTCCCAAATTTACAAAACTAAACAGCCCAAGCACATGAACTAGTTAGAGTGATTAATTAACAGCATATAGTCAGGGTCACAAATGCACTTTCAAGGCTTTGGTAGCCTTGAACAGCCTCACCTGGGATCTCCTACCCAGTTCCAGGGGGCCCAGTTCAGCTCAGGTTTGGGCACCTTGCTTGAGCTGCATCATGGTTGTACCCATTTCTGTACCCATTTCCTTTGAACCTCTGTTAGAAGTATTCCTGCCTCTGTCTCTCTCTCTCTTTCCTCTGTTCCTGACTGGACTTTGTGGATTGACCTCCTAAACCTGACTCATTGCATTACCTTTTTTGCTGGTATCTGGTTGGTTGACAGAGACTCTATCAGCACACCTATCCTGCTCAGGCCCTGTGGGACCATGACTTGGTCCATGAGGGCACTGCCTGTGCTGCAAGCAGCATCAGCTCCTGATTTAGCTCCTTTATGGAAGCAGCCCTTCCCTTTTAATCCCTCATGCCTGTTAGAACTTCCTTTTCCTCTTCATACTGCCTCATCTGCATTCCCCCACTCCCACTTTTTTTAGGGAAAAAAAATAAATAAAAAGGAGAGCACTTTCTGTCAAGCCCATCAGCTCATGTCTGCAAAACCAGAGAATAATAATGACTGAAAGACTTGAGTAGTGCAGAGGCAACACTTACTACTTTCCCACATGGACCAATTAAGTAAAATTTATTTTTCTGTAAGAAATATGAGATACAGAGGGGATACATGTCCTGAGCATACAAAGGAAAAAGGGAGGCTTAAAAGCACACATAGTTTCTTGCTGTTATGGTACAGAGGTGAGATATCTGAGCATTAATCCTACATCAAATATCTTTATACTGTGATTTTAGACCATAAAAAATTTACACTTGCACAATCATTAACACCATCAGGAGATGCTAGCACACTTCCAACAAAATAAATCTCCTAAGTAACACCCAAACCACTTCATGTCAAATCCACCTCATTATGAATAGATATCTTCTAGATAACACCATTCTTTCCTCTCTTCAGTTCACTAGTATTCTCTACTACCCACAGGCCATTCTTTCTCCTGTCCTGATCAGGCAAAGCTGCTTCTGCCTATTCCTGCTGTCAAACACAGCTCTTGCACTCAGTCAAACCAAAGCACACTGTGCTGCACTCAGCTTGCAGGAATACACACTGATATACTTCAAAATATGTCCTACATTGCCTGAGAGAAGGGAGGATTATTAAGTATGGTTTCTGCACAGTCTCCCTTCCACTCTAGCCTTTAGGCTATGAAAGATCTCCCAATGCTATGGGTGCTATGAAGGCAGTGAGGCTGCTACAAACAGCTGTGCTGCTACAAACCTGCTTTCTCCCTGCTTTGAGAGCACAGGTAACACCAAGGAGTGATGGTGATGGTTGGAAATCAGCTATTACAGAATTAACAGCAGCTTCCAGTGCTGCTGATCTCAAAAAGTGGTTGTTGGTAAATTAACTGTGAAACTAGAGCAAGCATTAGATGAAACTTCACAAGAGCGAGTATGTTTTGTTACTATCTTACAGCCACAGATAAAATCCTCTTCAAAACTAATACAAGAGAATTAATTAATGATGGAATTCATTTACCCATTTACCTGGTTTGGTTGGTTTTGGTTTTGTTTTTTTTTTCCTTTTGTTTGTTTGTTGTTATTACAGCTGTTTTATTGACATGTTTTACAATCATCTTTAGAGATCATCTAGATTACAGGAGTATAACAGAGTAGCAGGACCAAATGTTCCATTATATTTAAAGTACTTATAGAAGTTCAAGATGGATAGGAAGAATAATTTTCACTCCAGAAAGTAGCAAGATGGAGTAATTTGATGCTGAATAAATTCAGATTGTGACTGAAACCCCCAAATATTAAAAAGAGTCCTGATCAAAACAGACTGAAATCAAAAACTCATATTAATGAGACAAGACATTGATAGATTTGCAAATGCTATAAAGGATGCTAGCTACTTACGTTTGTGACAAAAATCTTAAACTGAATTACAAAAGCAAAGAGGTTCTTATCAATGCATGTAAAGATTACACTAATTGCCACTCTCCCAAATCAACAGTAGTTGATAAAAAGAAATTAAATCAGTGTTAGAATGTGAAGGTATAGTAAAGCATATATTTTTCGCTCGTTGAAGGCACACTATGCTAAATATTATTTTGTTGTTCTAACTTGCTTTGAACAACACTTGTCATCCAATGGGGAAAATAACTCTCCTTACTAAATTCAGAGGTTCTGTTGGTACCTCACAGACCTTTGCTTCTCACTGCTTTATTAAAAAATAAGTGTTTCTTACACAGTTATTTTCCCAATCTTAGTCCTCTCACTGCCTTCAGAAATACTAGAGGAGTTAATGCCTACCAGTTTTTAACAGAACAGTCTGCTCTTCTTCAATAGCATCTTTTTCTGTCTGCTTTTGCTTTTTGTTTATTGACTCTCCAGAACAGTATGTTCAAGACCTGTGGTCATGGATCAATAGCTTCCTGTTCCACCTTTGTTTGTTTTTTTTTTAACCTACAAATTTCCACATTATTTCCATTATAAGCCTGTTTAACACTACATTGCTTATCTGTTAATTGCAGAATGTGTGAGTGCACATGCACATTTTTTACCAGTGATGCAGAAACATTTGGTTTTGCTATTGCTAAGCAAAAAGGGTACAGTTCTTCACTATGTTCCTCCAAAAACATCATCAGAGAAATGACCAAGTTGATTTTTAGAGTGCACAAGAGTTTCTGACAGTTTTGTGCGTTGGGAAAAAAGAAGTTCTCCAAACACCTTAGTTGTGTTGTTCTTCTAATTCTTAGTCCATTGCTAATGTCACAAGAACAAAAAAAAACATTATGAACTGACTAAACAAAATTAAATCCTTTATGGATACATGTAGATTCATTGATTTTCACCATTTTATCCAAGAGAAGATTGTGGCTGTGTTTTTTCCTTATTTTTGTCTCTTCTGGTGAATACATCGCAAAACAGAGACAAACATGGAGTACAGATCCCAGTTCAAAAGTATTATTTGCTTTTCCAAGTGGCTCAGTTGGTCACAGTTTTAGACGCTATAAATAACGCCATAAAAGGATCAAACCTATGGATTCCAAAAGGCCATTTACATGTGAGCATTACTCGCATAATGGGACACTTAAATAGAGTGTGACTTTTTTCCCTTAAGACTGCAAAATACAAGATGCAAGACTGCAATTAGGACTAGAAAAGGAAGAAAACCCAAAATGATTTTACATTTGAACATTACAAAAATCTTAATGCAATTGATACAATTTTGAGCTAAGAATAAAATTGCAAAAGTTATAAGAAAGTTATGTAAGAATTCATAACATTTTCCATTGACTGAAGGGTTTTTTAAACAGTATCACATAACAGCATTTCTCACTTGTCTTTTTATATTGCCATTAGAAACAGACATTTTCATACTCCAGATTATCCAAAGGATGTAAGAATAGTAATAGCAGGATATATATACCATTTACAAGCTCGAAAAAAGAGCACAGCTTTATCATTTATCTCAAGTGCTGAATTAACTATGCAGTAACTAAACACTCAGAAACACATCATTCAGTAAAAGTTGGTCCCAACTGACTCAAAACCCACAATACACTGAAAAATGAATGCAAGTACAGTCTTAGCTTTTCAACATACAAAAAGTCTCCAATTTCTTTATCCATCTGTTTTAGCTTAAGCTAAGGTTCCACTTCAGTGGTTTTTTGGATTAGGTATGCTACAGACTGAAATCTGTTACTAGTTAGTTTTACATAAATTTGAACTTAAGGCTTGCAAAGTATCAGAGCCATGAATTTTTTGCAAATGAATAAGTCCTAAAGTTCAGGGGTTTTTTTGATTTCCTTTTTTTTTTTTTTTTTTTAGGACAGACAAAATTAATTAAATAAACATGCTGAATGTGAAGTTTATTAACATTAAAAAATTGATTGGATCCCACTTTTCAAGCACCATTGTTTTCTTGTATCACTGTTCAGATAAAACAAGTTTAGACCACAATAGCAGCCTGGGTTGTCTCATGCAACCACACGTAGGCTGCCAGAGCAGCAGTGAAGGTATTAAATATGCTCTAACTACAGATTTTTAACCCGCAAGTACCATTATCAAACTGTTTAAACTCCTTCTCATCACCTCAAGGAAGTAGCATGTGGCACCATTAGCATGATGGCTGCCAACTTTTCCTGTGGTGCAATTCTTTCTTTTCATCATTGCTAGATTATTTTTTTTTCCAAGTTAACAATATGTTATGCACAAATAGTTCAGTTTGAGCCAGAAAGCTTTTTTTTTTTTCTTTTTTTAATTCCATTATCACATTTGTACACCGGAAGACAACCACTAGAGATAAACTATCTAAAATAAAATCATTTCATATTACTGTATATCCGCTTTGAAAAACCAGAGAAAACAGAAGGGCATGCCTAATGTAGATAAGCTACAAAATTAAATGGAAAATTTCCAAATACTTGGCAAAGCACTTCGTCTAAGACAGAAGTGATCAAAATAAAATGAAGAGATCATCTGAGCAGGATTCTCCATCAGGAAAGATTGTTCATGGAGCTAAATACAGCCTTTATACTGCTAAATACCTCAGGAGCAAAAGATTCAAAGCTAGTTACAAAGTTATTGACTTTAACTTTCACAGAAATGCAGCACTAAAAGTAAGGATTGCTCATTGTCACCACACATTCAACAATCATTTCCATGAATTGAAGAAACTCCTCCTTAAAACTCTGGGACGTTTTTCTTGCTCCTATTGAAAAACTGTCTTGGAACTTCATCACTTTCCAGCATAAGCTGGCTCACAGAGAGTTTAACCTATTACCTGTTCCAACTTAATCATTTACCTGAGATACAGTATTTCCTGTCTCTTGATCATATCTCACTCCAGCTTTCTGTTTTGCTGTGCTAGCTTCCTCTCAACAAGAGAGGTTCTCCATCTCCCTGGCTGTCCGAGTACACTCATTATACTTCTGCCACTCTGAATTCACCTCTCAACCTCTAACCTGATGAGCTGGTGTCATAAATCAAAATGAGCTGTCACAGGCTCTGATCCCTGTACGAAAAAGGCCAATTACCCAACAGTCACAGCCCCACATATAATGGGGCAGGAGTTATGTCCATCAGTCTTACAAATTCAGCAGGAACACCAATCCTTCAAAGACTTCACCATCCTTCACCTCAGTCACTCTGTAGTAGCAGCTACACTTGCTTGTGCCAATGTGCACTTCAGTCAAATTCACCTCAGTTTGAGTACTAAATGTAAACTCAAACAAAAATAATAAATATAAGTAATGTGATTAAAGTAACGTAATTCAATGGTGCTTTCCAACTTCTGCAAAATAACCCATTCTCATAGAGATTGTGGTACTACATTTTTGAAACTAGGGTGGACCCTTTCTCTCTTCTGTCTCTATTGCTGCAGCTTAGAACAGTTATCTCAGGGGGTGAGACCTGTTTTCAAATCCATCCTGTACTCAAGGCAAAGCAAGGATCACTTTCAGGGTACCCACCACACTGACATGCAAATTTCTAGTATGCCTGGTTGGTGTTTGTCTTCCTTTCTGGATATAAAAGAAATAAAAATCCAAGGTACTAAATGCCTCTTAAAATTTATTAGGCCATGAAAAAAAAAAAAAAGTGTGAGCATAAGGCCATAGATATTAAGTTGTTAAAATATTATATGTCGCTCTGGACAGGATGTGAACAACGCTAATTTCAAGAAACAGGAAAAAAAATAAAGGGTGTGTGGGGTGGGGAGAAAGCTCAACATATTTTGAAGATTCTTAAAGAAAAGTAAAATGATTTTGAGATGCCTGACTTGGACACATACACAGAGTCTGGCAAAGACAGGAGAAAGTTGCATAGCACTAAAATGTTTCTGCCTTTTCAATCCAATATTACAGTGGGTTTGAGCAATAGGCAATAGGCAGGGTACATCTGCTTACTATCATTTGTAGTATTTCCTATTCATGGTGAGAACAGATGGGGCCTCAGTAATCCACAGCAGATCTTATTGATCTATGTTTTGGAAAAACATCAAAACTGGAATACACAGTATTTCATTGATGGAAAAAAACTCAGTTACTGACAAAAACAAAAGGCCAAGCCACAAAAAAAAGATGGTGTTAAAATAACTTCTTATTTTTCTGTAGTTATTTATCCCACTAGTTTGTTTGTTTGTTTTTTTTTTTTTTTTTTTGGTAACACAGATATTTGATTTGGAGGTTTTGTTTCTTGGATGGTTTATGTTACAGCTGTAAAACAGCAGGGCAGGTAATTAAGCACATTCAGAGCATATGAATATTTTGAAATAGTAATGGTTAACCAAAGCAGAGGATAATCTCCTTTGCTTGGTATTTGTAGGTTTATGCACTTTACTTTCTGTCACTTACTAATGACATCAGCAAATAAATTTTTTCAAGCAGCTTAGATGTAAAGTACAACACACAGTTATCACTAGGGCAGGTCAGGAGTTCAGGGAATGAAATGCAATCTAGTCCACCTGAACTCTTCTGCTCTTTTATTTATTTTTTTTTTCTTAGAACTCACATACCCCACCAGTTTCATCTCCTGCATAAAACAGCAAATTAATGAGTTATGTGAAGGAGAAACCCCTTCTGCCCTCAAGTCCTCTATATGGGTGCACCAGGTTGCCAATTTACCATCTGAGTCAATGCAAGTTCCATGTTTTCCAAGTAAGAGAAATACATAGCCTATGTGTAGCATTTAGACATAGAGCCCAGCTAAATAAATTAGCATTCTGCCACTGCATAATAGCAAACCATCAAGCAGAGTTTATTGACTGTGTCTGATTACATGTTCCTAAGAGCCTTGTTACAGTCAATAAAAGGCATGTGAAGAATGATGACTATGTTAGGAGAGGAATATGTTTCCACAGAGAGAAATTTATAAATTATGGTCACTAAAATCTCAACATAGCATTTATGATAACCTTTAAAGATAATCTAGGATATCACTTTCCCATAGAGTCACAAGTCTGAAGGTAAGCACTTATCCCAGATGTAATATTTAAACAAACCCTGCTTGAAGTTTTCTATTTTGTGGACCTATATAGGATAAACAGCTCATAATCTAAAAAGCGTAATTGGAAGAATAGCTGTAATTTCTGGCTATTGTTTTGTAACTCTTCCTGTTGCACCAGATTAAATAGCAGATGTGACTTGCCTATAGAAAACAGCTTTGTGAAGGATGAAGGACGTTAACAAAGCAAAAGCTAAGTAGAACCTTCAAAGTAGTTACTCCTAGATAGAAAAATACAAAGAAGAAACCTTTTCTTTAAATAATAATGTATTCAAAGATTCTGCAATCAGGAGTTCATGATTGGGTCTTTTACCTAGAGTATAAACTTGGATGTCACATTACATGAATACAGCAGTACAGGCCAAGATGATTCCTTAGGGCTGAAAGGTTTGGAAAACCAAAGCCAGGGTGACTGAAATAGCTGCTTGTCTCTTTTTACTGACAGCATTGAAGAGGCACATACTCATAGAAAGTTATCTATTTCCCAAGGTTTTCCCCAGTCCTTTACTTTATTCCTACTCCAAAACTGAAAGATCTGAAACCTAAAATGACTCACTTTATCAATCTATTCTAGATGACTCAGAACCCTGTCTTTAAAGTTGAGCAGGATTTGCTACCCACAGTGTTGAATCCCCTTCCAAGAAAACATCTCCCTTTTGTTCACAGGCAATCAAAATGTACATGAATTTTACCAAATGCACTTCCCAAGTCTTTCTTCACTCCTCTATTTTGCTCATTTTGCCATTACTGGGTTTTGAGAAAACTGATTTAGTAATAGCAAGTGAGCTTAACAACAAGAAACTGTTAAAAGTAGAGGAATTGTTGGTTGTAACCCAGTTATTACTTCCCATTTTATCACAAAATAATTAAAATGGATTTAGTAATTTTCATAGTTCCCTGTCTGTTTGAATGCACAAAACCCTTTCTATTACTAACCTTGAGTTATGCTACATAACTTTTATTAACTCAGGAACAATGATAATTCCTTGAAAAGCTCAAATTCTTTTAGTCTTAAAGTGACTTCAAAAACAGGAACAAGCTTACAGAAAAAGGTGCTAGCTAACTAAGAAAATATCAGGCTCTGAAGTTGAGATGAAAATTTAGTTTCAAAATGCTTGCTGGTTGCTTCACAGTATGTTCTGGCTTGATTCATCTGTGAGAATGTGAACAAACACCACTACCAGATCAGTAATACCTGTGGTTTCCAGAATTATGACAATTTCTAGAAAGATTGTTCCTGTTCTCTTGAGATGAGCTTTTTCAGTACTACAGTAGCCGTTAAAATGTAATTTAAGAACTTGGCATTTAAAGTAAACAATACTTGCAGGAATTTTACAGAAACTTTCAAAATAGTGAACTCATTAAGTAGCAACTAATAGCTACAATTAGCAATAGTTGCTGTAACAACTGCTCACAGAAGCATAACAAGCACACTCTTATAGAAATTTATTCAGAAAACAAGAAGTGTATTTTGGTTTGCCACTGCTTTCATTGTTGTAAGACAACATAGCTTGACAATTATTACTCTCCAAAGGCTTTTCAACAATCTTGGTGAAGCTAGCTGATCTAAGTCTAATTATTCATTAACAATTAACAAAACAGAAACCCCAAAACAAACAAAAAGCCACTAATCCAATTAGAATTAATAGGATAGGTTTGGAGATTTACTTGCCACTTCATTTCAAATCCAGTCCAGGATCTATTAAACGGACAAGTATCTCTTCTTTGTCCTCAACGGATTTTGAGTCATCTATCTCTGCTCTGGCCTGCTCTAGTAAGGTCTGAGGAAAGAAGTCCAGGATGTTTTCTTCTGCTCTTTACCTTTTTAGATCATAAACAGGTGTCAGTTCAATCTTACTAATGAGGATTCCTTAGAAAAAGGTAAACTGGAGTATTTAAACACCCAAGACTCTTCCTTCCATTTTAGTGGCACGTTCACTAGAGCAGCACCATGTCCTTGTTTATCCTTCTTTTTCTGGTCTAGCAAGTCTGGCAATTTGGGCTGCACTGACCTACCACTTTACTGGCAGCCCTGAAGTTTAAAGTTTTCCGCTGAGCTAGATAATACAATTTTTAATTCTCTCAAATAAGAGATGGGATTGCAGAACTGTCAACATCTGTGGGATGCAGGAGACTCCATAGCATACACAATACAACTGAGCTGTATATTATTTTTATGGATGTATCTATAGCCTGAAGCAGAAAAGCGCCAGGTCTTAATTTGAACTTTTTCTCATCTTTCAAATGATGCTCTAAAGCATCTAATGGATAGCATTACAGATCTAAAAATAAAGTTCATGAAAATTCTGCACGCAATTAAAAAATAAAGATAAAAAATATGTCTTGATGTGTTTTCTTATCCATATGCATCTGGTATCCTTGTCTAACGTGGAATGTAGAGTCCACATATAAGGTTTAGAAGCTGAGTTTTGCACAGACTAACCTGTATGTGCCCAAGTCTCTTACAGAATGAGTGTTATCACTGATCTTATTTTTCTTTCTGCAGTGTCAGTTTACTTAGACAACACTCTAAATACCACATCATATAACTGTAATTTCACAATTTGGAAAAAAAATAAATAAAACAAACAAAAAAACCCAACCAAATTTAAAAGGAAATTCATTATCCTTAGCAAGCTCATTGAAATCTTTTCTAAGAGAGCATGAAATGAAGAAAAGATGATGAAATATTTCTTACTTTGAGTGACTAAGCCTCAATAAGAAATTAACCTTGTTTCTGCGAACATTAATTGTGCTTCTTTCACATGTTAGCACTTGTGAAAAAACTGACTCTTGGGTATATCAAAAGTACAATCCAGTATTTTTTAGAGCTATTCTTAAGCATATCCAGAAATCTCATGGTTAGCATAAGAAAACACATTTTGAAAAAGACAGACTTCCCATCTTATTGAAATTCTACCATACCGTACAGATTTGCACACTACTGCAATTTGAATCTTCATTTCTAAAATATATTTGGAGTTCCAAATTTTTTTTTCTTCTCCAGATATAGATAGCATTAGGGAGTTGGTGTGCAGAAGTGCTAAAATACAAAACACCTTTTTTATTGTTGTTGTTAGGTCTTCATTTGCATACGTGCAGAACATCTAGTATTCTTCATTAATACTAGTTATAAGTCATGTGAGCCTACAAATACTCAGATCATGTAAACAACACCAAACTCATTCCAGAGAATGCAGCATGACCTTACAGCTTCTTAAAACAAAATATACAAAAATCACATTATTTCCTCACTGTCAGTGCCATTTAGAAATAGAACACTGGCTTTGTGCAATAAGCAAGTAACTGATACTTTTTTAACTTAAAAAGGCGCTTCAGCAAAAACAAGATAAAACCCCACAGAAATTATTTTAATCTAAAATTATGTTCAGTGGGGCATCAGCCTGATTTAAAAGAATTAACTTAATATTTGGGAAACACTACGTATTGAAACTGCCTGAATGCAGGTTTTCAGCTTAGAAGAACTGAAGGAAAGCAGTTGTAGCAGCTGTTTGATTCCCCCCTACTACGCTACAGGACATGGGGTTTGTTCTTGGTTTTGTTTGCAGTCCTAAAAAATAGAAATAATTCTGGATGGTAACTCAGTTCCCCTCCCAGTCTTTAACTCCTTCTTATTTTGCAACCAGAAAATTTGTAATTTTTCCACATTTTTTTGTCTCATCCCTCAAATGAAAAATGTGATGTTGGAGGCCTCCTGCCTCCCATTTCCCATCAAAATACTCTTTCCAGTTGGCTGTAGCATTCTCTGCAGCAGCCAGCATGTTCTACTGATAGCTATAAATTTTAGCTGGAAATAGTTCTAAACAAAATCATACCACATGGCTTTTGCATAATTAGAATTCTTAAGGCACATATCCAAATAAGCAAATGGGAATGAATCAAATAATCCAATATTCCCCAAACCTAAAGAGAATCAAGGTTTCATAAACTGAAGTTAAGCCTTCCCCAAATCTTAATGCAATAATATAAAATTTTAGTAATTTGCAATTGTTTTAAGCGTGCATTATCTCTTTACTGCTATAGATTGAATGAGACCATTTAATCTTCATTGTTCTAATCAGAAACCATTAAACTAAACAAGGAAGGTGTAAAATTAATGTTGCAACACCCTCAAATTTCAGTATGTTTGCTGAGGGATATATATATATATATATATATATATTTTAAAAGCAGCAGAGCGTAGGTTAATTGCTTCAAGAGAGTTGAAGAATATATTTTCTTCAGATTACTCAACAATTTTTTTATTTATTGGTTTTAAACAAGGGTGTAATTTAATCCAGTTATTCAACTTTTGCCAGCAATTTCACATTTTAGCATAACATTTGCAATTTAATTAAATGCTAATAAAATACATCACTCATATCACCTGCAGACCAGGATGTGGGTGGCTCAATTACTTTAGTGTTTACAGCTCACTGAGTTGTGAAGGGCAAATGGAAACTTTTTCACATTACTAAACACCAGTTATTTGAGAACTAGCACTGGAGGAAGATATGAAAGTTCCAAAAATAGAATAAAAAACAGAGACAAAAAATGAATATATCAGTATTCTCTTATGGTAAGGGGAAAGAAAAAAAGAAAACAAACCTCATTAATAATTAGGACACATTTGAAAAATTAGAAAGGTAGCATTTTAAGAAAACCTGATTTTTGTTGAGCTATTAATCAGTACATGTCTGTACAGATCTTAATCCCATATTTCCTCTGATTTTTACACATTTCTGTAAGGCAACATTTAGGGGGTTTGTTAGAATTATTAATGGCTTTCCCTCCCTATTGTTGAGTGCTATCTATTTTTTTTTAATCATTAAAATGTACAATTGGCTCATCAATAGCCTGATGAAGTTCAGATGTATCCTTGGCATTTTTCCTCCAAGTTCTGAGGTGCTCAGGTGTGAGTAACGTCTGTTCTACCACAAAACATCTCCAATATCTGCTAAGTTTAGGAAAAGCTCAGGAAGGCTTCAGCACAAAGTTCTCACTTTCCTATATAATGTTCCTTCTCTTGGACTGATGCCCACACAGATTCTATAGCTACAGATACCAATATCTGCATTCAATAATAGCAATTTGGGAAAATATTTCATTCATTCTGGGCATCACTTTTCTTTATGTGCTATCTCAAAAGACAGCCTATTTCTTAAACAGCTCCCACTTCAGAAAACTGAGTTTAAGCATTCCTGTTCTCCAGCTTCAAGGACCAGCTACAGGCCATTGGCATGGTAAGCATGTGACAGCAAGACCCCACAGGAAGGGCTTGAGACTGCTGTCCTGCTATTTCTGTTGTCCTGCTGCCCCTCTGAGGGGACACAGGTGTGGCTGAAGGAGTCCACAAGGTGATGCAACAGCAGGTAACTTGCATCATGCTCACTCTTGGTATTCAAGTGGCCAAGGTAACTAAGCAAGTATGCTTTGGCGAGTTACTTGCTTCCCAAGTACAGAGGAGTGCTCTAACACAGACTAGGTTAGTGTGCTGTACAACACCTAGAGAAGGGGAGGTCTCGGGGGTATTCAGAGAAGTCAGGGAGTTGCAGGCAAATACTCACAAGCTGCAGTGCAGTGGTGACAGGAATGGTAGAAAATGTCACAGCAAACTGCTGTGTCCATGTCGGGCAGGGGAGCAGGTGCAGAGTAAGTTCAGAATAAAGAAAAAGTAAACCAGAAAGACAGCAATAATATTGTAGGTATTTATGGGCATTCTTCCAAAGTGTTAAGACAACACAGGGGAAAAGTACTGCTACGCTCATGTAGACAAAAAGAAAAAAAAAGAAAAAAAAAGTAGAGAAGAAAAATCAGTGAGCAAAAAAACACTGATCTCTCTTCAAAAGAAAGAAAAATCTTTCTTTACATATATGCATATGTAAGGTATTACTTGTGTGTCTGCCGGCGGCTGTGGCCGTGTGGGTAAAGCCGCCGCCCCTGGATCCGTGCTCCTTCTCGGAAGGACGCCGGTTCAAGTCCTGCGGGTCTCGCTCTGCCAACTTCGTCCGGGCTTGCCCCGGCCAAGGCTAGAGTGTCCCAGGGCTAAAGGGGGTGGGGCCAGTTCCGCGCACGCTGAGCTCCACGTAATAAATCCATTCGCGCAGGCATAAAAAGCATCGTCGTTCGCGACGGCTAGCCACACACACACACTTGTGTGTCTGTTTGGAGCAAGCCTGGGATAAAATGTTCCACCAAACTGGCTTTGCCTCCAGTCCTTTGTACCAAACAACCATTGTACTCCAATTTGTGGTTGAAGAGCAGCTGTTGTCAAGACCTTAGAAGAGAGATTTGAGCTTTTTGTAGAGCTACATGAAAAATCCTTAAATATCACCTTATTTGTATACACTTTAGGATCTACCTAAAACCTACCACTTTCTTTTTGTTGTTGACTCATTATCCAAGAAAGCTGCACTTGGTTGAAGCAGTGGTGTCTACTGCATAGTTAAAGCTATACCTACCAGGCTGTCATTTCAGTTGCTATCTTCACCCAATTTTGAAGCCCATCTTGACCAATATTCTACTTCTTTGGTAATCTGCTCCCTGCTGTACTCTCTATACATTCCATATTTGAACAAGTTCATCAACCTGTCTTTTGATACAAGCCCATTCTCAAGCTCCATATCTACTGTAGTATCTGTAATGAATTGATCAGTAGATCAGAGTTCCATACACTGGAGTTTGGTGGGAGAAAATGCTGGGAGATAAAGACAGCAATTTATTTTTTTTTTTTCTTCATATGGTAAGAAACTAAAATGTCAAAGACAGTGATATAAAAATGACTTTAAAAATAACTAACAGACAAACATAACTTTGCAATATCTACTGCTCCTCCAACTGATTTGGTTGCTGTAAGTCACTCTTCAGACCAATGGCAAGGCAACTAGTTGGATTTGTCAGTTGGCACGCAGCAGGCACAAGCTAAAACTTTGTCCCTGAGAAAGAAAACAGTCCTGTAAGTGAACTCCAGTCAGATCACTTAAAGAAGAGACTAACAAAATGGCCACTAGGAACCTTAAAGGAAAACTGAGGAAAGCAAGTATTTGATGTATGATCACAGAGAAGTACTTTAATTAGCAAATTAAGCATTGAAAAATGGGAAGAGTTATATTAAGAAATTGATTTGATGTTTGTATTTTTACCTATCTGGCTAGTGATATCAAGGTGTTGGGGAGTTTTTTGTTTGGTTGGGGTTTTTTTTTGTTTTTGGTTTTTTTTATTCTCCTTTTTTATTCTTTCTCTTTACCCTTGTTTTATAATCAAAGAAGAGCAGGAACAAAATCTGATGTAGCTACATGCTTCTAATTTTGTGGAACAAGAAAAAGAAAAAAGTCAATTTTCCTCACAGGTTTTCATATGGTTTGTCAAGACTGGGAAGCATGAGCTGCTAGAATCAGATTTTTAATAGACACTATGATTACACATGCAGAAATGAAGAGTCAGAAAAAAAAAATTCATTATCTAAAGTTGAAGTCTAGTGTCACATTCCCTCTGTCCTCTTTTTCACTGCATTTTTCAGCTTCCATGTTAACATATATTAGGAGTCTCCAAATTGTCATGCTGCACAAGTTTTGTCATCCATACATGCACACACAATCTATGGCATCCCATGTTACAGATATTCATTCTTGCAAACTACATGAGAATGGATGACACAGAACAGATGACAAAGGAGAAAGCCAAACACACTGAAGGATGATGTTTTCCACTCAGGAGCAAATTCCATTAAGTGAGCACATAAATCTGTAACTGCAACAGTAGAAACCAGGAATTGTGATAAAGTAGTTGATTTTTTTTCCTTTTCTCAGTATTACTATAAATCACAATTCCAACAGCCTTTGAATAAATACTTTAAAAATACAATATTTCTAAGTGTTAATTCTCATTGCATCATTCCAAAAAGCTTATAAACCCATAAATTTTCCATGAGCTTGACAGTAACTAATAAGGTGTTCATACACATGTTGCCATTAGTTAATTGAGCTTATCACCAGGGAGAAAATACTAAGATTTTATAGAAACTATAGTATGGGAAAGATGAGGAAGAGTAGAAAGTTTTATGGCTACATAGTCAAACTTTTAAAGAAAGATTAGTTTTTCACCTAAAAAAAAAAAAATAAGGTAAACATATGCTAAAAAAAAAAAAAAAATTAAGACAAGGAGAAATCTTTTACCTTGAGGAGTTCTTACTATAGCAGAGTCAGTAAGTCTGAAGATAAAGCATGCAAAACTTGCAAGGGAAATGTTATGAACTGAGCTGAGTAGTAGTAAATCACAACAATCTCTGAATAAGGTCAAACCAGGATATTTCTGCGACGTAAAAAATTATGCCCTGCTAATCTCCTGAACGCTTCAAATGAGTCAATAAAACAGCGGTATGGAGACAAAAAGAGCCAACCAAAATAAAGCCCCAGCCTTAGGGAGTCTAACATTTCAGATTAATCAGGTGAGTATCAACTATTTAAATAACTGAGAAGAATTAATTATCAGTTCCAAGATTTTTACATATATCACTACAGACCCCACAACTGGTAGTATATATGATGTTACTATATCCCCAACACTGGTTAAGTTATAATGTTCTATTTAGAAGTGGAAAGAAGCTGAAGTGACATTTGTGTTATTTTTTCCCCCTTGTTAAAATCTTCAATGAAATTAAAGGCATGAAACCCTCATGGTCAATTGGAATTTTATTGAATTTATTGTTCTAAATTTTTGAACTTACTGACTTATTTTATAATTACCAGTTTTGTCTTCAAAGATTTTCTGGAAATTAATGAATGATCAAATCTCAACAATTAAAAAGCTACTATGAAATTCTTATTAACTAATCAAAACTGAGTAATTAAAGTCACAAGAGAAAAATTACTTCATAAATCAGTGTATTAACAAATTGTTATTTTACATCCAAAATGATGACATGACATTATAAAACAATCCCGGGGTCAATGGAAGAATGAATTACATAATGTTAATTCAGCATAAAAAGCCTGTTTTCTTTTAATCTAAAATCCCAGACAGTATTCTAGGCAGAACAGTAATCCTGACCTAAAGGACACACACTGCCTTTCTGATTCTTTTGCTCAAGTGAGGTTTCCCAGAGCAAGCAGCACAATCAATTTAGCTGGCCTTAAAGAACCCAAAATAGTTATTGTAGCTCAGCCCTGCAGTACCTTCTCTGCACATTTCTGCTCAGGAGTGAGTATTCTCTTCTTGCTGCCCCTTGTACATTGCAACACTAATCATGTACACAGGCCTCATTTGGGGTGACAAATAAACTGCTCTTGCAGTACAATATGTCAGATTCCAGTAATCCTTCTTTAACTTTTATGGTGATAAATGACTTTCAAGTGTCACTTGTGAGGTTTCTGAGAGATATTCAAGGTGCAACATATATTTCCACAGTGGGTTGTAACACTGAAGACACTGTCTTAATTTAAAAAAAAAAAAAAAAAAAAAAAAATCCTAAATGAACCTAATGATATTCTTGACAGACCCCTGTCCTGACACACATGTTACAGGAGTTTGAAGGAACCTCAAGGGTTAACCAAGTAGCATTACCATTTATTTCTTCTCAGTAGTTTCCTGAATGTTGCAATAAATGCATGGAGTAGCTATGTTTGGAGAGCCTTGGTTTTGCACAGAATTAAGTAAAAATAATAATCTATGGAAACAGCCACAGGACATCATCTACATTGCTACATGTTACAACATGATATGTGTTATTTTGGATAAAGATCCAATTTTTACTGGGGTCTTGATTTCTCCACTGTTAGTATTTCAGTGAGCAGACTGTGCTGTAGGATGCTATTTCCTTTTTCACGTTCTCAGCTTTTGCAGTAAGGCTTCCTTGATCTCATAAACATTAGTGGCAGTTGTAGGTAACTCAAAGGTTTACAGGGCCTATTGAGAGGGAAAAAATATATGCTTAGACAAGAAGAGGAAGGTGGGTTGCATGATTCCTGGTCCAAAGAGCTTAGAATTTAGATGTTATGCTCTCCCTAGCGAAACAGTTTTGCTCCAGCAGCTGTGCAATGGGCAGCACTGACAAAGCCCTGCTAATCTGGCCATAGCAGGGCAGCTGTTCTCCTACAGCAGACAATCCCAGTCACAGTTCACTTCTCAAGTGAAACAGCACAAAACCAATTTTTCCAGCATAACAGATTCTATGATACTGACTTTTTCCAGCATATCTGTGTAAGTCAAACTCACCTACCTCTGACTTTGCTGCACATAACCCTGTAACATTCAGTCATGGTGAGAAATGTATGCAGATTAAAAAACTTGTAGAAAACAAAAGGAAACAGTGAAAGGATTATAAAAGCAGATTAATACAGTAGAGGTCACATTTGACTTGACAGAGAGTTACTCAAACATTATACAGTCATGACACAAAAGATGAGCCTTCCTTCCTCAAGGGCAGCTCTGAAGATGTTTTGCAGAATTATTTTCAAAGGAGTTAGAACATTCAGTAAAATAAGAAATGCATAGGAAATCAACTCCTAGACACTCTTAATTCAGTTTCCAAAAGGAGTTGCAGTACATGTAGTTGTTTTAGCTATTGTGGGCTTGCATAGCCTGTAATGCTTCTGACTTTGTAAGAAAACAAACAAAACCATACTAGACATTTTCTCAGAACATGAAATAGATTAATTTCTTTCTGATCTAAAAAGCATCTAAAAATGGAAAAAGGGGAAAAAGCTTGGAAACTATAAAGGCTGCTGTCTTTTCCTTGAAGTCTTGCTGGTTTGTTAAAAAAACCCCAATCAAACCAAAACCAAACACCCCCAAAAATACCTGTCAGATAAAAGGGTTTTAAGTACAATTTTAAAGGAATATCTTTGGCAGTTTGTAACCACCCCCAGAGAGCAAGCTTACTTTTCCAGTGTTAACAGATTGTTCATACATCCTTGAAAGAGTAATACAGGCTTAACCTTAGACTTCATTGTTCTCATTACAATACTTTATCAGAGCCAACAACCATTTATAGTAAAGTTTTCAACAGAAATTGTTTTACACTCCTTGTGGGTAGAGACAGAATATTTGGTTAAAAAGTACTGATTAGTGCAAGTTTGAAGTCCAGTGCTTTGCAGAAAACAGGTTGAATTGGAAACTTAAGATTCACTGGCAGTCATATTTAGTTATTTTAAATATAAAAATAAATGAAACAATGTCAAGACAGGAAAAAACATGGTGTCAACAAGTTTCATGTAGAACTCTGACATGTAAAACATCTGCAATTTTAATTTAAAATGTTTCTACATAATTTTCAGATATAAATCACCCATTTTCAGTATGCATGATGAACACTGAAGCCTGTGAAACTGGAGGCTTTCCATGCTAAACTGGCAAAAAGTTCAATGCAAACAGAACTTCTTTATGCATTATACTGTTATGTTGTGGAACTCCTTGCCAAGTGACTGTCATACAGATCAAAAAGTTACAAGACAAAGATGATAAAAAAAAACAACAGCAACAAAAAAAAACCCAGCTAAAATCCTCCAGATATTTTAAATGCAGAGAGGTGGTATCTTTTGACTTTAGAAGTCCCCAAGATACAAAGTGTTTGGTACTGGAATATGGGGGAAGTGCCAGTAAGATGATTTTCATGTTCTTTTCACACCTTCCTTAAACACTGTCAAAGCCACTCAGAGAGACTGGATTCAAAGTGACAGGAATCTTTTACATCAACTCCTCTAATACCCTAAAGCAAAAATCAAAGTGAAGCTAAAAACAGGGCTGAAAAATATATTACATTATTGTTTTCTACTCATTATGTGTTCATAATGTTCAAGATACTTGCAAGTTTAATTCAAGAAGCAGAAAAGATGTATTTTTTGTAACTGAGAAAATTAGGATCCACTTGTGGAGAAGACAGGTAACATTTGTAGTCATGTCATATTTGTAATCTCAGTCTAACCTTTTTAACTCAAGTTTCTCATCAAATTTTCAGATGATCTCTTTACTAGCTCCAAATTTCCTACAGTGGGAGAACAGCCAACTTCTACTTGGTTTATGACTTCACCTTTCTAATCTGACTTCTCCCATGGCATTGACTTTTGAAAAAGTATTCTAAAGGGTTAAGCAATTTTTAAAAGATGAAAACATCTCTCCTTCTACTCAGGAACAGATGTGCCAAGTCAAAAATAAGACAGAGTGAAAAGACACTACTGATCTATAGGATAATATTAAGACTGCCTAGCTTAGTTGTCATGACAAATTTGACATGTAAATTCAAGACACTAATTAGTCTTTACACTGCAAAAGAGCTGATTAAGTGGTTCATTGTGCAAAAAGAGGAATGCTGTTCCTCCCCTTCTCCTCCCTGTGTGATCCTACCTGCTCGCTGTTTTTAACTCTGGTTCTTGCCTGACTGCACAGTAAAGTGATTTAACCATCAACATGAAGAGGGTGCGGAAGGGTGGTGGGAAGGAGAAAAAAA